>CM042234.1:14478584-14863584 GCA_023566465.1 Cottus gobio | reverse complement strand
CGCTTATTGATGTGATTAGATCTGGAACTGCTTTGTGTTATTTAGAAATAACAGACTTCATTAATAGCTAATTAGATTGGCTTTCCAGCGTAGCCGTGTAATAAGAAGTGACATAATGGAGACTGATGAAGCTCGGGCTGAGGTTGCATTGTGTTGTGTTGGCAGTACACAGCAGCAGACACCTCATGAGAAAGCACCGCAGCCACCTGCGGACCAAAATCGAGTCAGGCGAGGGGACGGTGCCGGTGCGAGGGCGGGGCCCCGTCCAGACGTGGGACGGCGTCCTGCAGGGCGAGCAGCTCATCACCATGTCCTGCACCGACAAGATCAGCAGGTCAGTGCTCTCGCCGTTACCTCCGGGTCAGAAACGGGGTCAGGTTGCACGTTTTGGCATCTTTGTTGTCATTCTTTATGTCCTCAATCAAAACGCTCCCTTCATATTCTGCCTCGCTCCACGTGTTGATATTGTTGTGCGTCAAATGGGTCAAAACTAAATTGGACCGAAACACCTGTCTGCACTGTTGTCACACTGAACCACCTGAAAGAGTCTGGCCACTCTTGGCCTGGGAATCTAATCTGGGGTTTCCTTTTGTCCGATAAAACGCTGTCCTTGTCGTCTTTTGTTGAGATTGTGCAGCTTTGATATTGGACGACATAAACGATGCTACTTAAGTCTTAATGTTGAGGAGCTCGGCCACACCAGCGGCAGCACGTTGCCTTTGAGCACGGCAGTTATCGGTGCCGAGAACGTGTTGATGTTATTGTAAAAATCCCAAACCATGTGACCATTACATCCTCTCACCCGGGAGGCCTACGTGAGAAAAGAACGGTACACGGATTGATTGAGGGGTTAGCTTTATTAGGAGATAAGCTTCCTTATGAGAAGGAGTGATCCCTGTTTAAATAAAGCCTTATACAATGTGCTTCATGAGCCAGGTAGAGGTTTGTGATATTTACCTTTGGTGCGTCTGGGTATGTAGGTGCATGTTTGTGTGGCCACGCTGCGTATGAAACCTGTTGTCGTTTCGGGGGGTGAATATTGATTTCCAATAAGTAACTCGAACAGGTAATCCCGTTCTAATGAATCAGTGTATTGCGTCATCGTTTTAATCTCCACACATTGTTTTAATCTCCACATCTGTAGGGCTGACTCTCCTCCGGCGAGGATATTAGTCACACAACTCCCCCTGTGCCCGGGCCTGGAACCGGCCTCGGGACGAATTGTAAGGGCTAAGGTTTTTGCACTGGAATTTCACGACAATACGCTTTAGGTTTGCTAGCAGGATGGTTTTGGAAATATGTTCATTATTCCAGTGCAGTGTCAGTGTAACAGAGGGAGAGGGAGACAATGGCGCCCGTTTATGTTCTTAGGTTGGTAATGTGTCGTCCGCATGTTGGCAGGCCTGCACACGACAGACGGCAGCGCTAAATCGGGACAGCTCGCCCGCCTCCGTTTTCACACTGTTCTCTCGTGAGGAGTAAAGGCATCAATGTGTACACACACCAGAGCATCTTTACAGGCAGAGGGAGACATCTACACACACACACACACACGCATAATGCTATTGCCTTACTGACTCGTTTCTGTAGATTTGTAATGGTGGGGCACACTATTAGAGATGATAACTGATGATTATGGAGCTGTGATTAGTTACATTTTATTATTATTATGTTAGCTATTCACACACTTCAGCTTTATCAGCTTTACAAGGAATTCTGTTTTGAAAACCGTATATCTATCTATCTATCTATCTATCTATCTATCTATCTATCTATCTACATATATATTTATTTATCTGCAGGCACATTTATATCATGTAAAACACTTTGTAGTTAAGTTTTATATAAATAAAAATATATTATTTTTAACCACACAAGATATGTTTAACAGATTAAAACATGACACTAACAGCCAACAATCTCTAAATATTGCAATTTCAACAGAATAATGGGATTTTGAACAAAACATGGTGTTTGTTGTCAAAGCTAAGAGCCGATCAGCTCTTGGATCAGGCAGGTGTTTCCCATCATGCCCTTGGGTCTTGCAGTTGGCGGAGAGCCACTACGACACCTCGCTCAAAAAACTGCGGCCCCCCTCGACCTCTACCACAGTCGTGATCTTAGTTTGGTGCGTTAGCATGCTAACGTTTGCTAATTCACATTACACTCGAGGTGAAGCAGAGGCTATAGCAGAAGTACTCGACTACTTTGACCTGACGGTGGTGCGTCCATGAGGGATTGAAATATTTCAAACTGGACCAAACTTGTGCATTACCTCCATCCCTAGAGCCAGCATCCACAGCACACCATGAAGGTCCTCAACAATAGTAAGTCTTTAGTCCCACCCTTGATGTTGCATTTTGTAAGATATCTGAAATCGATTTTTAATATATTGTCAGTTTCTCTGCCAGGACTGGGCCGCGACAGGAACTAAACCCATGAATTTAGCTTAGTAAGCACCGCACTGTGCCAACTGAGGCATGCGGGACTACAGCTGAGCCACTGTTGTGTGTGTGTGTGTGTGTGTGTCTGTGTGTGTGTGTAAAAGGACTGGCACCAACACACACACACACCTAAAGGGAGAGAGAGAGAGGTGAACCCTTCTCCTGTGGAGCCGCTGTTAATTTGACCAATTTGATTCAGTTGGCCAGGGCTGAAGATGGTGTGATTAAATCTACCCAGGTCACCAACAGGGGTGAAAGCAATTACTTTACAAAAAAATAGAGTGACGGGGGAAGGGAGAAGGGACACCCTGCTCTTCTTCCTCACAACCACCCCCACTCCTCCATCCCGCCAGCCCGGGCAGCAGACGCTCTCTCTTTGCTCCGCAGACTCCTCTTTCCGCTTTTCTTTCTTTATTTTATTATATCTCTGTAAATGATGGGTGGCCGTCGTTAAAGTGAGTGGGTCACCAAGGGCCAGTTTATCAAGGTCAGGGTGGAGGGTGGAACTGAGAGCAGCATAGGACGGAAGACTTAACACACACACGCACACGCACACACACACACACGCATACACACACACACACACACACACACACACACACACACGCACACACACGCTGCTGCAGTCTTATAGTGATCCCTGGATGCTCTTCTTCTCCTCTGTCACACTCATTTTGCAACCTGCCATTACTTTTTTATTTCCAGACTTCCTTCAGCTCATGCACATAATTATAGTTAGTTCAGCCTTGACCATAAGGGATTTTAGAATCTTTGCTTTTATCATAAACATCTTTTGATAATGGGCAACGTCTCGCCCCATCATTGACTCACCTGATGATCATCGTTGTGTTTTCTTAAGCCCTAGGAAGCGCCTTTGCTAATATTTGATTTGAAGTCGACAGCTGGATTTAATTGAGGGGCCTAAATGGCTTTCATATAACGATGATGTTCTCCATTCCACTGCAGTTTTATGCAGATGAACATTACTTTAATGGTCGGCGTTTACCGGGGGAGGGAAGAAAGGATAGATGTGGAGAGACGGAGAGAGAGAAGAGGTCTCTCCCCTCTCCTCTCTTTAAATTCACACACCCGAGCCAGATGGCTGTCTTTTCTTGCATGAGATTAGAAGATGTTTCTGATTCACGGTGTCGCTTTCTGGGTAAATTAATATTTCAGGCTAAACTATTTCTATTTTGGTGGGAGCACTGCATTTGCGTGTGAGCGCGCCGGCTTTTCGTAACGAAGCTCCCCCTCTCTGGTGGAGAGGGAAGGACGGATCTTGCAGACAGACAGCGGGTGAAGCGCATATAGAGGTGATGTTGATCGACTGCTCGGGAAGCCGCCATGAGTGATCATTAAGCAAGGAGCCGCCGTAATCGTTTCCATGTAAAGAGACATTGATTAACAAAAAGAACAATGATCTTAAAATGTGTGTCATGATGTCGAGCCTTTGATTGTGGCTCACATGAGTTAATTAGTCCAATGAACAGCTTAGGCACACAGCAGGCTCTCGCTCTCTCTCTCTCTCTCTCTCTCTCTCTCTCTCTCTCCATGAAGGGCAGGAATAATAATAAACAAGGTAATTATCATTTTCCATCCATAAATTAGCATCTGCTGGTTAAATACTGTGGACTGGGTTTCGGCGGTAGGTGGCACATGACCAGCTGGCCACAGTATCAGGCGTCGGTGCGGCTGGCGGGATTAGCCCCGCAGTGATTTGGTTCACACGTGGATCTCCCTAAACAAATCCGGAGGTGAGTGCCCCTCACGTTGAGCAATCGACGGAAGCTTGCCTGCAGCGCCGCGCAGTGCATTAACCTCGATGGCACTGATGAATGCACACATGGTAATGTGTTGTTCCACGTCGTGAATGCTGATGGGCTGACCTTTGGCAGTGTTGTTGTAGGTGGCGGTGATGGTTTGCGTCGCTGAACCACGGAAAATGGGAGAGGAGGACGAGGTCCGTCAGATTATGAGTGTGAGTGTGAGTGTGAGTGTGAGTGTGAGTGTGAGTGTGTGTGTGTGTGTGTGTGTGTGTGTGTGTGTGTGTGTGTGTGTGTGTGTGTGTGTGTGTGTGTGTGTGTGTGTGTGTGTGTGTGTGTGTCTGTTTGTGTGTGTTGTCAGTCCAGCAGCTGTTATTCATCACGTCCCACATCAAGATAATGATCAAATTGTCTCTACCTGTCATTGAAGCTCTCACATGTATCTATCTCTCTCGCTCTCTCTCTCTCTCTCATTTTTACCCTTCCTATCTCTCCGCTTTCCCGCTGTGATTCTATCTCTCTTCCCACGTATCCCCCCCACCCCCACCCTCCCTCCCACCCAAACTTTTGCCTTTCGTCCTTCTTTCCTTCTTCCATTCCTTGATGCCCTCTCTCTCACCCTTCCTTCCTCGTCTACTTTTCCAACCATCATACCGCTCTCTCCTTGACTTCCTCTCTCTTTGCCCTCACCCCTCAGATGGAACGTCCTGGGCCTGCAGGGGGCGTTGCTGAGCCACTTCGTGGAGCCGGTGTACCTGCATAGCGTGACCGTCGGCAGCTTGCGCCACACGGGCTACCTGGGCAGGGTCCTGAACCAGCGGCAGGAGCGCCTGGGCCCGCTGCCCGCCACGCACCGGCGCAACCAGCCCCTGCTCAGCGGTACGACCGCATCACTCTGTATATTTTCACTACAGCTGCCGGTGTGTTGGAGGGGTTTTTGAAGCGTCAAGATGGGGAAATTGTGCACCTTTTTATGTCAAAATTCACCAGAATTTCAAACTTTGTAAAAGACCTGAACTAATTGACCTGCTGTCTGTGATCATTTCTACTGATCACCGCGTGACCCTGAAATGACGTAATTCCTGCCTGAGATGTTAAGTGATACCCAGATTATCCATGTGGCGCTGGTCTCGAAAGTGATATAGAATTTGACTAGAGTAGTGATTTTACAGCATTACTCATTTTTATATTTTTAAAAAGACAGTAGATTTGAGTAAGAGATGTCATTTCATATCACAAAATCGCCGATTCACACATCCAGCCGATACGGAGCAGCATTATCATTCATGAGTCGTGTTTGTGCCGCCTGGTGAATGTGAGTCCAACATCCACTTTAATAATAATAATAATAATAATAAATTTAATTTATATAGCGCTTTTCATGGACTCAAAGTCGCTTTACTCTTATCCCTGTTGCCCTCTACCAAGTTAGACGAAAAACACACTCACCCAGGAATTCACAGGTTAATTGATCTGCTTGGATCTATTTTTCGGCTCTCAAGTGGTCTAGTGAAAGTTTGTTTCTTCTAGTTTTTGATATACTAAAGCTAAAGACGTCACCCTGCCTTTAAACAGTGAAATAAAAGTCTCTTTGTATTTTCAGCCCGAGACATAATATATTGTAGAATCAATCACAACAGATCGCACAGATAACAATCTAGTTCACACACACACACACAAGCTTGACAAACTCATGTACCCCTGCTTCTCTACAGTTACATTGTGCCAGCCAGACAAGCAACAGCTATGAAGTTGTCTGGCACGTCTGCCTCCAGGGCTCCACTGAGACCTGGAGGCTTTCGTTTGTAGCGAAGATGAATGCTGGAAGAGGATCTGAATGACACCCAACTTGTAGAAACTGCATCAGCCATCAGTTCAGATCTAGGCCAGCTGGAGTGGCAGACACGCACAAAGATGTAGGGCACATTTTGTTTCCAGGGATCTCTAATGAGAACATGTGTTTGTGTAAATATATCTATTCTGTTTTACTGTTTTGGGCGGAGCGTCTCTAATCAATATAGTGTAATCAGTTTTTTTTTTATTAATATCTTTGATGGGCCAAACACACGTAAATCAGCGACTCTCTGGATGTACCTGAGGAGCCGGCAGCACAGCAATCTACCATATTAGAAAAAAAAAGACATGTCATGTCATGTGCAAATCTTTAACATATCACAAAAATAAATGTATTCAGGCTTTTATGAAATTGACGCTTTCCTTTCTCTACCATGCAGTAGTTGGCTTCTTGTGTTATGCAATGGAGCAGCAGACAATACAACATACACAACCAGAGCACATATGTGAAGCAGTATTGAGCTCACTAATTAAATGGAGGTGCAAAATAATAGAAAGAACTAAATGATGTAATTTCCTTCCTTTTCCTTCTGTGCTCTCCATTTGTCTGAGTCTCCAGCGTCTGATACACTCTCATATCTACCGTACTATTATCAGCCTTCAAGTGTGCTTCTTGAAGGGCATAGGAGCTCTTTGCATTGCGGGGCTGCCTCTGGGTAATAGGGTGCCATGAGGATGAATATTTTGTGAGGCCTATCCTCATCAAGATTGATAAATGTACTGAATTGTCCTCTGGTGATGATAGTTGGGACAAATTTATCATTGAATCTTCCGACCACGGCCTCAGCGAGCATTTCTCATGATTTGTTCAATAGCTCTTGGAATGGAGTCATTTGAGTTGTCAGGAATGGAGTTTGGGGTTTTCGATATTACGGGCTGCAGTTAATATTTGGAGACTTGTGCTCAGGTACGATCCATTTGTTCATCAATCATACTTACTTATGATATTACGTTGTTCATTCTAACTATAATTAGCCATGCAGTAAGTACATCATTATTGTAATGACTATATAGCTTATTTAATTTCCAGAATAGATGCTACGGACATAGATAGGCCCTCTACCTTCAGACGTCCTCTTTACTCCAAACAGAGGCGGCCCTCCCCTCTAACACGCCTCACAATGTGTGTTGACGTCCTGCACCCGCAGCACCTCGAGCAGCGACAGCCTGTTGAAGGGTAGAAGGGCGAAGGAAAGGGAGGAGAGGAGGAACGGTGGACCCACGGTGGAGATGGCCCTACACCAAATCAATGTAATCACAGCCCTTATCAGACAGCCATTCAATCTGAAGGGAGCTCGGACGGAGCGAGAGAGAGAGCGCGAGATGCTGAGGGGGGAGAGAGGGAGACAGCAAGGCAGGATGGGAATAAAGAAAGAGAGGTCTTCGGTTGCTTTCAGATGTCTGCTCGCGTACCTTCCCCCACCACCTCTCATCTCCTCCTCCGTCCTTTCATTGGCTCTGATGAGCTCCCCGGCTATTGTGTGTCCAGGGTTATTTAAAAGAAACACCCCCTGAGGAAATTCCCAGGGATCGCAGGGCCCGGTCTTATCACGCTCAGACAAAGCAGCTACACCTGAACCCCGAGGGCCAAACACATCGATGGGCCGGCTCGTCCTTCACTCTCGTCCTGCTGCTCACTTGACTACAGTTTTGCCGTTCAGTGAGGATGCAGCTACAAGCTGCTTTGTTCAGGTCACAATTTCAAATTGTAACCCTCGTACGAGGGTTGATTGTTGAAGTATCCATTGGCCTTGTAGGACTATGTTGGAGATCCACACACCTGTGAGGGCAGAAAGTAAATAGCACACATATTGAATGCATTTGTGATTGATTGTAGCGGCTGTGGGTAGGTAAGTGATGTTAAAGGTGAATAGCAACCTGTCAAGCTACATCCACACTACTGCATCTTCATGTACTGTTATTTGAGCTGTTATTGGAGCGATTAGCGAGTGGCGTGTCCAGACGGAGGACTTTCTTTTTCTTATTAATGCTCATTTGGTTCTGCACAACTATTGGGAAGTGAATAAAGAAACTGTAAAGGAACAAAGTGGGAAAGGGACTTCAGCCACCAGCAGACTACGAGTGTGAGAACTGACAACAACGAAACCGAGCAAAACGAGTGAGACGGGTGTGTGTGTGTGAGAGAGAGAGAGAGAGAGAGAGACAGAGAGACAGAGAAACAGAGCAAGACTGGCAGCCTTTTGACTGAGTTTGAAAAATAAAACTTTTTTTTCACGATATTTATCTGTGTGAGCATAATGAGGAAGTATCAAGCATGACCTTTTTTATGAAAGAGTACTATAATACCGATCTACTTCCTGTGTACACGTCCCCGTGTGCCCAGTGATCGCCGTCTTCAGGCATCGAAAACGATGCTGAAACGCTCGTGTTTTCTTTTACGCTTCCAAACAGAAACCTATTGGTGAGGCTGTAGCCGCAGTCACATCTCACGCCTCTCCTAAATGAATTGCTGCCTCTTACACAAACATGGAAGAAGGTCGTCTTTTCACATACCAGTTGCTTCACCACTACTCCTCGCTGCTCCGCCCACACGAGGAGCCCTTCACAAAGCCTGCAGTACTTTAGCGCTGCAGGGTGGATGCAACGTGTCCACATAAACACACCGGCTGTCGTGGCTCCACAGAAGCCTCTCACATAAAGCTGCGGCGGGTACGTGTACTGTACCGTTATGAATCCCATAACCAAAGGCTCTAATTCTGCCTCTTTCATGTCTGCCAAACACTTCTCAGAAGACACATTGATCAAGTCTTCATTGAGGGGAAAAATCAAATTGGCTATTACAGAAACAGAGGAGTCAAGTCCATTGAAGGGATGAAATGAGCCATGAATGGAGCGAGAGAAAGGGAAGAGGCAGGATGGATGGGGGGGGTCTTTTGTTCAAAGAGGTGCGTCTCCACAAGAGAGAAGAGATGGGTAATAAGAGACTTGGAGGATTGTTACCGTGGCAGGCAATTCATTCCGACTCCAAGGAGCTACAGAAAAGAAGAGCTGAGATTGGTGAATGGAAGAGTGAAGACAGGAAAATGAGTGTGGCAAGGAGGGAGATGATCTGCTGGCATGTATTGTGGTATTGTACATGGGGTATTGTACTATAACAAGCCGTCTGTCAGACGGTGAGATCAGAGGCAACTGTTGTTCACCCGTCGCACAGAATCTGTCTGCCGATTTTCTGCGAAGGTACCTTTCAAATTTCATGATATAATGAATAACTGGGTTGGAAGTCAAGGGATAATTCAATACAGATTCCTTTGTGGAGACAGTTTTACAGATTTAGAGTGTTGGAGCAGATGCCCAGATGCTACATGTTAACTCAGCCATTACCTTCCTTATACCTATCCTGGCAATGAGCAATTTGCTCTTTGCTGTAAGTCCTTTCTTTTCATTATTATTATTAGAAACAGAGTGGCTTTGGAGGGAGGAAGGCTTTTACAGCTGACTTTACATTAAGGACTGCAGTCCACTGGTTATTGGGCAAAAACAGTGATCCATTTTGATTTCTTTTAATAATGTGCCTCTTTATCACTGTAGGCCGGTTTCTTCACTCCATCCCCAAGTAGTCTGTGTTCAGCATCTCCTGCTCTTCTGAACTTCAAACACTGACTCACAAGTTCTTCATTTTCCTTATTCAGAATGTAAATGAAGCACCGACGGTGTCCCCTAAAGGACATTTTTTCCATTTCTCACCCTGTTGTCAGCTGTTTCCGCCATCATTCCGCGCACCTCTGCCAACACCTGAGCTCTGGATGCAGACAGCTAATGACAGTCACCTCCTCTTTCCCTCTACCTCTGTCTCTCTTTCTCCTTCCTCGACTGAGCGCTTTGTGTGCTTTGCTAGCGAGGCTAATTATTTCAGAGAGAGAGGGAGGGGCTGGAGAGACAGAGAGTCCGGTGTACGGGAGGCTGCGTCTTCTCGACTGGAGATAATGTTTGTAGCTGCTAACACAGGAACGCTGTTAGCTGCTGGGAATCCGGAGCAGACGAGCGTTCACACAAAGGCAGGACGTGTTGCTTAAATGCTCAACAGCCCTCCTCTCTCTGAGGGGGTGTGAAAGCTTGCACCGACAGCCGTGCACTTTCCAGCCCAGGTTGGCTTTAAACTCAGGGAGAGGCTGAAGGGTGGTGAAGGTTAAACGAAACAACAGTGGAGGTCAAACAGCTCATTTCCTTGTTTTACTGTGCTGTTTAATGTGCATAACATTTTGTTTTGTTTTTTTTACAAATGTAATACCATTTGGAACAGGCCATTGAAGCCAGCCTCTGTGTGTTGTCGTCTCCGTAGGGCTGAGCACTGCGGAGTATCAGCAGCCGGGGAAGGCCTCGTGCGTGAGCGTCAACTGGACGCTGGGCGACGCTCAGCTGGAGGTGGTCAACACGGCGACCGGACGGAGGCGGGACTCGGGGACACCCTCTCGTCTCTGCAAACACGCCCTCTTCACCCGCTGGAACAGACTTTACCGCAAGGTGAGCGCCTCCACAGGCCAGGTAACGCCACGGCACGATGGGATGGGCTACCTGTTTCAGTGAGGGGACGACATATGAGAGGAATGCTTTCTTCCCCCCAACACATTATATTTTAGGCTCTTTGTGAAACACATAGACAATATTATGGATCTTGAGTATTGTAGTATATAAAGGGGGGGGTTGCCTTTACTAGCAGGTAGTGGAAAGTTGAGCGGTGACAGAAAACGAGGACAAGAAATGGGGATTTCCAGTGGTCAAAATATTGAGGAAACCAGTGGCTCCTCTCCCTGTATGCAGACATTTTGACGGGGAGATAAAGCCCATGTGTGACGTTAATGATCGCTCTTTTCCATTTAAGGATAGCGGCGTGCACAATACAAAGAGCACCGGCACAACTCAACAGAATTCAGCCATTATTAATATTATTAATTACACTGCGCTTTGCTTGTTATGACTTGTCGACATATCGGCTGTGAAAATGTCCCACTAATTTAAATGTTAATTAAAAACCACCTTCCACAGAGTATCTTTTACTCGCTGGGCAAAAAAAAAATATTATGATGTACTATTTAATTCATCCGAGTCACATTTTCATATGAATAAATGTCTGTTTCGCCCACTCTGCTCTTCTGCTGCAACGCGAGGCATTACTCAGCTGTTGTCAAAAACAATGCAATCCTTTCGCCATCAGGAATTACAGGCGAGCACACGCAACGCCACAGACGGTAACCGTAGAGACGCCAGCAGCCACTCGGTTAAGAGCAGACACGTGCATTAAAACCTGCTGCTCGGTGGAGAACATGTGGGGTTTCCTCTCTGCCGTGGATAAATGCGCCGGCCCCGGCGACATCTGCTCTCTATGCGGCTTGTCAAAAAGCTGGCAGCTCGGATCTTTACCGTCAGCGCGCAGACCCGCTGCACTTTCATTTCCATCCCGAAACTTTATGTAACAGACAGTGCCTGCGTCGCCAAATGGCGGCCGTTAAAGCATAATGACTATGAAACCATAATTATTTGGAGAAGCACTCGAGGAGGCCCCCACCCTAAGTGCTCCCTGCGCGCCGTATAGAAGGGCCACGCAAGAGCAGTCGCACTAATCTCCAAAAGAAACTTTTGCTCTCCCCCCTCTCCCCCCCCCCCCCCTCTCTCTCCCTCTCTCTCTCTCTCCCCACTTGTCTCTCCACGGATCTTCATTGTTTCCCCTCGCAACAATAGGAATGCACAAAAAGCACAGAGAATGTTCAATTGCTTGTGAAATTTAAATGGGGAGATTACACAGCTGTTGAAGCCCCCCCACCACCCCACCACCTCCCAACCCCACCCAAACGCATTTGTGCCGGCTCATTCGTTTTGTTTTGCTCGCTCTTCTTCTTCTCTCTCCCCCCTTCGTGAAACCTTTAGCCTCTCTGCCCCGACTTTATTCGCCTCTCTTTGTTTTCCCTTCCTATCTTCATGTCTGTGTGGTTTTTATCTGACTCTTGTCCTCTCTTTCTCCCTCCATCGCTCGCCCTCTTCAGTCGGGGATCCACGTGTTCAGCTCGGCGGACCGCCAGGTCATGTACTGCGACGCCAAGATGGCGGCCCGTCCTTACCAGACAGTGAAGCAGCAGTGGTTCAGATCGCTGCAGGAAACGGGCCTCGGGACCTGGGTCAAGAAACCGCCAGAGCAGCAACAGTTCCTGCTGTCGGTCTGAGGAAGAGTGAGAGAGAGAGAGACAGAGTGTGTGTGTGCATGTGTGTGTGTGTGTGTGTGTGTGTGTGTTTGTTTAACCTTTATTTTTTTAGGGTAAGATGACTCCATGCTCTTTACCACCTTCATACCTGGAGGTTTACCAGTGTAACCGTTAAAGTTTGTGTGTGTGTGTGTGTGTGTGTGTGTGTGTGTGTGTGTGTGTGTGTGTGTGTGTGTGTGTGTGTGTGTGTGTGTGTGTGTGTGTGTGTGTGTGTGTGTGTGTGTGTGTGTGTGTGTGTGTGTGTGTGTCATCCTGGATGTGCCGCCCAATCACCCAACAGAAAACACGACAAGGGGAAGGTCAACTGGACGAGCTGAAAAGAAATAAACTGACACAAAAAGATGGACCCTTTCTTTTTCCTGCCCTTCTTCAAAACGCACAAACACACACGTTGAAGCAAACACACACCTAAATACCCACTCTTCGGCTGTCAAGGAAGGGTGGGGTAACCTTGAGCGGAATGAAAGGCAGCCGCTATCTTGTCATCAGCTATTTCCGGGCCCCAAGGCTCCCGCTGAGGAGCGGAGCCATGGGGGAGAGAGAGACAGAGAAAGAGAGAGAGAGAGAGAGAGAGAGAGAGGTCCACGTCCAATTACCGGCCCTGTCAGGGTGACGGGTGATAGAGGAAAAGGAAGGGAAGAGTGAGAAAAAGAGAGGGACACAACATTGCATTCAGCCCGCTGCACCTTCCCTCTCTCATTTCTATCTTTTGTCCTCCATCTCTGACTCAGCCTTTGACTCCTGACGTCCTCCTCCTTTTATCTCCATCCATCCCTCCCTCCTTCCTTGCCCCCCTTTACATTTTCTTCAGTCCTCCACCTATTTCCCCTCACGTCCTCTGTCACTCTCTCCCTTTTCGCTCGCGTCGCCCCCCCCCCCCCTCTCCTTTCAAGCGCGGTGGAGGTTAACACAACACGACTACAGGTTAATACACCCTCTTTTTTTCCTTTTTTTCAACCCGCTGCATGTAGAGGAGGAGGAGGAGAACGGAGGTGCATCAACAGACATTACCGCTTGCCTAAGTACCGCTGGAAGTGTTTCTCCTGTTTTTCCCTTTCAAGCCTGTTTTACTTCCTTTCTCTTTCTGTCTGGTGACCTGCTTGACCTCGGTCTGTAGCCAGCTCCCGTTCATCTGAATGGAAGCTTGTTGTCCCCGATAATAGAGACTTTAGGGGTTACAAAACGTTTTCCACCCTGACTAACTGTGAGCGCTGTGGCCGACCGTGTTTCACTCACTCAAACACACGCCGCTTATGTATGACTTTAAGATTGAAAATCGGCGGACGTCCCTGAGCACCACCATGTACATTTGTACCTCACACTGTTTTTTATGTCTCGACATGTTTCACGTGTGAGATTTTGTATTTATTTTTATGCAGCTAAGTGTTGATATTCATTGTGATCATGACTGTGTTTTTCTGTCATTGCTGTATTATCTTCAATTTAAGAGGGATCCACACCAGGCGCCAGCTCAGTCAGCAGTAAGAATCAAAGTAATGAGAGTGCCATCTAGTGGGCATTGTGGGTAGCTGTGTCCCTGTCCTGCTCTCTGAGGCCCGGTCGGCTGCTTCAAGGGTCCCAGGGAGGATACAGTACCGAACCAAATGGCGACTGCACACAAGAGAGAACGTGACCCGCATGCGGCCTGCGTCTGGCTCCCCCATTCACCAGGCCGATGTTTTCATTGGTCTTTATAGGATATTGGCCAGTATTGCTGAGTAGTAGTAGCAAAGTTCTGCATCTGCAGAGCCATGCATGTGATATTCTTTGTTTTATGACAGTGTTATGAAGCCCCTGGAAACGAACATTTGGTTATTTCTCTATCTCTCTAGCTTTTCTTATTTGTCAAAAGTTAAAGTTCTGGAAAGAAACTGGCTGACTGATTATTTATTGAGTTTAATGCTCACAAACTCAGCTGTGTGGCTGTGGTTGGATTAACAATGACCAAACAACCCCAACTGTGGTCGGATTCAGATTCAAGTGTTGCCAAATCCTGCTTCACTGAAGTCTGTGACGTTACCTTTATTATTCAATGAACCCCCACCAACCAGTGAGATACAAATACAGACATTTTACAAATATAGAAAACTAAAAGTTACAGATGATATTATTGGTTTAAATTGACTGGTTCTAGCTTATATGAGCAGACGCCATACTTTGTTTTACAGAATGAGAAGATGATCCTTTTTATTTTGCATTTTGTTACATGGGTGCACAATTTGATAGATGTGATCTGAAGGGGTTTAAAAAAAGATTAAAAAAGAAGGCATAATGCATATCACCGTGACTTTAAAGGCATCATGACAAGGTTAACGTTCACTAGTCTGTGTGTTAGAGGCCCAGCCAGATTAACCTTTTTCCGGGAGCCCTTAGACAGATATTTGTTGCCCCCGTTGATCTCCGCCCCCTGTTTTCAGGAACTCATATTGTCTGACACGTTTACGCTTTCAGATCCGATTTAGAACATCTTGTCTGTGTGTATCAGGACAGAGATGCAGCGTATGTTCTTCACCAACGTGTGTTCCCCGTCAGCCACACTCCATAACTCCAGAGTTGACTTGGTTTGTCGACAGAGGTAACGCCATGCTTCACACCAGTTTCATAATGGCTGTGTTAGCCATAAAAACTGATTTATTTTGAGAGACAATAAATATAAGGCATGTCTGGATGGCAATACTGTATATAATAGTGTACATATGTACAAAAGATGTTGACAAAGACGTGAAAGAGATCCTGAAAATGTCTAATTATCATGTAAATTAAAGTATATGAAGAATTGCTGCTAAGGTCTGTAAATTGCACTTCAGTAACAAAAAGTGAATGTTTGTACTGTATATGTGAATAAAACCACAAAATCTTGTAATTTTACCTTGGTTTGATAGTTTTTTTTGTTGAGTCCGATTTACATCTGTCACTACAACTACACACAATTCAAATAATGAGACCTGATATTGGGCCGTTCCCATCTGTCCGTAGCCAGCGCCGGCCCTCAGGAGCATCCAGATATATTAAAGGGGCCTCCCTCCTCCCGTCTCTCCCAGGGGAAATCCACGGGGAAATGGTTATCTCTATTTGGCTCGGTGGCAGGTGTCACACAGACCAGCCGCCAAATTAGCCCGGAGGAAGAACGAAGCGAGGAAGAAGGCGAGAGGAGAGGAGGGGATGGAGGTATGCCTCCTCAGCAGCAGCCACTCTTCCCCCTAAGGCCACGGAGCTGACTGTGTGCTCGACAATAAACATCATAATTGACAATTTGCTCCAGTGGCTGGTCACGGCCAGCCAGCTATAATCTAATGGACGAGGAAAGAGGTGAAACTCCACAGAATATAGTCTCCCGGTGCCATGCTGTGCTCTATGACTGCTAAGAGCCCCGGCACACTAAGTATGGCCCCATTTCAACGAGCGGCCCCGTGTTGCGTTCAGACAACTCGGAGGTCGGAGTTATCTCCAGTATCTTTTAGCAAGAGGAAACTTTCAGAGATGGTTTACATGCAGAACAAGTTGACTACATGCTAGTATGTTTTAATTTAGATTAAGTATAGACAAATATACTTTATGTTCCATTTGAGTTGATGGTTTACCTTTCACAACGTGTGCTAGAGGAAGTTAAGAACTAAACAGGGTCCCCTTAAGGTCTTAAACTGAACCCTCAGGGACTTAACTAACGTCACATGACAGCATCATATCAGGTTATGTACAATCATGGATATTTATTTTAGATTTCTTTTTACTCCCTGATTTGAAAGTCTTCTGGGCTTTTTGTCAAATTATGTTTTTACTGGTTTATGAACATATTTGATTACAAAATGAAAGGAAATGTAAATGAGTAAACCAGCTGCGTAATTCCATGTGTTTGTATGCACCAATGTGCCGCTTTTTTTTCTTGTGTCTCCATGCTTCCAGTGGTAACCCCCGTCTTGTTGCTATGAATTGTGGGTAATTTCCTTGGGCTTTAGATATTGGGTGTTTTGGATATACTATATTATCACGTTTAAGGCATTTTCTTTCACATACTATGTTGTGACGTTTTTTCGACATCCTCATGGGAATTCAATAAGATTTTAATTCATCTGTATGGCCCAAAATTATGAAATACAAATTTGCCTCAGAAGGCATATGAAAACTTCTGTCCCAGGACCCTCACATCAGAAAAAGAAAAAAAGAAGAAACCTCTGGGAGAGCAACAGAGGACCCTCTCCCCGGATGGACAGAAGTACAGTAAATGTCACGTGTACAGAATGAACAACATATAAGAACTACAATATGGTCATCTATCATCTATATGATATAAATTAAACATGTAACGACAGTGGTAGCAAAAAAAGCAGTAGTAGCAGTGTTCATAGAACAATGGTGACTAATAATAACAGCAGCAGTGGCTTTAATAGAATAATAATGATGATAAATCGTCCTGAATGCCTTACGCCAGTTTTCTGAAACCACAGGAGAGACGGAGTCCTCGAGGCTGCACATTTCCCTGGACAAGGAAAAGTGACCACAAGGAGAACAGGGACGCCCGGTGAGTCGACATCACAGACCTCTAAGAAAAGCCCCCAGGGGAGGAAATCATGAAATATTTGTATAAAAGCAAATTGAGGTCGCTGTAGGGCAGACAAGCTGAGTGCAACTAGAGTTATTGATGATGTCTGATCCACATAAAAAAATGATGTCAAAACATTACTGAATAATTAATAATGATAATAACACTGATACAAAAATAAAGTATTACACTTAAGGCAGTCATCTGTTTGAATGTGCTCCTGATTTTGGTTCTGTTCTGGGTACCAGTGGGATTTCCCCTTCTGGAGGAATGAGAGATGGGGAAGTCTGATAGTAAAAAAAAAAAAAAGGAATAGAAAGAACCAGAGTATAAAAGGCTTGGAGAAGATTTGTGAAGGCGGAAGTGACATCGGATTTGTGAAGGCGGAAGTTCATCGGCTTTAAGGTGGAGTACTGACTGGTTATGTTCTCGGCTGCTCCAGAGAAATGTTCGTTTGTGTGTGTGTGTGTGTGTGTGTGTGTGTGTGTGGAGTTTTATCATGTGGCGTTTTATCAGGCCTTTCAGGAGAGAGTTGTCACAAATATAATAACTGCATGGTTTGGGAAACTTCCTGTTTCCTTAAAATGTAAGTTCCTCAGGTTTGATAAAAAAGATCATCATCATCTTCAGTCCCCCTTTGAAGAGAAGCCTCTGTAACACATGCCACGCTGTGTTTCAGAGCCAGAAGCAGTGGCCACACATGTTGTCTGCTCTCGCTCCAGGCGAAGAGGGCGTGACACAAGAGACGGCCTTTATTGTCTCATCATTATCACTATGAAAGTTTCTTTTTTTTTTTATGAAACCTCGTGGATGCCATGCCATCTGAGTTTTGTAATCTTTCAGAAACACATGCTGTTATAACACTGCATATAGTGCATTAACGAGGTGTCGGTATGTAACACGATACGGCTGCGTGGAAATAAACCCCCTGAGCCGAGCCCGTTAACGGCCTCTCGTCTGATCCCTTGTGGTTTAGATGTTTGAGACGGAGGGGGCGGGAACTCTTTCATGGCATGGAGATGTTTTCATGGTGTGTTACTTCTTCATAAGGCTGCATGGGCCTCATCTTGGGATATTGTGTTTTGGTATTGTGTTGCCTCTCTCACATCACACTGGACAGCAGCTGATTTAATGTTGCCGCAACAGTTTTGGGGGCTCGTCCTGAATTCCTTAATTTCGACATCCTAATATGACCTTTTTTAAAACTTGTTTGACATAATATTATATGTCCTTTTAATACTATTATACTTTTTATAAATAAGAAATGATTTACCCTTTCAACTTATTGTTTGGTGGTCAAAGGTCGAGGTTTCTGTGACCTTGCAAAACACTAATTTGGCCAAAGCTTCATAATTAATATGCTAATTATGTAAGCATTTCACACACGTCATATAGGATGAATTGATTTCCCTTTGTCATTTTCTGCATAACTCAGGAACAATAGGGAGGGGGGGGGGGGGGGGGGGTGACCATATATCACATTGGGGCAGATACTGAGTTAGTGAAAGTTATCTTGGGTGCAGACCTTTAAACTCTATTCATCGTATGGATCGTCTGTGCTGCCGGGTTTATTAAGATGTGTGTGAAGCGCTCACGTTTTGCTGATACTGAGCTTCAGGTGATTATTGCTACACCATGTGAGGAAGTGTTCCATCAGTCCCTGTGAAGAATAGTCTCCAAGTGAAGACACCGGAAAGGATTTACTGGAATCATACATGTCCGTATGATGATAACTTCCATTTTGCCAAAAAAAAAAACTTTTCTTAAATTCCTTTACTTATATATGAGACACGACAGACCTTGGTGTAAGCTGCAACTGTCTGATGGAGGCATACGACCATACAACGTTAATAATTATACTCTAAGTATATTATACTGCTGACATGTCAAACTTTCACTCAAGTATATTGTTGAATGCCGGTCTTTTAAAGTGTAGTATTTGGCAAAAGTAAAAGTACACGTAGGCGTGTTGTGATGAAGTGCCGGTGTCCTCCACTCACATTTTGAAAAGCCACAAGCTTCATGTTAAGTCAACAATTTATCTGATGACCAACTATGTGAGCTCTAATATTTTCATAAATACAATCACAGCTTTTTAATGCTTTAGTGCTTTTTAAATGGGTATGCACACATCATTAAGGTTTTAAGTTAATAGAACTGGAGTTAAAAAATAAATGGCAACATGCCACCTCGAGCTATTTAATATTTCGGTTAAATATTGATATTTGCCACAGCACATCCAAATCCAGAAAATAGACACTTGAGTAGAACATTCATCAATGAAGTCCAAATGTCTGCTGTGAAAAAAGGCAACGTAATGGGTACACTAAGATAAATATATCCATGTACACATATATCTTTGTCTAAGGCGGTGGTTTGATGGGTTAAGCATTCGACTGCGGCGCAGGAGCTCCGGGTTCCAAACTGGGCTGATGCAACTAAGGGTGGACTGCTCACGTGTTGGGTTAGCCAGTCACTTAGATGGTAGGCTCCACTGGGTCTGCACAGCGAGCGGAAGAATTCAAGTGAGAAGGCAGCATGCTCTGTATGTTCACTCCATGTCCGGGAGAGTGCCTGATCCAAGCATCGCGTTAGACATTTTTCATTTTAGTTCAAAAACTGATATCCGGTTGCTCAGTTGAGGATTAAGAATTGTAATAAACTCGAAAATTTAGAAGAAATATACAATGTTTATTATTTCAGCATATTATCTAAACATTGAGACAATATTTTGAATAATTTGTTTCGCAATGCTGTATATTAACTAGCTTTTAGTTCTAATTAATTAATGCTGATGCATTTTTTTGAACACGATATCCGGTTGCTCAGTTGAGGATTACAATTTTTAATAATAATTACGGCTGGGCACTTAACGCGTTATAAATACGTTAACGTAGCAACTCATTAACGCCGACAATGATTTTATCATGCGTTAACAGTATTTATTTTTATTTATTTTTTGAGCATTGGGAGGGGCTTAACACTGCTGCACACAGGTACTGCACTTTTAAATGGACATTTTCATTTTAAATCGCTACCAGAAGGCGGAGTTGATAAAAGCAAAGCTATTCGTAACCACTGCAAACTGGAACTGTTTTATGACGGAGAACCACGAGCCTGCAGTACCACTTAAAGGGTTACACAAAGCTGGAGATGGATGTTTGGGACTGTGTCTGTAGCTGTGACCGGAGTGGGAAGTCTTCTTGTTTTCACTGCTGCAGAGGAGAAAAGTGTGAGAATATCCGGCCAGGGTAGCTGGGGTTTGTCTGCAGATTAAATAAATACTGTTGAATGTGAATGTTTTCATACATTCACATTTATGTAATTATTATATGAATAATCCAAAATTGCTTCACTTAAAATGCATAACTTTGTTCAAAGAGCGTGGTACACTTCTGTGTACCTCTGTGGTTTGCACCAAAAACAGCACCGTGTTATATTACATTTCTTAAATATTTTTATTTTATTTTGAAAAATGCAAATGTGAACGCTCAATGGCGGCCAGATTACTTAAAGGCCACGCAGCTCGTCTTTTTGGTTTATTCCGTCTTCTAATATAACTTACTCAAGCAACCAATAAAAACATAGACCCCTACAGTAGGCTTGTCTCCAGTTAGTTGCGGGAGATGGGCAACCACGGTGACGAGAGCAAAGCAGACACATGGACTCAACCATTTTACAGGGGACGGGGAACTTAAAGATTTTAGAACAAGTTACCAAAGAGATCAACAGTTTAAGTAGCAAAAATATAATACCATTATATAAATGTATAGTATATTATAGGAGACACTTCTGACAACCTGGGTGGCAAGTGGGGTGGCAAGCAATGTTTTTAGGGTGGCAGCTGCCACCCCGGTGGTTTCGCCACTGGGTACACATATTCATACACCTTATGGCTCCCCTTTTATTAACACCAGACTTCATTATTGCCACCTACCAGATTAGCATCCAGATGAATGTAATTTTTAAATTGTATATACCTTATTGAACCGAATAAATGAGTGAGATGGATTTGTGTTAAACAAGATGAAAAGGAGACACGAGAGGCTGGGAAAGGAAATCACACATTTTATTGAAAGTGTCAGAGAGCACATAGCTATCACAATAAAGTATGCAAAGTAGATCGCATAATGAACCCGGAGGAATATGATTCGCTACAATGAGGCAAAGCCTATCCACTTTCGCCAATCTGGCACGCGATAATTTAATGTATCAATCCAAAATAATTTTCCTTCGAGTTGGAATTTACATGTGGGGCGAAAATAAAACTTGCCTTTCTACCTGCAGATTAAAATGACATTGATATCGGCGGCCGAGAGATTGAGTTCCCTAAATGAAACAGGGAGAAAGGTTCCATCTGCAGAGTGCGGTGGAGCACAATTAGTTGTTTAACAAGCATTTGGAAAAGTGCATTGTTGCTCAGGTGGATAAGGCCGATGCATCGTTTTCAATGCAATGGTAAGGCATTTCAATACTCCTTTATTACATTTTGACCTTCATGCGACCCCAGAAACAGCAGTAAAAATGGGAAGTCTGACGCCAACGTTGGGGTAAGTTATGCGTAACTATGACACTGAGCCACATCGACACCAGTCACACAAAGCACATGAAATCGTGTAGTGGGGTTTACGGCACTGAAATAAGTTAAACGTCTGAAGATCCAAAAACTACAGCGTGACTTCATGTTGAAGGATATTGCACGAGTGTAACAAATAAAGGATTCATGGTCAAGCCCAAATCCAGTTCTACTAGTTCTTAAACTGAGATTCAAGTTTGTATTTCAAGTCCTATTCACTGGTTTCCGAGACAGAAAACAGAAAGGGGCTGGGTTATTGCTTCTGAATTTGAATAAAGAGTTTATTTCACAGACTTATAAGCACCAACAACAACAAAAAGCCAGAGAGGTTCCCACTACAGAGGCGATGGGTTCCATGGGTGCCATGGGCTCTATGGGTGCACTACAAATTCATATTGACGGGCTGTTACTGAAGCACACACATGACATGTCACAGCTAGAACAGGGCTCTGTTGGCAACAGCTGGAAGCGGGTCTGTATTTCACTGACACTGAAGAACTGTGAGCACTTATTATGACTAAAGGTAGCGACTCCCAAACCTGCAACACACGGGGAATACTACGTTATGATAATGCTGAACAGACCGACAAAGATGATGGGTGAACAGAAGCCACTGATTTCCTCCATTATTGCTGTGCTCTCGACACTTTGCAGTCCGACAGAAAGACAGAATAGAGCGACACTCAGGAGATCCTGCTGTTAACACGCGACAAGGCGGGGTTACAGAATCATCTGAAAGATGAAAACTGAATAACGTGAGAAGTACGGAGGCTGGCTGTGACATTGAACGCATCGAAGGTAAAGGCAAGGACTCAGAACTTGAACGGCGAAAACCTTCAGGACAGCAGTTCCTGAAACATTGAAATACGGCTGAAGGGCCCAGCGGCCTCTGGCAGGCCTGATTATATTATATACGTTTTGTTCCACGATAAGAATATTTCAAGTCTGACTAAAAGAATAAAAACATTTCACAGATCCACACTATCTCTGCCAAACGCCACCTTCAAAA
This sequence comes from Cottus gobio, assembly GCA_023566465.1. Taxonomy (NCBI): domain Eukaryota; kingdom Metazoa; phylum Chordata; class Actinopteri; order Perciformes; family Cottidae; genus Cottus; species Cottus gobio. Next base: position 14,841,183 of record CM042234.1, on the reverse strand, counting down.
AGGTAGATCACTGTAAGACACTTAAATCCATGAAGTAGCTACAACCTGCATCAGGCCGCAACATAATATATACACACCTCCTTGATATCGTATCCTACCAACCCTCCTGGCCTTACCACGGCACTCTTACGTCTAGCTAAGTAACATTTGCAAAACCGAGATTATCTCCATGCGAGAGCGAGCCACTCAGCGGTAACTAAACAACAGTGATGTGAACAGCAGCCCGTGATTGTGCAGTCAAATATATACTTTTACACTTTAAAACAGAAAAAGACTGGAAACCGAAGAGTCAGCATAGTCACAATTCACAACGCATGCTAAATAAGTGAGAGGGTCAAATGCGGGAGATCAGCGCTTTGGCCTCACACACACTTGGACTTTAAAATGCTGGAACCGGGTCCTTCATTTAATACTAGCAGGTGTTCTGCAGGTTTCAACTGCTGATGAACACAATAAAGGGGAGTTATCCGTCAGTGGAATATCGGACGTCAACAGCCGCATCCTCAAAAGGTCATTTATTTCCTCCCCACAGCTGGAAATCTGCGATATCCATAACAACAAAGTGCCTCGCTGCGTAAGCACTTTAAACGTGCGAGCATGTGCGAGACCAAAGATTACAGCGTGTATGTGCACCGTCTCCTGCTTCACCGCGTGTTTCTGTTTTGTGCGTGAGGGCGTGTTCAGAGGCGTCACTTCTCCTGCAGCAGGGCGGGGATGTTGATGTTCCAGCCGATGGCCTGTCGGTCGAAGCCACAGGTGAACAGGTTGCACGACTGGTTCTCTTCGTTCCACGCCGTACAGCACACCATTCGCCTGTGACCCTGCGCACACACACACACACACAAATAAGTTTTACTGATGCCGATTGATCGAGCACACGTCTTCCCGGCCACTGAGTTGCCTTCCTTACCATTCTGTTGCTGCGTGGAAGCCGGGCCAGCCTCACTCCGCTCATGTCGAACAGCCGGACTTGTCGGTTGTCGTGCGGCAGCGCGATGATCCTCTGGTTGGCAGAGACGCTTATCCTGGAGGGTCAGATCAGGTTCACTTTCCATGTAGGTCAGTCTCCATACTTCTAGATAAACTCGTCAGTATTTGAACTATCGTGTGTTTTTCAGCACTCGATGTAAAAATAAAATGGGCACAAATTAACTTTCTAGTTTGCACACACCTCCATGTGTGAACACCGACACCAGCTGCCTCTGGAACCTGTGTTCCCCGCTGGCATTTAAAATAATTACTGACTTGTTAAATGGAGAGACTTTTTAAACTGACTTTTTTCACTTTTTTTTCTAAAAGCTAAAATATTTATAAGGATTCCATTCTTTAGACGTTTAAAAACAGCTTTTTGACTATGGAGCAGATGGTATCCTGCAGAGGCCCAGGGGTCATGAGAGGTCATGAGAGTCTCTGCTTGAGCTGGTATTTACTGTTGGAAAGTCCAAGAGCTCACTCAAGAGTAGCCACATCCTAATCCGATTGTTTTTTCTCCAGATTCCAATAACAGTCCTTTGGATTACTGCATTTATCAATACATCAAAATAACTAAAGCATTTTAGATATTGAGCACCAAAGTTAATTTTCTTGACCTTTGAGTCATTCTGGACCTTCTTGATCACATCCCACGATCAGTCGCAGCTAAACTAGTTGCCACGGAAGTGCAGATGTTATAACTCCCAAACAAAAATGCACAAATACAAAAGTAACTACGAAACTCCTCCTTTTCACGTACCTGTTCACCGCGGAGTCAGTGCGGATGGTTGCTATCGGCGACCTCATGTTCTTCAAATCCCACACCTTGACGGTGCGGTCGTCGCTCCCTGAAACCACGTTGTCCCCCACCGTGAACACCGCCGACGTCACCGTGCTGCAAAAGGAAGTCGGGCGTTACACAAACAACACACACAAAGAACACACACAAAGTGACGTGCGGCCGCCTGGCCTCCTGCTGCAGCTTTACAGGTCGTAAAAGCATCCACGCGCTTCACAGCCACACTACAACCTACGAGGCATGTTCAGGCGCAGCGTCAGAAAGTTGACACTTCCCAATTTAAAATACGATTCTTCATTTCGAGACGTTACAACGGTATCACTTTGCGCTTCCCACTGGGGAGGAAAGAAATTAAAGACCGTTGGCAGCATCACACTCCTGCTGCCTCCTGTCACGAAAGGTGTAGCTGTCGGGGAAAACGCGATGGGTTAAATAACGACTCGAAGGCGTTCACACCGTCGAATGCGCACAGGCTGTCAAGACGGCGTGAAAGAAGGTTTCCACTTTGCACACCCTTTAAAACAGAGAAGACAACACTTTTATATTAGGATAATTGGACATCGGAATATCAATAAATTAAATTATAAATTAAATGTAACATTTTTAATTATCCATCTCATCCACTCCTTACCACTAAACCACAAGTTCTGTGGGAGGCGTTTACGAACCCGTGAACCCATTTACTGCTGCTCTAACTGATAATCTTGACTTTGCTAACCTCCAGGAGTAGAAGTCCCGTGGTCAGTATGGCCCGACGTCGCTGTTGGTGACGTTACAGGTGCAAAAGACCACAACCCTGATCACATCCATCTTTGATGGGTAAGAAGGGCAAAAAAACTAAAACTATACGATAAAGGGACGGTTGAAAAGACCTACTCTTGTACTCTTTAAGTCTAATGCATAAACGATGCTAAATAAACCATATCTTCGTCATATTGGGCGCGCTGGAGGCAGGAAGGGTGCTTTGCATGCACGCAGCATCACTCTCCCCCAACGCCCTTTATCCAGCCAGCCGCGATGCGCTGCTCCACATGATGGCACATACGGTCATTCATTTAATAGACCTTTAATATTTCCAATCAATTACTGTGCGTCAGTCGCTCCTGGTAGAGGTTTTTCCTCTTTGTGCCTGTAAAAACTCTTGATTCTTGATTAAGAAGCGACACACACACACACACACACACACACACACACACACACACACACACACACACACACACACACACACACACACACACACACACACACACACACACACACACACACACACACACACACACACACACACACACACACACACACACACACACACACACACACACACACACACACACACACACACACAGTTTTTCTTTGTAAAACTGGCTTGCCTCTTAATTTAAATTGACATGGCATTAAGGGCTAATTAGGGGACTAAACTTTGTGCTATTAGAGGGTCGGGGCTCAAGGAAACTGCTGTATCGTTACAGGCACCTTCTGACATGCAGGTACAGCCCACCTGGGAATACAAGCAGTAGAGTGAGAGACGGAGGAAGGGAGGACATGAGGTGTGCTAGGAGGTGTGTGGGGAGTGTAATCAGACAGGGTAATTGATTAAAAGCTTGATTAAGGTTAAAGGGTTTTTAGAATGGGTGGCGAGGAAGGAGGGATGTATTCAGTGTTGCTTAATGGCATCTCGCAGTGTGTCTGACAGCCAAGGTCAAGCTCCCTCTGATCCGAGACTTAGGGAGTCGGTAAAGAGGAGAGAGAGAGAGAGAGAGAGAGAGAGAGAGAGAGAGAGAGAGAGAGAGAGAGAGAGAGAGAGAGAGAGAGATTTAGGGAATCATGGACCTCTCTCCAGTTGAATGAATCCCTAACCATGAAACGCAAAAGGTCCCTTAGCCCTATAAAAGGTTGCGGCACACAGAGGTCAGAATTGTATTTTTTCTACCCCCAAAGAAATATTGGGATTTCAAGAACACCGCGAGAGATGAGGCCAAACAGGAAGGACTCCACTTTAGGGCTGCAACAACGAATCGATAAAATCGATAAAATCCGATTATTAAAAGCGTTGGCAACGAATTTCATTATCGATTCGTTGTGTCGCGCGATTATTACGCCACTCAATAAGTCACGGAGATGTTTGAGTATGAAAATAAAAGTTGAGTTGAGCGCGGAGCAGAGCGGAGGTCGAGGAGAGACCAGCTGAGACGTAACGTTGACTGAAACACATCGCGGAGGAAGGCCGTTCAACAGGCAGCTAGTAGAGGCACTTCCGGTTGAGGCTCCGGTGCTGCGGCTAGTCGGCAGATTGTGTTCCGTTTGAAGTGAAGACGTAACGTCCCTCCAGCAGCTTTCTGCTGTTTACTCGTTATTAGCTTGACAAGTTAGCGTTAGCTCGTAAGAACAATGTGTCTGAACAAAGGGAGAGAGAGAGAGAGAGAGAGAGTGTGTGTGTGCGCGCTTCTGTGAGTGTGTGCGCATCTGTGAGTGTTTGAGTGTGTGTGTGTGTGTGTGTGTGTGTGTGTGCGTCTGTGAGTGTGCGTGTGTTTGTGTGAGTGTGTGTGTGTGTGTGTGTGGGTTTGTATGTGTGTGCGTCTGTGAGAGTTTGAGTGTGTGCGTCTGAGTGTAGTGTAGAGAACAAGTTCGTTCAAACAAATCCTGTTAAGTTTTCTGATTAGTATTTTTCTTTATTTTTTATAAGTTATTTATTGTTCTGACAGCTCAGGTTCCTTTAAACAAAATGTTGTGCAAAATGTTTTGTGCACTTTATTTAATAAAAGCCTATATATTTGGCAGATATAAAGCATACATGTGTATGTTTGTGTTAGTCCATTATTTTTTATTATTATTATTACTTTAACAGCTCAGGGATGTTTAAGGAGCAACCTTTTTATGCACTTTCTGAAGATTTTTGCACCGTCAGTTCTGTTTTTGAATAAAGGGTTGGAAAGTAATGCTTTTTTGTTTTTTATCCGATTCATCGATTAATCGAAAAAATAATCGACAGATTAATCGATTATTAAAATAATCGTTAGTTGCAGCCCTACTCCACTTGTGGTTCTCCGTTGCCACGTTTTCCTCAACGTCAGAGATTTCCATTTGTACAATAATATTGAGACATTTGTCTCAATACATTAGTTTATTTTCTCCTCATTGAGTCATTTAAAATGTCCATGACACTGCTGACGAAGCAGCTGCTGGTGCTTAGTCTTTGACCTCTGGTACCTTTAAGCTGCTTACAGTGGGAATGTGCACACTGGCAGTGAGAAACCTCTAAATGCATAACTTCATCAAACTGGTGATTTAAAGCCAGGAACTTTAACAATAGTTCAGTTGGCTCTCAGGGATGTCTGACTTTACATTTTGGGTTAATGTACGTCCGAGACAATAAAATGCCGACACATCATTTCTCTCTCATAAAAGGCCTTTTGTCGGACAAATGCAGTGCTGCCCAGTATGATGTGATAATTGCAGTGCTCTAAAATTCTACGGGGTTTCAGAAAGGGTACTAATAAATTGAGAGAAATTACCGACTTTGACGAACATCCAACGAGCGACAAATAGTACATCTTATAAATGCTGGTAAACAATCAACAATGACGCACAACAAAAAGAGCTTGCATGCGACTACTGCCGGAGTACTGTCCTTCGGCATGTCTTCATGCCACGTTTCCTGCCTGGCTGGTATTTCTTTACCCATCATGCATCAGTTGCTATTACAATGTACTTATTTGTAAGTAGACGAGCACGCGAGCCAAATGGCGAGAAGGTAGAATGTGAATGAAACAATTCAGTTACAGACTAAGAGGTTTTAGAGCACCCTGTTATTTTGCTGACAGCCGCTGAAAACCCGTGAAGTGCTGGTGTATTCCTCCAGAGACAATACGTCAGATCTGCATACAGATCCTCACACGTGCATTTCTATCAAGTGCAATCGAATGGCTCCAAAAGCTGCCGATGTCCGGTCAGAGACATCCGTGACATGGCATTCAGTTTGCAGAGCAAGACCGCTGTCACTTCTCGTTTTGTCCGCTCATGGACAGTTGTCATTACTCTGCAATTACAGCGGGGCAGTGGGCTGGACGCTAGAGGGTGTGGGCTGCACGTTTAGCTGCCGCGGTTCACTGACAGGAAGCGTTAGTTGTAATTGCCAAGGAAAGATTGGGAAGCAAGAGGCCGCTTCCCCTCCAGCGCTCAGCCGTTCACACTGGCCTCTGCTTTGTCAACAGTATTCCTCTTCTCATCTAACTCACCCTTGTTACATTACATTACATTACATGTCATTTAGCTGACGCTTTTATCCAAAGCGACTTACAATAAGTGCATTCTACGGTTACAAACAAGAATCAGAACAACAAGAATCAAGAAGGTACAATTTCGTCAAAGGTTCGACTACAAAGTGCTATCAGTAAGAGCCATTTCAGTGCTACTAAAGTGCTACATCCTTTATTCAAGGTATAGTCGGTTGGTATAGTTGTTGTGACCTCATCTCCCTCGTCACCTCTACCACACTACAGAATCAAGGATTTCTTTCAAAGACATATGATGAATAAATCAGCTAATTAGTCAATCAACAGAATTTTTTGGGGGGCAATATTCTTCAAGCAAAAATGTATCCAAATGTGGATGTTTGCTGGTATAACTAACGAAGGTGCCAACACGGTAGATTCTTTCATAATTAAGTCATTAGACCCTAACCCCCCACTCCCATACCCTCCACCCACACCCACACCCACACACACACACACACACCTTAATGAACAAGTAGCCAGCCCAGGTTAGTTACTTCTCACTCAAAGCCAAGTTTGTTTTTGGGCTAGACAGCCGTCTGTGGAAGTTTGCTGCTCTAAATGCATCACAGAAGGGCAAGTAAGAAAGTTTTTACTTTACAGGCCATTCAAAAAGAAGAGAAGAATGGTGGCAGGGAACGGAGAGGAGGGCTGTTGTTAACTGTGAAACACTGGTGCTTAATCTCATTATACCAATTGTCTATGGGAGAGAATTAGAGTGGGATCTGCAGGATTTATACATGTTGGGGTCGTACATAATGAGCTCTATGTAATCCCTCCACTTGCAATCAAAAGGCTGCCAGAGAGTGCCATCCAGCCAGCACACACATGTAGACATGCACATAGAAACACACACACTCTTCTTACGCCTTTTAAAGAGCGCCGGCATTGAAAGCCACAGACAAGCCTGACAGTCATCATTTTGAAATGAGCGTCTGCAATTGAGTGTTAACAGTGAGCGAAGTGCCAAATTATACGGAGTGGCGGATTAAAGCAGAAAACGGACCGATAAACGAACAGGAGAGAGAGAGAGAGGGAGAGGTAGGCAGAGAAAGAGTGGGGAGGAAGAAAAAAAGCGAACTGTCGAAGTGAGGAGAAGTGCTCGGTAATGAATGAGAGGCAAGTGGAGGATTTGGCTTAGAGCAATTGGGTTTTGTAAATTAATGTGGCACTGAAAAGGGACAAAAAGGAGAAAAAGCTGAAAGTTCTGGAGCGATTCACAGACCAGATAGAGGTTGCAGCACCACCCTGTGGGCAAAACAAAGACTGCAGCAACTCATACTGTTAAAGAGTGCGTTTGTTAAGAGAGAGCGACTCACTCGGTGTGTCCCTGAAAGACGTTGACGGAGTGTATGGACGGGTCTCTGAAGTCCCACAGCCGGAAGGTGGTGTCTCTGGATGAAGTGACCACCAGCCGCTGGGTGGGATGGGTGCAGCAGTGGGTCAGCTCCTGGTCGTGTCCTGCATACGCAGACACACTGGAGTAAGCGTTCTAAACGTCCAGACCCGATACGTGGTCGCTACGGTCAGGAAGTAGCAAGAGCACGAGAGTCAGAGGTCCACTGCATGTGTAGCAGCATGTGTAGCGTTTTCTTTTTTAAAGTGTTGCAGAAGAAACATTCAATTTCTCTAACCAAGTCCTGCAGCACAGTCTGCTTTGACATAATTATATTGTGTAGTGCCATCAGTTTAGGAAACGGTGGCTTCTTCCCGTTTAGTCTGGGAACCCAAGAAAATAAAACAGCCAATCTTGTCGCAACTGCTCCATAAAATGAGCAGGCTGCCCATTTAAGGTCAGTTACTCATTACCTCTTCTCTGAACGCAATCTAAAGAGGTAGATTTGGGCCTTTTGGACTCATGATCACAATCATTTAGCGACATCACGGTGTGCATCCCTTTAAAAAAATACTTTTGTCTGAGACAATGGTCTAACTTGCTTTGTGTTGCTGTTCATTTGGGAGTAACCTGTAATTTAGAATTGCCTGAAATTATATCATAGTGGATCATATCTAATTGAAGGACATGATAACATTACATGACAAACATATTAAAAACACACAAATTACTAAATATACGTCTGCTGTGCAATGAACATAAATATTTAAAATGTGAAAAACCTATAAATAGACTCTAAATGTAAGATACCAGAATATATATTCCACAAGATGAAGATAAAAAACGCCATATTGTGCTAAATATATGTACTATGATATCATTTGTCGGCCAGTTTACATACCAGTGAGGGCATGAACCAGCTCAGACGTCTCCACCTCATACAGGTTGGCAGCACGATCCCAGGAAGCGGTCACCACTTGTCGGCCTCCCACCAACCAATCGGCTGCGATCACTACACCCTGGTGGCTCTTCAGCGTTGCAGTAGCGACCCGGACGGTGGGGACCTCGCAAGGGCCCTCGCCGTCCACCTCCCCTTCTTCTCTGTCTGACGAGTCCTGGTCGTCATCACATGGAGCCTATGGGTGTGCAAAAAAAAAATAAAAAGACACACAGAAGTTCAGTCAATGCACACAGGTGCCTGCAGTGATACAGAATAAAATAATAATAATAATAACTGTGACAGCTAGGAGTTAGTTTTGGTGATACTTTTGCAATGTGACATTTATCTTAAATTTGTGAATAACTTGATATTCATTCAGAATATACCTCTCATCTCCATGAAATCCCACTAGTTCCAGTGGAAACTCTGAGAGGAGAGCAACACAAAAGGTACTCACACTGACATCTGGTGGTGGCTGGGGGGCAGGAAGCTGCACCATGTAGCGCCAGATGTGAGCCGTCTGGTCCCCAGAGGCTGCGGGTGTAAGCACACATCAGCAAATACACAGCGCACTCAGATCTACAAAAACCTAACTGCTGGAAACAACCACGGCAGGGAGAAGACAGTCAAACGGTCATGAAGAGAATTAAGAAATCAATTCGACAAAAGAAATACAGACAGGCATTTAAATACATACCAGTGAGGGCCATCTGCTCTGTGGGGTGGAACTTGATGGAGTTGACTGTGGACGAGAGAACAATGGTGAGACATGTACATGTGTTACATCACTTATTCCAATTATGGAACAAGCAAAGTGTGCAAAATGTGGACACAGTGTTGTATTTAAATTACCTCCAGAATATGTTTTAGATAATCTCACCGTGCACTTTGAAATGTCTGCATGATAGAGGACAACATACAGGTAAGATTTGTACTAATTATTACCTGATCCTGCATGGCCAGCATACCTCAGCAGACATTTCCCAGTCTCTATACTCCAAAGTAAAGCTGAGTGATCTGTGGAGAAAGCGCAGTGATGGACCACATGAAACCATTGACTCCTAGTAGTTGGGTAATGATTGAATACAGTAATGTAATGTGTTTACATGGTGGGCTACCTAATTACATTCAGTTCAGGGCCACTTTATGGCAAAATTGTGTACGATAAAAGGGAAAAATGTTTTAATTGCACCAAGGAGTCCCAATCGATGTCACAAACTATAATGTGTCATCATAAACTATAATGATCTAACACTTTTAGTTTTGACTTCTTTTTCTTATTGGCTTGTTGGCTGTGCAGAGCACAATAATGCAGTGATTGACATTCATATACGGATGTAAAGTGTCTTGGTGTACCTGCGGAGGCGGTGCCCAGGACTACTGGTGGATTTCGGGTGACGGCGAGATCCCAGATCCCGTCCCGGTGGCCCACGTACTCCTTAAGCAGCTGACACAAAGCCCGGGAGCCTGCGGTGGCTTTGAAACTGGACACAATCTGAACAGGGAGGGAGGAGACATGGGCATGATGGAGAAATAAGAGATGGACACAGGGATGAGCATTCAAGTCCTCATGCCTTACTACAGTTACAGAAACAAATGTGCCAATTGGGTTTATAATTCAAATGATGATGATGTAATTGAAAGCTGGCTTCATGACAGATACACAATAGTAGCTTTTCGTTTTTTGACAGGCATCAGGCATCTTATGTTTAATCTCTGACCAACAGATTAGTGGGTGTGCCAGCTTTCTTTGGGCTTTCTGGGGTCCATGAGCTCGCTCACGTTTAACTGCTCGGCTAACCGGCTTCACAGCAGGCTGACTTTCAGAGAAGCGGATTAAAAACCGGACGGCTCTCGGGGAAGAAATGTCATAATGACGCAAGTTTACAATTCAGCGCCGAGTAATACAAATCAAGGGAGACGATATTTTTGCTTCCCGTGGTAATTATGTCAGTGATAGAAGAAACATTGTTCTGCATAATGATGAGTCCGCTCTAGATTTAAAACAAACAGAGCGACGGTTTACCACAGACTAGTGAATGGCAATTATAGCTGCATATTAATTGTGCGGTTATTTGGCTCTGTTTATTTAGAACGCATAATGCACTTCAGCATCATCATTATAATTATTAATATTCAGCCAGCAAGCACGGTTTTCATATCGTGGGATGTTTCTGGAACTGCCGAAAGGATTATGGTTTCAAATTCCACCAAACTGTGTCATCTGAGAATTTATATTTAAGACCGCTCTGACGCCAGGTCAAGTGTAAGGAAGATAGATCATCACAGTGCTCGTGTTACTGTGTGAGGGGAGCACCTCTAAAAAAATGTATTAAAAAAACACTGAGTGGTCTGGTTACATAAACAAATTAAAAGGTCAGTTGTAGTTTCAATGGCACAGAGCGGTCACCGCCTGTACGGCGCATGCAGCTGCAAGCAGACAGATGACATCACTGGTAGTCATTAATGCAGCAGCGAAGCATCTGGGTCCTTTGTGTGCGGCTGTGTTAATGTAGCGTCTCATTATGTGCGGCGTGTTTACATTCACGTTACAGTACAATGGTATTTGTTTTCCCCTGTCATTGAAACAACAAACAATAATACAAAATAAATACAAAAATATCTCATTCCAGTCAAGGTCCACCCAGTAAGTTAACCATAGATAGGAGTTAGTGCAGATCATTAGTGTAAAGTACGGTCAGCCTGATACGGTCATTGTTTCTCAGCCAGCTGATCGGTTAGCTGTGTATCATATAGCAGCTGGTTCTGTTAGTCTACGTCCTCCCTTGATCCTGTGTATCCTCTTTTCTAATCAGATGAGGATCGCGTCCCGCCCTTCATCTCGCTCAGACTTTGGCTGCATTGGGATTGTTTCTTTGCTTCAAGACGTTTGTAGGAAAGGTGGAAAAATAATGAATGTGGAAGAGAGATTGAAAGACGTGTTTAAAAGCCATATTACACTAAATTCAGCATTTTCGATTTGACACTTACACCGTTGCAGGGCTCTATGCTTACATTTATTTTGTTTTGGGGCACAGAGTAAATTGCCCCCGAAATGATAGAATTAGGGGCATAACATGAAGTGACAAACAACGACAGTATGCTTAAGTCGGGGGGGAACACAACAGAACATAACTAGACGATGTTTTGAAGAGTTTTGAAAATCAACTGAACATTTTCTCTTCCGTATGCTGCATATAGCGCTGCGTTAAAAGGAATAGTTTGGCATTTTGGGAAGTTTGCAGAGAGTTAGATTAGAAGATGAAATTCGCTCTTGTGTCTGTTTTCCGTTGTATGCTGGACTGTTCCTTGCCTGGGAACAGTTGCCAGGCAACCAGCATATGCTCCAAGTGGCTGGTTCGGGTCAAGACGTTCAACGCACACTGCAGTTTTTGGAAGGATTGAAAAAGCAAGATATAACAAGTTAATTACTGAGCTTTAGAGGTGCTGGGAGGCAATGCTATTTTTTACCTTAAACAGGTTTCCCCGGTTTACATGTGATGTGTTAAGCCAAGATAAGCGCCTGCTGGCATTTGCTTCCCACTTATCAAGCTTCTCATGTAACGCTTGGCAATATGGCCAAATAGGTGTATTTCCCAAAGTGCTGAACTTTTACTTTAAGAGCTGTTTGAATTCAACTTTTGACTAAACGTTGCTCCTTTTGAAGCCGATCCGTTTAAACTTGGCCTTTCCAAAGTCTTGTGGGGAAACATTTTTTTTATTTATTTTTACTTTTGTAATTCCACATGCGTTATTTGTATTCATTATGACAACTAGTTTTTGTGCAGCTGTTCATCCTAATGAATTCTGACGGGCAGAGAAGAGATGAGGAGTCAAGGTCGGACTGTAGTTCAAAACAGACAGAAGCTGTCCCTCGCAATGCCTAGTGACAAAACAAGAGCATTCAGGAAGTTACCCATGAATCTCCTCCCCACAACTCCCATGTGGCCACACTGAAGTTGCGAGGTCCACTTATTTTACCATGAAGAGTGTACAAGCGCTGCAAGTCAAGGGAGACGTCATATTGTGATAAATGCTTGATATCCAACCTCAGTTCAAAAATCTATAAATAAACGAATAGGCACTTCAAAAACTAAATAATTTAACAGCAACATATATGACCTCAGAGGAAGGAGAAAAAGACTCAGCAATAGAGGGGCTTTTACCCCCACCGCTCAAACAATCACACAGATGACAAATCAGATGAGATGAAACAGCTGGAGCCAGGTACCTTGCTGGTAGAGGCTTTGTAAGTCGTCTTCAGCTTCTGTGACAGTTGACTGGTGCTGTGGCTGGCTGTGTGATGGGAGACAAAGAAAAGGACAATGACCCATTGGTCGGTTCCACTGCAGCACCGCTGGCCTCATAAAGTGCCAAAGCGTTTAATACCAGTGGCGGTTTCATAAAACAAGACGACCTGTTTAACCAGACTCACATCTGCAAACCGGGCATATTTTCAGGAAATTCTGTTCAATAAAGGAGGTTTAATATTACACATCTGCCAGACAGAAACAGTGGTTTAATCTAAGACTTCTCCCTGAAGGTTCCTCTTTACTGCTGCACTGTTAACATTAGTCCGTTTGTAGTACAGTACATGCTCATTTTCACATGATTCAAAATCTGAGGTCACGCTTTGTGTGCATAATGTGTGCTTTTAAATACACTGCAATTAAAGTTAAGCTGGTTGTTGGTGCTTAAAATCTGTTGACAACTGTATATCCTTCTTGTATTATTAATACAAGAAGGATCAGTCAGTCTGAAGGTGATTAGACAAACTCTATATTGAGGCTTATCTTTATTGTGACATGAACCGCCATGGAATGAGATATCTACTTTCACTTTAAAGCCACTGAATCAATTTCAGCAATATTTTTTTATTTCCATTTCCAAAGACACCGTTGACATGTTAACTATATGGAGACGTGCAACAGATTGTGAAGGAAATACAGTACCTTTTGTTTTCAAAGCTCCCTTGGTGGGGTCCCCTCCCTCAATAGTCTGTCCATCTCCAGTCAGACGCTCGTTCAGAGAGTCAATTTCTCGACGTACTATAAAGTCAGCACAGTAACAGGCCATCAGTAGGAAAACACTGCCTGGTTAGTCAATAAATACCTGAGGATCAATACAGCAAGATATGTGTTCAAGAAATCTAAATGCATTTGCTGGACTCATTAACTCTGTTACTCACGTTCAAGGTTTTCTATGTAGAGATTTTCAAACTCTCGCTCAATCTGGCCAAAAAGGTCCAGAAGGTTGTTCCGTAAGGAGGGAGGCAGCTTAGAGTCCTGGACAGACAACAAAGAAAAGACAGTGCCACAATAAACCCGATGGGAAGCTGACAAAGGCCTACAAATTAGGAATCACATTGGCGTCTGGAGCAGGAGTCACCACTTTAATTCCCTCCAGACCCGGCTCCAGTGTGGTGTTCCTATTTACATATAATGTCAGATATACAGTATATGTTGTGCTGAAAAATTGCAACTTCAGAAATGAATATGTTAAAGCCAAACCAAGAAATGTTACAATGACAAACAAGTATGTCATATATTATCACTATGAGAAGTCTAAGAGAAGTCTGAGTGACTCACAAAATTCATGCCACTCCAACAACAAATCGAAAGCAACCCACATAAATCTCATGTCAAACACAGTCGCATGTTTACCTGATTTGATCAACCCCCCAATTATGTTTGTGTAAAGGCTCAGTTACATTTTGGGCTACATAACTACAACAGCTATGTACTGACAACACAACAGCCAGGGTCTAAGCACTCCAACTCACTCCAGCTGACTTACCTCCATGGTGAACTCCTAGAAGTACCCAGTTATCAGGTGACCACCAGTCTATACCAGACTAGCATGCAAAGGGACGTAAAAAGCTGCCATGAAAAAACAAAGGATTCAAAAGGCTGCATTTGACAGCGTGCCTTGAGAGCTGCTGCTTTCTCTAGCCATCTGAAAGACGAGGAAACCAAACACTTGAGTGTCACTCTTTCTTCTGGCACGTGTTCAAACAGTGGCGTTAACCGCCTGACCATTCTGTCTGCGCCTCATGTCAACATACTTTGTTTAAAAAAAAAATAAAAATAAAAAAAAAAGGTAATTTAGCAAACAACAACCAGTACTTATGAATTCAAAGCTGCTTAGTTGAGGCCTTAAAACCTGCACCATACCCTGGCTAATAATGACAGCATTGAACGTTGGAGTAAAATGCATTCTCTGTGTTATATATTCGTTTACAAAGCGGTCTGTGTGTGCGTTGGACCTGTGCTGTGGGGGGGGTCGACTAGGTATATAAACAGAGCCAGCATGTCTTGGCAATAGACAAAAAGGCCTGGTGAAAAGACTAATCAGGCCTGGACAAGCGGCCCATATTAAAACTTGATGAGACAACAGGACAATGCAAGCTGAGCTCTAGTTTTAGTGGCCGATAATTCAAGGACATTGTCAAGCAGAGAAAGTAAAAGGACTTCTACGGCCAAAACAAGGGCTGGGCAATAACCAAAAAATTAAGCATTGCATTATTTGAGACAAAATACTTCATGAAAAAGGCAAAGACAATAATTTGTCCTTCATTTAACCAGTTTGAGCTCCATGGGAGAAATACATGATGATACAATCTAAAAACACTTGACAGTCACTCACAATCAATTTGCTCAGCCGGTTCTATTATCTCAGTTGAAACCTTTTTGCACTTTATTATTATTATTATTCACTTATTCACTTTATGTTGGACAGAAGAGAAACGTACTTTCAATCTTTTGTATGTTTGCACATATGTAAAAATTGACAATAAAGCTGACTTTGAAGTAGCTTGACAGTTAGGCACAACTACTTTGCATCAGGAAATGAGTGCTCCTGTGAAGGCTTACAGTCCACCCTTTCTAAAGGAAAATAAATCAATTGTATCTGTAATTTAAATACTGTGTTAGTTAGGTCAGGGTTAATCACTAACTTGATGGCACCAGTGGGCTTAAGAAGTCACAGTAGATCTCTTTGTTTTAACAAAAAGCAATCATTAACCAGCATGCACATCCACAGCAGGCAGTTCATACAAGTTAAGAGAAACTAAAGCATGTTCACGCCAAATAACCATGTAGCCACCTAAACCCAGACATTTTCCCCTATGGGGTAGAAACTACATCTCACAAATACATTACAAGGAATGTTGCGACACCAGGTACAGAATAAAAGTAATGCTTCTCAACCGGCTGGTAATGTACTCTCATGACTGCCAAAACACATCCTCAAGCCCAAACTAAATGACAATCAAAAATCAAATTCATAAAGAATGACTACCTGTTATGGATTTTTGAGCACAAGAATGCTTGATGGCCATTTGTACAAATCATGTAATCAAAATGCATCTGTCAGCTGTGCATGTGTGAGGGTGAAAAAGTATGGATGTCTGTGCATATCCCTCACCTGTCCCTCCAGCATGTCTCCTCTTTGGAAGCCTGGGGGCCTGTCCTCTGTGCTGTTGGTGCGCCGGATAGACAAACTGTGAGCCTTGCGCTTCTGCTTGGGGTGACGGGCAGCTGATGTCGAGCCACTGCTGCTGCCACCCTCCACAGGCATCCTTTCTACCGCGTGGGTGGCCCTGCCCCCTGCTCACCTATTTACCCGGGAAGCAGGTAAACAAAGGCCAGACTCGCCAATTGGCTGGTGGGTGGATCAGGTCCGTCTGTTATCGCCACCTTTTCTGTGTATTAAAAAGAAGAGAAGTGCAGATTCACATGCCATTGCAGGAACCGCTCAAAAGGGAAGGGTATCCCTGCAGAGATCAAAACTACTACAAATAGATATATTCTGAATTATAGTGATTGTTGGTGCAGTAAAAAAATAAAATAAAAAAAATTAAAATGTCCTACTTCATCTTACTGACTTCGCCTAATATTGTTGAAAAAAGGCGATGGTATTTCTTTTTTTTTTTACAGGTGCAATTGCCAACCCACGAAGCCTGACAGACCTACAGTCATCTTCTATAATAAATGTACATTGCCAGTGTAACAAGCCTGCCCAGCTCCATGTGATTAATTTGACCAGGATACATCTCACAGAGGTTACACCAGAAGGCTTTCTGACATTATATTCACAATATTAATGAAGGTCCTTAAATGCTAAGAGGACGAGCTAGCTGGCTTAGTTTAGCGTTATGCATTTAAAAGGAAAAAGGACTTCGACTTGCTTTAATTCAACGTTATACCAAATACCCAAATGAGATTAACAGGTTATGCTACCAAAATTAATATTCATACTTTGCTTGTCTGGCTTGTTGACTCACCACCGATATGATTTGGACAGAACAACAAACACACTCACCTCTGTCACTGAATTCACCAGCCAGCACGGAAGTCTACAAACGAAATTAACCTTAACTACGCGCATGCTCGCGGTCACCGTCGCGCTCATTGCGGCACCGCGCATGCATCTAACGTGTGTACGTCACACAGCAGCTATACCTTAGCATATATATGTAATAACATAGCGTTAGCTACCCTAACACGGTATGAAATGTAGCATTAAACCAGTCAATTAATAATTCTGAACATGTTGTCAACGTATGACCTTTGACAGCGGACAGTAATGACACGTTACAGTTTTGTTTTTTCTTCACCAAATGTTGACACATCACGTATTTTACAGGCGCAGCGACTTCCGCATTACGTGGTTAATGTTTGCACGTTGTGAGCCAATGGGCTGCCACGTTGTTGCTCGGGCGACCAATGGAAACCCGTGACCTCAGAAGCAGCGAGTGAAGCTCGGTGGTGCGACCACAGCCGTCAGCTCTAAAACATCGTCGTAAACTAACGCAAAATACGCTAAAAGACGAGATTCTTCCACTTGTTGTTTTGTAAGTAATGTAGCCTCTTTACCGCTTTCTCCGTAGGTTATATATGTAGCAGATAAACGCTTACTTATGTTCAGCTGTCAGAGGCCTGGGTGGTGCGGGCTGTGCGGTGGTCTGATGGCGTGTAGACTATCGGTGTTAACGGGGTAACACGAAGTGGCCTTCACTGGAACGGACGATGCACTGGTCCGCTGCATGCTCTCGTGTTAATAATCACTAAATAGAAAAGTAAAGCAACTCACTTTGTTGGAAATAAATCTAGTGCTTCAACAATTCGGCAATGATTTTATTAATTAATTTGGTCAATTAATGGAGGAACAGGAACAAGCTTTCTGGGAACCAGTGTTTTGCAGATCAGTTACTAAACAATTCAAGTGGTCGATCAGTAATGAAGACAATTCTTAGTTACAGTTTCAACATGTACAGTAAAGCATGTGTGTCAGGTCTAATCATGTGTTACATCATCCAATTTGTGTATATAACCTCGAAAAACTAAACGTGTATGACCATTAGTGTCGTTGTATCTTCCGATCCTGACTTTCTAACGCTTGTCCAGTTCTTACCGACGTCCCCGCCTTCAGACCTTGTGATTGGTGTTGTGTTTTGGTCAGGCGATGGTGCGGGGCGTGTGGGCGGTGCTGCGGACGGTGTCTTGCGAGGGAGCCGCTAGGCTGAAATCAAACGTACCTCGCGCGTGCAGAACTGCTGCACTACGGCACCGGTCTACCTACGAGCCTGTCACTTCCGGCTACAGAGCTATATCAAGGTAAGACAGCGAGCTTAAGGAGTCCGAAAGCGCTCTACGTCGCGTGTTTGAGTCTAAAGCACAGAGGTAAGCCTCTGGACCCGAAGCGGAATGGCGTGCGCCTGCCTGTGCTGCCGAGAGCCGAGCTGCAACGACTCCCGGCTCTTCCAGATAAATGTCGTTGCTTCATACCTCATGCCAAATACTAACGTTACTTTAAAATTAAAAAAAGTCCTGCACTTAATGTGGATTTGCGTATTTGTTGCATTGCACGCTTTCAAAATAGCAACTGGAAGTCTGAGTATATGCTCTTTAAATTCAGCGTCCACCGGCTATTACTTCAGCATGCACACTTTGTGGCCAAGTCATAAGCTAAAGGCTATGGCATCAGATTAATTACTTTATCAAAACTACCATCAAAACTATATGTATTCAAATAACTGATTAGCAATAACTTCAGTCCGAAAGAAATTGGATAGTTAGCTAATTGTTGATGTTCTTCATTGTGAAATCATACTAGCTTCTCAAATGGAAAATATTGTCTTTTTATGTATTTTATATTTTTGTACTTTTCTTTGGACTTTGTGACAGAACCAGCAAATTGCTTTTTTTTAATGTAATGTGTTGATAATAGTCAGATTATTCAATAATTTAATGGTGTAGACCGTATTAAAAAACATATTTCCACCACAATAAGATACTTGATTATTTATACTGGAGTATGAAAGTACATTTTTTAACATGAGATCTTCTTACTTGTTTTTTCTCGTGCTATAAACCTGGATTGTATAATTTCCCTCAGTAGCTAGAGTTTGCTTTCCATCCATCTTACAAAACTCAAAAAGATCTAGAAGAAGCTCATAAATATTTTGGGTCAAATGAAAAGTGTCAACTCCTGTTTGGATGTGAATATGCACTAAAAATCTACAACTGTTGTCCCTGCAGCGAGGCGAGGCACCTACGGTCTGCGGTCAGAATGCCCGAGGTAACGGATAACCTGGACCAGAAGCAGGTCCAGCTGCTGTCGGAGATGTGCATCGTCATCGATGAGAACGACCAGAAGATTGGTGCGGACACGAAGAAAAACTGCCACCTGAACTCAAACATTGACAAAGGTACCCTGAAGCCCATCTTGCTTCTAGTACATATCTTTTGATTTAAGCTTTGTCGTTGCAATAAATCTTTTGTTTTCTCTCCCAGGTTTATTGCACAGAGCCTTCAGCGTGTTCATTTTCAACAGCGAAGACAAGCTGCTCTTACAACAGAGATCCGACGCCAAAATCACATTTCCAGGTCGGTGGCAAAATACCTGAAACCACCCAGTTTAACCATTATCCCAAAATGGTCCACTGGGACATACTACATGTGTGCGTTGGCACTGTGTTTAATTTACCATCCCTATGTCTGTGTGCACAGGCTGTTTCACCAACACATGCTGCAGTCACCCTTTGCACACCGACAGTGAGCGGGAGGAGAAGGAAGCAATCGGAGTGAGGAGAGCGGCTCAGAGGAGACTTAAAGCTGAACTGGGTATCCCCATGGAACAGGTGTGTAGGTGCGGAAGTCCCAGTTTCTGCATTTAATGGAAGAGGATTATTAAGGATTGTGGCGATTCTCTCTCTCTCTCTCTCTCCTCAGGTGACACCAGATGAAATGACGTACCTGACAAGGATCCACTACAAGGCCCAGTCAGACGGCGTGTGGGGAGAACACGAGATTGACTACATCCTCTTCATGCAGAAGGTTTGTGCTGTAGTGTCTGTTGGACTTTAGAGTTGAGTTACATATTAGGATAGATAACGTGTATCTGGCCCCCGTTTGTGCCTTTCTGAAAGATAAAATGAAATCTGGCAATGTTTGTATAAAAAAAAATTCTAAGAGCGACTGTGGGTCAGTGGTTAGCAGGTCTGTCTTTCAATCAGAAGATCGGTGGTTCGATCCCCAGCTCCGCTAGTCCTTGTCAATGTGTCCTTGAGCAAGACACTTAACCCTCATTGCTCACCGTCGCTGTGTCTACGGTCTACTGTATAGCATGTAAGTCGCTTTGGATAAAAGCGTCAGCTAAGTGAAATGTAATAATAATATTTTGATACATCATCTTGCTTTTGTCCTGGTCATAAATATACCATCTAAGTTTGGATGTCTCTCAGCTTTACATTATGGACAATAAATTATTTATTTTTTTCTCTCTGAAGAACGTGGATTTGAGCCCGGACCCCAATGAGATTAAGAGCCACTGCTACGTGAGCAAGGAGGAGCTGAAGGAGATGCTAGAGAAGGCCAAGCGCAAAGAACTGGAGATCACACCCTGGTTCAGCCTCATCGCAGAGACCTTCCTCTTCAAGTGGTGGGACGACCTGCAGAACCTTAAGAATTTCATGGATCACAAGAACATCCACCGCATGTAGCCAAAAACCAGGATCGGGCTCTACGTCACTCATTTCAAACCTGTGTTTGTAGTAGAACCTGTCGGACATGCAGTCATAGCCACACCCAATGCGCTGAAATACAAGAATCACTCGCTACTGTTCCCTGAGGAAGTAGTACGTGTAGGGCTTCTACACCGAAAGAGGAGGCGGACAATGTTTAAGTCTTACTAAACGTGGCAGTGTGGATTTGTAGCTCTGAGTTGCGTTCACCTACACAAGTGTATGCAGGTAGGGCTACTCTTAGAATTAAGTATTTAGCTCGCAAATAGATCATGTAAGCTGCACACTGGATTTACCTAGTGAACTGAAGTAACGACGTCTCGCATCTAAACGCGAGTGGGAAGAAAAATGCGATCTCGTCATTGACACGGAAACTGAAGAGAATAGTAGGAATACCTATTTGTATGTAAAAAAGGGCCTGAGTACAGGTCATTAGGTTGAGATGAAGTGTCTTCAAGTCGTGATGTCACAACAACTAATGTCACCTGTGTATTGATCGACAATTACGTCAATGAACACGCCATGTCTTTGCACTCTTTTCCACAATAAAGTGTCTGGTTGTGGTCATTGGCAGTAGATGGCTATATTTCTGTCTGTGTATATAAAAGAAACAACTTTATCACTAGTGGTACAATATTAGGAGATCTAACAATCACCTCATTCAATCATCTTTTGGTCAAATAAATGGCACAAACCAGGTGTTTTTGACTTGGTGTGGCAGTAGGTGGCAGCAAAAGCTTGCATTTAACCTGCCAAATATCAAAAGCTCTCATTCAGTCCAAACTCAAAAGTCTACACGTACTTCAAGTTGTACCCATTAGGCCACTGCATTGTCCACTTTCTCTAACTTCACATTCTCAAACCCATAGTCTCTTGTATGTATTCATATGCTGCAATGACCACAAGGAAGTGAACTCAACTGTTGGTGCTGTTGTAAGAGAATGATCAAATCCTATACGAAGGGCTGTGGACTTGCTGAAAGTTGTGAAAGAAATGTGAAATTCAACACACATTGATTAAGAGATGCTTTAATAGGAATCTTGAGGGACTTTCTTGATATTGACACAAAGGCACATTACCGATCTCTTACAGCACTAAAGCTCATACGTCATGATACATTAGATGAATGTTTCATATCTTTCATCGTGCAACCATAAAAGCTATCCGTGCATAGATTTCATTAAGCAGCATCTGGCTTCTAAGGCGACAGCATGTGTAATACTGATATACAATGTCGTACATATATGGATGGAAGCTAGTTCTTGTACAGGAACTACCCAACGGCAAATTAACGAACTGTAACTGGCACATACAAGTCATGAGACTGGCACAACACATCCAAAATCAACAATGAGACCACTTTCTAGTTAACACAATATTTCATACTTAGGGTATGAACAGCTCTGGGTGTACACAGGTGTATAACCTACAGACAGAGTTTGGCATTTCATTGAGTAATGAGTAAAAAGTTAGAGTGCATAGGGAAGCATTAGCAAAGCTACTTGGCTATATGTACATACTTATGCTACTAGCAGCGCTGCAGCTATTTTAGCTACGTAAACATTGTAGGGGGGGGGGGGGGCGTGATATACTTTATCACATCAGTTTCCCATGATTAAAAGATCCTCTTTGTTATGTTAATGCATGAAAACCTTTTACAAAACTATTGTAACTTGAACCTGCACACTGCAGCAGACGAGTTTATACTCGGTGCCTTACAACGAGAATTGTGTTTGCCTTATGGCTTTCCATTTCACTGAGTACTTTGGAAACAATGAATGCTTAAATGTGTATCTTGGAAAAAATATTCTTAAAAAAAACCTTTTAAAAAGTGCAATTCTCTGCCCAACTTATATTTTCACCACAAAAACAAAGCCGGAATGATTATGTTTGTTTACTATCTCTAAGATGCAGTAGCACACATGAATGTTAATATCTAACAAAATCTAGGTCTATTTTGACACTTAAAAATACACAGGTTGAACAAGAGTGTGGAGTTCTTGTGTATGACGTATTGTGCGTTTTTGACAAAGTTGGATACTGGCATTTACTCAAGGTGGGTGAAAAGAAAGGTTTGATAAGGCAAGTGAAGGAAGGAGTAGTTTGTTTAGCTTTATGAGAAGGCGAAGCTGGGATCTGCTTTACATCTGCAGATGAGATGGGTCTGGATCTGGTTTCTTCCTTGTATTATCAGATGGTACCTGCAGGGCTTGGTGCATTAGCAGTGGATTTGGGTGGACTCTGCTTCATACTGTTGAAAAAGTCCACCAGCTGATCTGGTACTTCTGCCAACACACTCTTTGCCAATGCTTCTCGAGGAGCCTGAAGTGCAAAAAAAGAAGAGAACATACTTTTACAACAAATGTTGCTACTGATTTAATTAAATGAAGGGTTCATGAATGAGAAGTGGAGTACCATACAGGTAAAGATAGCTAAAGGGAAAATTCCAACCATATTTGCTTTTCCACTGTATTTCGAGAGTCATTTTGTCACAATGCCACTTCATCTGGCAACCTCCAGAGGAGTTGCTTGCTCTTGCTGCATTTATAGCTGGAGTGAGCAGCAACAGTGACAGCACTGATATTGTTTTGTCATTTCCTCTTAGTTTTGTTGAGCTTCAACCCCGATTCACTTTGGAAAAGAGTTGAAGATGCAAGTGGTACAGAGAAATAGATGAATCAGCACAAACTGCTGTTGAGCTGAGGAGTTTTCCCTTTAATGTGAACAAGTTTCTGAGATCGGTCACCAGTGCTTCATATCCTCACACAGAGTGTATTGCACCATATCTCTCTCAGCACTGATGATGGATCTTTAGCAAAACAAAGTTGGAAAAGTTGTGAGTAAGAAAAAAAATAAAGCAGGAGAATTGCTATCACTACATGCAAGGATTCATGCAATGAGGCGGTTATTCATATCGGCCAAGCACAGGCGAGGTTGGTGGTGAATTTTATGAATAATACATATTTGGGGTACCCCTATGAAGGATTTGGATCATGGGGAGGCTTCAGTTTGAATATACTGAAGAAGGAGGCCACTTGCTGAGGTAACTCGGCCAATACGCTTTGGGCAAGAGCCTCGCTGGGCGCCTGAAAAGAGATGAATACACAAGGCACATAGGTGAGCTAAGTGAGATCTAAGTTGATGGGCTGGGGATGCCTGGGTCTGGGCATGCATACCGGTTTTGGATCGGGACACTATATACTATGTTCAGATCTGTAAGTTTGAAGCCAGTTAAACCAAAAACAATGACGCAGTGAAATGCTTAGAAAAAAAAGTTTGAAAGGCATGCAGTTTTTAAAGAAATTAATTGGCTTATTGAAAGCATATTTTATGAAATCAAAGCAAACCCTTTTCACATCTTCTCTAAAGCAATCATTGCGATGAAAAGGTGTCAGATTTCTTTTCCCCCGCTGTGACTTACGTCTTGGAACTGCCGGTACGGCACAAACTGGACGATGTCCCGCATGGCAGACTCGCCGGTCTGAGAGCGCAGGCGCCCGTCGTCCCCATCCAGGAACTCCATGGCGCTGAAGTCAGCCCCCCCGACGCCAATAATGATGATGGACATGGGCAGACGAGAGGCGTTGACGATGGCATTGCGCGTCTCATCCATGTCTGTGATCACTCCGTCAGTGATGATGAGCAGAACATAGTATTGCTTCGGGGAGACGGCAGACGGAGGAAGTAGATCAGTTATTAAATGGCTGAACTGTACGCATGTTTTGACAAAGACCCAAACGCATACATTGTAGATCAAGGTGTACTGGGTTTCAAATCCAAACAGATTTGTTGTTGGTTTTGTGCTGCGTGTCTAAAGTGTGACGTAGATCGGCAGAGCAGCTCTGGAGATATGCGAAGAACACACAGAAACACAGAAATCCCTTGCTTCATAGTTAGATGAGACACATGAAACGCAAGAAAACGAGTTAGAGAGTGAATGTTTAAAAACCAACGATTTTTTGAGGAGTTATTATTCATTTATTATAGTTGAAAGGGGTTCAGAGACTTCCACATATATTCAGCTCTTGACGAGCATACAACTCAAGGTAATGCCTCCACGGGGCATACAGATCTAATAACCATGGGCCTGGCATCTAAAAATAGCTCCAACAGCCAATCACTGTGGTGTTATCACAAGACTCTTGTTGCTCTGGATCAAACCATTTTCCAATCCTCTTGCACCATTATGAAATTTATGCACAAATAATTGGAAAAAGGTGTATCGAGAGGCTTTCCCATTCCGTCCAATGTGGCACATCGGAACGGCTACTGCGAGTCTTACTGAACTGTGCAACATGCAATGAAAGGGTAAAAATCACTATTAAAAAACTGTTCACTGTGGATTGTTTCAGCCACAATACTACTAATAATACATTGGAAGGAGAAGTCTTTCTTTACTTGTGATTGCATGAACAGACAAATACTCACTGATGCAGTGGTCTGCTGGAGAGCTTGCTTAGCAAAGCAGGCTACATGGTTGATGATAGGGGAGAAGTTGGTGGGACCGTAGAGTTTGACCTGAGGCAGACACACCCTGTAGGCCTCCACCACACCTTCAATGCCTACGCACACACACACACACACACACACATACACACACACAGTAGGGATCATGCTTGCATCAACACACTACACGTCATCTACAACTGTAGATGTAAATTACCATCTAAATGTACATACAGTGCAATGGTTTGCATACATACCTGCACAGAATGGATTTGCTGGGTTGAAGTTGAGAGGGAACTCATGGGAAACCTAAAAGAAGAAACACAACACCATCAGATTCCAGTTCCTGTGTCAAACTACTGCATGACTTTTCAATCAGATTCAAACAGCGGTCACATCTTTTTCGGGGCATTTTGTAGCTTTAATAACAAGTCCTACCTGCCACGTGGGAGGGATTTGTGCCCCAAAGCCAAAGGCAGGAAACATCTTGTCGCTACACAGGAGGAAAAAACATCAGTAGCGCATTAGTGACAGATAGATTTTGTCAATTCAATGCAAACCATTCAAGCCACAGCTGGCATGAAGAAATGCAAAGGGATGTGGTATTTCATCAAACTTGGAAGCTATGAAGTTTTGAATGTACCAGCCTGTGTTTCATGTATTTCATGGGTCTCACATACCTGTCATAGTCCTGGATGACGTTGCCCACAGACCAGGTAGCAGAGAGGTACTCGTTAACACCCTGAGGACTGATGTAGTGCAGAGACTGAGGAGACTTGGGGTCCCCATTGGAGCCTGTGAAGTCAATAGCCACCTACAAAAAAAAAAACATTCAGGGAGCCAGCATTAGTAGCCCAAGAATACTAATTAATAAAAGAAAAAGATACATTAATAGAGAAAGCAAAACTTACAGTGAAGTTGATTTGACAGCCTCCCATGATATAATCTAGGAAGGTATACTCCTTCACCACCTAAAAGATGAAACATCCATTTTATTAAAGAGTAGAGAGCGTGTAATCCCAAAATCAATAACGGTGTCTTAAATCCAAGGACTAATCACACAACATACTAAATGATGAAGCAGTCTGTACCTGGCATAGCTTCACGCTCACCACACCAGAGTTCTTGTAGCTTTTCTTCTTCTGTTTCTTTTTACTGTTGACACATTCAAACTCCGCCTGAGGACAAAATCACAAAAGCATGGGTGTGAGTGTGAAAGGCCTGTACTTAAAGTACAAGTTGTGCGTTTGAAATCTACATTTTGCTTGGAACCACACTAGTCGGTGCTCTATTTAGACTAATAAGGGCTGGTGGGTTTTGACCATCACCAAAACCCAATGTCATTACAATAACATCACAATGAGCCGCCTCAAGCTGGTTGAGAATGTTTAAATACGGTTTGAAACATTGGTTGTTACACATCCAAGCAAACAATGTCAACACACATGCACAAACACGCACACACACACACACACACACACACACACACACATACCGGAGACGTTCGTGATGCTTGCTGAAAGCGTGTCATTGTGGTCTCAAAGGATCCAATAAGGTCATGTGAGCCATCGTTGTCATAGTCATAACACTCAACCTGGAAAAAGGTAAAGAATTACAATTAAATTTAATTAAATAAATAAAAAAAACACACAAACAATGATGTGGCAAACAAGAAAACTGTTAAATCTTTCACACAGAAAAAATAATACAACTAAAGGGGCCGTTCACCAAAGCCAGACAAAAGAATAATGCAGAGTTCACAGCGAGATCTCTGCATTGCTCAACGCAACCGAGTCACTTCAAAATCCCAATCACCTCCATTGTATTGGGGAAGAAACCGAAATATCTCGACAGCGGTGATAAAAGTTGTTTTTGTGTGAACGTACCCTTCTAAGTATATTTTTTTTAACTGGAGATGTAGAAAACAAGAAGAAAGAAAAA
This sequence comes from Cottus gobio, assembly GCA_023566465.1. Taxonomy (NCBI): domain Eukaryota; kingdom Metazoa; phylum Chordata; class Actinopteri; order Perciformes; family Cottidae; genus Cottus; species Cottus gobio. Next base: position 14,814,453 of record CM042234.1, on the reverse strand, counting down.
TGTGCACAAGTGAGATTCAAAACATACCTCTTTGTAAAACTAGCGTACTAGACAGAAGCAGGCGGTCAGATGACTAAAAGAGGAATGTTTGGTTTCAGACAAATCCGTTGTCATGAGAGGATTGTGTTGAATGAAGGAGGGCCTGCAACGTTACCCTCCCCCCTCTATCTACTTTATTCACAAACATCAGCCATTAAGTGATGGTAGGATGAAGAAGAGACAAACACTGCAACACAATGGGGAACTCACTTGTACTGTTTGGTTGAAAACAGCTCCCTTCCTGACATGTACGCTTTAGAAGTTCAACAAACATATATACATTTATATATATCATAAAGCTAGTACTAAATACACTGCAACAATGTTTTGAGATATCCGAGAGAGCAGACACAATTTTTGCTCCAAGATCTATTTTACAGCTTCAAGAAAGGTTGTATGATGTCACGACAGCAAAGAAACGTAGCGCCACTGGACCAAATGCATCAAGGTGCAAGAAGCGGTTTAAAGAAATGTATTTGAGATTAGAAAAAGTATTTAGATTACTTTTATAGGTTTCTCCAGGTCTCCTCCGCAGAGCGACTGCAGGGAGATTCGAAAGGGTTTCCATGTTGGATTCAAGTTGTTGTTCACCACCTGGTGACAGAATTTTATGAACGTTATACAGGTGCAAGAACAAATGCATATGGAACTTGTGCAGATTCTTAAAGAGGCAACTGAAATCATCCTTGGTTATCTTTTTGTTGAGTGTGGGGGATTAATTAATTAATTAATGAATTCTCTCCACAGCAGTACCTCGGTCCTGTGAGCGAGTTGCCATCCAGTTGCTGTCTGCTTGTAGAATTCCAGGTATGGGTCGGACTTCCCGAAGAAATCCTGTTAACGAGTAACAATATGAAACACACCAATAAGTGTAATGTACCTGAATACTGAAAAATTAAAAACAGCATGACAAAAGTTCATACCTTGTTATCTAGTTTCCTTGCTTCAACTTCAAAATTGGCCACCCTGTTATCTTTTATTTCTTCTGCAGTGATCTACACAGGATGCAAGATGAATAACAGAGGGGAAAAAACCAACAACATTGCAACATTTCTCTCCGGCTCTCTCCATCACTCACCGTGATGGTCCCTTTGCCTGCAGGGTGCTTGTTCTTCAAGACAAGAGGTCGGGTCAGTTTTTTACTGGACACGACCTAAAAGAAAAACACCAAGCAAGTTAACAAAGAAGCAGGAGTGGACGAGTGCAACACAGCTGCGTCCTAGCCACGAGGCGAACATCCAAAACAACCAGGCAGAGTGAACATATGGGGTCAGGTTACACAGAGCCTCCACAGTAACTGCTTATCAGAGATGTTCATTCTTGATCCGTAACAGTAGCGTGTTATTACAGCATACATACAGCACATTAGTTATTTACAAGAAATGTATGGGCGTACATAAACACAAGATGAAAGCGTGATTCTTTTGTCAGGGATGACCATAGTTATGTGAGTTTATAGTGAATCTTTAAACTGATTCGAACCGTTAACAAACATGCACAAACTTTGTTAAGATAAGATAAGATAATCCTTTATTATGTTATTGTTATTATTAGAGGAACCAAAAATACGGAATTGAAACCTTCAACACCACATAAAGCCAAACGCCTACCTGGCCCAAGGTGCACTCCAGTTGCCCCAGGAAGTCATCGTCACTCAGATCAACGGTTTTGTTGTCGATGTCATAAATCCCAAACTGCAGTTTCTGCACTATTTCAAAGTAATAGTCGACGACAAACTTTTTCGCAAACTTAGGACAGAGGCAGTTCTGGACTTTCTCTGTGCGCCCCACCTGTCACGAAAGGATAACATTGCTTTATGCTTCACTTCAACATGCTCACATTTCAAGAGATCTAAGGATCTGAACAGCAAAATGTATTGGCACACATGCACTGAAGATACAGGAAATAGACATGACTGCTGCTTTACTCAACACTGACTTTTCTACTTAGGGTTTAACGATTAACGCTGCTCTTAGATTTTCTTTTGCAAGGGGCAGCAGTGACATAACCGCCACACCTAAAAGTAAAATAAGTTACTTCAAAAACCCCACATTATCTGTTTCTCAGAGCAGGGGAGGTTTCTTAAGAATATCTTTCTTTTTGCCTGTCAAAATAAATGTGAGGGGCAAAAGTTAACGAATATAAAAGCATCAATCTGTAATCTCTTCGGGTATTGCATGAATCCAGATACCCTACTGACCTCATACAACTTGGAATCAGAGCTGCTCATCTGAAGCACACACAGAGGGTCGGACTTGGAGCCGATGTCCTTGTCCAGGAGATTCTCACAGGACACAGTGAGCTCCACCTTGGTGACACACTGGGTTGCCATGTCTCACCATAGACTGCCGGGTCGGACTGGGACGAGCTGGAGAAGAGACGCACGCAGAGAGGGACGTCGCTGTGTGAACATCACGTAATATTCACATTACGCACAAACTTGATATAACTTGCTGTATAAGTGTGCGTCGCTTTTAAACATGACCTGACGTTACCACTAAAAAGGAAACTTCCATGAACAATGTTTTTTGTTTTGAGGGCGTTAACTTCACGCGAGAGAAACAGACGTCACGCCGCAAATATCAAAATGTAGAGTTTCACGCTTCAAAACATTAACACAAAACCGTGGTGCCTCACTGAAACACGGTCCGCTGAACCAGCAACCGTCTCCGGGAAATGTAACACAGCAGTAATGAAGTCCAGCCAGTGGGGAGGATACAAGGATACAAGCGGCCACAGTAAGAAAGCTGTTTTTATTTTTATTAAATTAATAAAGAGCTGCTTTTGTCCCTTTAACTTCAAAAGTACATGGTGATTTAAATTCAAACTTACCGTTAAAAGCGTCCGGACAATAATAAAACTACTTAGTTGGGTGGTTTTAGTCGCTCGACATTTACGTGACAGCTTAGCAGGATGGAATCGCCCTCTTGAATGTGAAAGTGACGCAATAACGTTGAATCCTCGAGCCTTCAACGTGACAGAGTTACGTCCACCAGGAAGTGTACGTCATCACGTCTGATACGAAACCGATCCCGTTTCAAATAGTCACGGTTCTAATTTACCCCCGTTTTGTTTTGTAAGTTTTATCTCGGATTACTTCACCGGTAGTCGTAGTGAACTGTTATATCCGCCATGACGCTCTTAGAGTTGATTCTTGTGAAGCATGAGTGTAAGGGTCTGTGTACGTTCGTTTGTTTCATCGTTTAGTTGTGTTTTATGTTTGAAAACCAAACATCTTATGGGCCTCTATAATAAACATCTGCACAAACAAACAAACAACGGATCAGAATGTTTACTCACTTTAAGGCATGCAGTGGTTGTCTGCTGCCACTAGAGGTCAGCGTTGTACTTTCTACAAACAAGTATCCTCTCGTAGGTCAGACTAATTGTATTTTGCAATGAGACTGATGTGTGTGTGTGTGTGTGTGTGTGTGTGTGTGTGTGTGTGTGTGTGTGTGTGTGTGTGTGTGTGTGTGTGTGTGTGTGTGTGTGTGTGTGTGTGTGTGTGCGCGTGTGTGTGTGTGTGTGCGTGCGTGCGTGCGTGCGTGTGTGTGTGCGTGCGCGCGTGCGCGCGCGCGCGCGCGTGTTTTGAGCTAGTCGATTAATTGTGAAGTCAATAAAATGACAAAACATAGAAAGACAACTTCCCAGAGCCAACAGCTCAGAACCCAAAAAAATCAAACCCTCTCATTTGAGAGGCTGCTAGAGAAATTTCCACCCTTCTTTCACCGGTTTTGCTTAAAAAACAACAACAATTAAATTGATTATCAAAACAGTGGTTTCAGCTCTGCAGCAGAGTAGAAAACAACGATCACATACTAAAGATGCCTTAAATGAAGTCTCGCTTCATCATTAAGACACACTGTGGCCAAAAGTACATGGACAGCTTTTAACGGAAATACCAGAAAATAAAACAAATAAAACAACAATGAACGTGTGTATCCATCCATTCCTGTTGTGTGAATATAGGTATGAAATATACAGTATACATGTACATCAATATATATATATATATATATATATATATATATATATATATATATATATATAATATTATTTATATTAGATGGTCGTTTCATTAAATCTCTGCAGAAACAGACGAGGGGATTAAAAGAGAAGAACAAAGGAAAACAATGTAGAGAACAAGATGAAAATATGTGTGTCATATATTCCTGTTAGAAAAACATGGAAAAATGTTATAGATATGCTCTGAGTCTGTTGTGGCTTTCATCCACACAACAGCTTCACTCAGCTTCAGTTTTCTTTTCTTTGTGCAAAAAGAAAACATGCAAATGTTTCATCTGTACCTTTGTTCATCTTTGAAATGAAATTTCAAAGATTTGAAATGAAATGAAATTAACTGAATGGAATTGAAATGAAATGAAATTAACTTAATTATTAAGTGGAAAGTGAAGAGGAAACTACTACATGTATCTTCTCATAAATGGACGCAAACCATAATTAAACCCAAGAACAAGTTTTAATATAAATATGGTAAAATATAAAAAAATATTTCCTCATAATTTCAAGCTTTTCTTTATATTTGATGTCATCTTAAAGATGACATCAAATATAAAGAAAAGGCGTGAAGAACATCTGATGATACTATGAGCCTACAGGCTGCATGCCACAATATTTTCACGTTTTAATTGAAAACTTTGACTTAATGAATTGGAAAAATCATAGATTAATCATAAATTGAAATATATATGTACATTATCTAGACATACACTATATATATATAGTATATTCTATATAAAGCCATTAAGAAGACACTTGTCTTTCTATTTATCATTACTACTTTTAAGATGTACCTAGTATCTCAGGAGGAGACTTTAAATAAATTGATATTCTTCATACTGTCTTGGCTTGCTGACTAATAAATAATAATATAATGAAAGAAACAAGGGAAAATCAAAGTTTGGACATTTTACTCACTTTACATGGTAAAAACAAACAGAAGCATAAACAATAGAGATGACATAACAGTAAGAAACATAACAAAAACATAGTTAAGTAGCATTACAGGTTAAAAGCAGATTTAAATAAATTTGTATGCTGTTTTGAAAGTGGTGAGTGATGGAGAATGTCTGAGGTGATGGGGAGAGATTTCCAGAGGGGAGGGGGCAGCGATGGAGATCTCCACAAACATCAAAATGACATCGCGATCAGGAGTCTTTTCTCTCTGTTGATAATAGTATTTTGGTGATTGAACTCATTTTGCAGCAGAAAGCAACAGCTTTCTTGTTGACTATTAATGGTGTCAGTTTTAATAACAGACTCATAATAGCTCTACAATCATTTGACCCATTTACATTGACATTTGATAGTCCAGAGCAATGGCTGGTATTTACTAAATTATTTATTTATATAAATGAGAATATGATGAATAATCTTTCTCAAAATCTATAATGAAGGGAAAATTAATGAAACTATATTTCTGAATTTCTAAAATTATACAAATCATCATCACAAAATAACACGTTTTGTTTTCTGCAGAATCTGAACTCGTGAACTGATTCTAAAGGAACAACATGAAAGTGACAGAAGCTGAGACGGGTCACTGTTGCAGCTCAACACGGTTCACTCACTGACACCATTCGATCCAAACTGGTTTCATTATTTTAAAAGTTATAATATGATTTGAAGTGAACGCTGCTGTTCATTTCCTGCTTGTTACTTTTCATAACCAGACGTCTGTCACTATGTTGTTCAAAAATACCTGAGAACCAGTTCAAACCAGTTTAACCTTTAAAGTCTCACTAATATCCCTCACCATGGCTTCATGTTTGCAGCTTTTTAATCGGTGTTGCAGAAAACACTTTAATAAAGTATTTATCTGAATGCTTCTTAATAGTGTTGACTTTCAGGTTATTTATGTTGGATATGAGCTGCTCTACAAAATTCACTTGATAACATTGATAATTTTATTGATCAACTTCAGTTTAGTTAAAATTGCTTCTTTATAGTGACCATCATGTCAGTTGTATTAATACTGTATATATTGAACCAGACAGGTAGAAACAGAAAAAAATGATTTTATTTGACATTTGTTTAATTTATATATACATTATATGTACAATGGGGCAACAAGGGACTCTGGGGCGCAGCCTCGTCTCTGTTGTCAAGTTTAGTTGTTTGACCTCGGCCAGCTCATTAAAGTCCAACCAAAATGACTCAATGTCGTCGTACACATAGGTTGAAGCCTCTCTGTCACAACTCTGTAACTGGATGATCTGCAGGTTGGATGGCTCCGTCACATGTGTGTTGGTGGGAGGAGCCTCCACCAGTACTGAGGCCACACACGGTTGGCTGACCTCTCCCGAAGTAGAAGCTAACCCCAACAAACAAACAAAAACACTGATCAATCCTCTATGACTTGGTAGAACAGGGTTAAAGCTTCTTATTCTATGTATTTTGACTATGATCTTAGTCCAATATAAGTCTGTCATTTCAGTTTGCATCCCATTTCACATGAAAATAAGCTGTGATCCTCAGAAACATTGTCTTACCTTTGGCCAGTGGAGCGGCCCTGACAGCCTGGGACCGGTCCCTCCTTCTTTTTACGCCCTACACAAAAACAAAGATGATAGACTGTTCGTCTGACATGAGCTGATAAAAAATAAGACTATTTTAGTGCCTTTGCTTCATGAGCTCTAGTATTCTGGCATTAGCAGGAGTCGTACATACGTAATTCTTGCAGGGGCTCCAGTCCGGGTGGCATTGAGCGTGGCGGAGTTTCTCTACATCAGCCTGCTGGAAATATTTGGCCTGCTCGTCTTTGGACAGAGACTTCCACTGTGGAAAGAGGACAACATTAATAATCCATGTCAATGTCAATGTGTCCTTGAGCAAGACACTTACCTCTAATTGCTCACCGTTGCTGTGTCTACGGGCTACTGTATAGTCTACTGTAAGTCGCTTTGGATAAAAGAGTCAGCTAAATGTAATGTAATTAATGAGAGCGGGCTCCCACAGTGCATTTGTATCGTAACAATTTGCATCAATTGTCCTCTATTTATTAGATTACAGGTTACCGTCAGTTATCACTATATCCTCAATAGTTGCTGTGAAGAGTTAAAGGAAAGCGTTATCTTGGATCAATAAAGAAAAAGCACATCTGCAGTGTCTTCAACCAAACTGTCATGAAGGTTGTGTAGCATTGAGTGTCTCACAGAGCAAACACACGTACCTTCTGTCCTAGAATGCCGTTGACCACTGCACTCCCACTGGTGGTCATTTGGGCCGCATATTGTGGCCTCTGCTCTTTCATAAAGATCATGAAGGCGTTGGGGGGCTTCTTGACATATGGCCCTTCCTGTTGCTGCTTGACACGCCTTCTTCTTCTGTGGAAATACAGTAGAAAAACAGAAGCATTTTAGGAAGAAACACGAAAGTGGGCAGAAAGATGCAAGGCATTGGTGAAATGCATCCTTTTTGGTGTTGTTCGTTGAAAAAGAAGGATTTTAATAATATTCATGCAGAAATCTTGGTAGACAATTACCAGACACTTCAATCTAGCTGTAGCTGCAGATAAATTAAATAAAAAGGTGAATGTGGCCAAAACAGCAGAGCTCATTTACTTGGTCTTAACGGTGGTCGGTGCCGGTAGCTGGTATGGTGCCAGTAGCTGGTACGGTGGCATTCCATCTGGCCTAGTTCATAGAAAGATTGTGTTTGAAGACCGAAACACAAGCTCAATATCTGTGTGTGTGTGTGTGTGTGTGTGTGTGTGTGTGTGTGACTTACAAGTATCCAAAAAGACCCAGGTTCTGGACCAGCTGTGCTGTCACATTGTCATACTGGAGACAAACACATACAGAGCAGGTGGTTAGAAAAGCTGAAAACAGTGCCACCTGTCTATCAGGAGACGCCACTAAAGAAGATCTAACTGGTTCACAGATCGAATTAAGCTGCAATTATGTTGAATTATGAGATGAACTTGAGCTCAGCCTGACAAGTGTAACTCAGTTCATAAGTTTATGAATACATTGTTTATTTAACCTAACAAATAAATGCATCTTACTGGCTGTGGAGGAGCTGCAGGGTCACCGGTTGCTGCTGCATTCGGGACGTGATGGTCGATAGGCCGGTTCTGTGAAGAGAGGGAAGGTTAGCCAGCCATAAAACACTCATCTCAAAACAATAATTTGTCATTCTTTAAGAAAAAATAATAACTCGGGACGAATATTCTCTAATTCCAGATCTTTAATGATATATTTCCCTAGCCTCTTTGTTTCTTACCTGTCCCTGGCTATAAAGCTGGCTATAAGCTGCCTGACTGTAGAGGGGGCTTGGCTGCATGTGTCCAACATCCTGACTCTGAGGACCCATTGATGATGTGATTGGCTGCTCAGATGTGTGCGCTGCCTCCATCCCAATGAGGACAATAGGAGGTGGACGTGCTGTGGGATCACCAATCCCATCTCCAAGGGTGGCAAACATGTCGTCCATATCAATAGTTGACATTGACTGATCCATGTTGGAGAACATTTTCTATCCGTTCTCTCTCAACAGTAAATCTGAAATAAACTGTGATCCTGTGACAAATATTAAGACTAATAATTAATAAATATTATTATTGTAATAATAATAATAATAGCTGAATTAGTTTACTTCGCTACACTTATTTGACAGCTACACTACATACTTACTTTGCAGAGAAGCATTTTACAAAACATGAAGCAATTTTTTGAGTGAACAAAGTTACCCAACAATACATAGTTTATAACCTGCACAGCATCTACATTTAAATACAGCTTACATGTTGATGAATCAGTATTAATAATCCAAAATAAAATATGATATAGAACTTTGAAATGAGCCAATCTGCATGATACATTTTTATTTTATTTTTTACAGTTATTGTACTGATAATAGTACTTTACTATATTTTTAATAATTGTTTTAGGTGAACAATTTGACAATTCACAGACAAGAGGAAATATGTTTCAGTAAAGTTTAGAGAGATAATAAAATCAACTTCATGAGTGTTTAACTTGTACTCTGGATGAAAACACACTGCTACTTGGCTAATAAGCAGGTTGGGTCCTTACCTTGCTGTTCACTGATGAACTGTTCTCTCGTTGGGGTCTTCAAGCGCAATCAGGAGAAAAATGCAAAACTTTTCTCTTATAGAACACACACTTTGCATGGAAGTTCTTAGGACGCTCCATCTCTTGCTTAAATTCAAACTTTAAATAATGCCGTCCCTTAAAACCCGCTATCACTAGGCCACGCACCTTGGCTGCCGGAAATCCCCGACAGTGGCACGTAATTAGTACGAGATATGTTTATTATTATCAAGAGGGTAGTCAGAGACAAGACAGCCCTACCAACCTACCTTACACTGCAAAAAAAAAACAAGCACTTGTTCAGCGAGAGAGACGTCAGCCGAGCAGATCAGATCAGCTGTTCCTCTGCCCAACTCAAAATTTGGTATTAGACATGTAAACCTTTTGTGAACCTAAGACCTTTGCTAAACCAATTCCAAACACCAAAACAGTTCGACCACATGAGTAAAGTTATGTTTTCACAAGATACATTTTTCAGCTTTAGGGCCATATTATCTCTTTACACTTGTGCCTTAGGACAATGGTGCCTCATTATATAGAGAGCTAAGATTGTTCTGCAATTTTCTTATGTAACACATGGATATATATATATATATATATATATATATATATATATATATATATATATATATATATATATATATAATGTGTGTGTGTGTACTTTAAAAAGGTGTATTAAAAATATTATGTAAAATCGAGAAAATGACCTCAGACCTCAGAGGGTTAAATTGCCTTTTGCACAATATATATATGGGCGACGGTGGCTCAGTGGTTAGCGAGTCAGTCTTTCAATCAGAAGGTCGGTGGTTCAAACCCCGGCTCAGCCAGTCCATGTCGTTGTGTCCTTGAGCAAGACACTTAACCCTCATTGCTCACCGTTGCTGTGTCTACGGTCGATTGTATATCATGTAAGTCGCTTTGGATAAAAGCGTCAGCTAAATGAAATGTAATGTAATATATTTGCAAACTCATTCGTATTATCATATATATATGTGGCACCCTGGACATTTTAAGGGGTAACATTGTTTTCAGAATTGTTATTGTATTATATTGTGTTAGTACCTTGCCCCCCGACAGTATTTTCTGGTTATTGTAATTCATAAATGCTTTGTGTAACTTGTGGACTCACCTGCTTTCACCTGGAGTGGCTGCAGGACGATGCTCGTTCCCACCAATAGGTGACAGTGGCATTTTTTGCCATGACTGCCGCTGTAACGGTTGTCTTAAATGGTTTTAGTAATTGGAAAAATGCCATTGAAAGCTTTAATCACCATCAAGCGAGTAAAGCACACCATCATGAGGGAGTTTTTCCTGATCCGATGTGAGGTTCCGGGACAGGGATGTCGTATGTGTACAGATTGTGAAGCCCTTAGAGGCAAATTTGTATTTGTGATTTTGGGCTATACAAAATAAACTGAATTGAATTGAATCATGCTGTAACAGCAAAGGCATTGGAGAAAACGCCAGTTCCCACCCAACTACTAAGTGCAATAGCTAAAACACAGCAGGAGGCAAGGGACTGTCTAATTCAAATTATGGGATGCATGAGGTATCTTGCTAGACAGGGACTTGCCTTTAGAGAACTTGAGGTAGACAAGGGTTATTTGTACCATCTTGTCAAATTCATGGCAACAGAAGACACTCTTCTGACCTCTGGTGCCAGGGACAACTGGGGAACAGATGGCAAAGCTAGTGGTTGATATGCTTTTGAGATTAAACATATCAATATCAAGGTTGAGAGGTCAGACTTATGATGGAGCAGCCAATATGGCAGGAAATTTCAATGGGGCACAGGCAGTTTTGAAAAAAGAACAACCACTAGCATTGTATGTGCACTGTGGTGCACATTGTGTGAATCTTATAACACAGTGTGCATGCAGTGCCACTCCCTTAGTACGCAACGCCTTGCAGTGGGTCCATGATCTTGGAACTCTCAGTAACCAATCAGGCAAATTCAAAGGGGTACTGGCTGGACATGGAATAGGTGAGGGGCATACTAAAAGTGTGAAACCTCTAGTTCCAACAAGATGGACAGTGCGTGGCCAAACTGTTGACACAGTTCTTAGTCAGTATGAGGCTATATTGACTAGCTTGGAGGAAATGGCTTTGGCTGTTTCTGACTCTGGTCCCAGAGCCAATGGTCTCCTGGAACGCTTCCTGAAGGCCAAGACTTTCTTGGACTGCTAGTGGCTAGTGGAGGTGTTGGGAGAGCTTGAGTGTCTAAACAGGTCACTGCAAAAGCAGGTTGGAGGTTGGAGGTATGCAGGCTGCTGTTGCCTATGTCACCTCAATTCTACAGGAAAAAAGAAGTGATGAAAAGTTCCAAGAGTTGTTTGAGAAGGCAGAGGTGATAGTAGAAAAACTTGGATTAGAGGCAGTTCAAATTCCACACCAGAGAGCTCCCCCAAAATGATTCACGGGTAAGGCTAGTCACCACCAGTCAAAAACACCTGAGGAATATTACAGAGTTTTTTTTCAAGTCGTTAGACTGCTTGGATTTGCAGTTTATGGAAAGGTTTAGCCAACCGGATTTTGAGAAACTCCGAAAAATTGAGAATATTCTTCTCTCGGGCATTTTGGATGATGCCATTGACCCATACTTTGAAATTGACAGGGAGATTCTGAAAACTCAGCTCCCAATGTTCCAATCAAAGTGTCCAGTCAGCAACACTAGGGAAGCTGTTGAAATTCTTGAGGCAATGCCGAGAGAGGCAAGGGGCCTCTTTGACGAAGTGGAGAAGCTGACCAGAATCTTGATGGTTGTGCCTGTTTCCTCAGCTGAAGCTGAGCGGAGTTTCAGTGCGTTAAAAAGGTTAAAAACCTGGCTGAGGTCAACCATGTGCCAGCAGCGGCCGAACAATGTCGCTGTATGCCATGTGCATCAAGCTGCTCTGGACAAGATTGTTCTCAAAGATGTAGGCCAACAGTTCATCTCTGTGAATGATAGACGGAGGTATATTTTTGGTGTATTTAAATTATACATCAGAAGAAAAGAAAAGTAGCTAATCAATGCATAAGGGAGGAAAGCACTTTATTGATGGCCTACTAAGTGCTGCAGAATAGATTTTATTATTTTATTTATTTTGTCTTTTTTCACTGCACAACTGGGAAAGGTTTTTTATATATATTTTGGATATAAAATATACTGTTACTTTATATTGCCATTTTAGTAGAACGTTTTTATTCATTTATTGAATTATTTATTATTATTTATTTGGTGCAGAATACTGTTTATTTTTTTTTATTATCAATAAACATCCAAATTCCTCTTTACGCACAATAGCCTTCACGGTGTGGGGATCAATATGACAAAATAAAATGATGCCGGCATAAAAAGAAATATAAAGTGCATACAACGCACAACTCCCCGCGACCCTAAAGAGGATAAGCGGTTCGGATAATGGATGGATGGACAACGCACAACTCACCATTACGGCGAATTATCGCCATATTATGCAGAGGCATGGCGCGTGAGAAGCACCTGTAGCGATAAACCCTGTTTTAAGTAGACTCCTGGTACTGTCTTTCAAATGCAGCTTTTATTTTTCTTGGATGCTGTTGTCTCTTCTTCTTCTTCAGTCTCCTATTATCACATGTTATGAAATGGGTAACTGCTAAATTTGTGAAATATTTTCATGCACGGAGTGCAACTGTGGGTCAGTGGTTAGCATGTCTGATTTTCAATCAGAAGATCGGTGGTTCAATCCCCGCTCAGCCATTCCTTGAGCAAGACACTTAACCCTAATTGCGGCCAGGCTTCCCTTGAAAAAGAGGTCATTGTATCTCAACGGGACCAACCTGGTTAAATAAAAGGCTAAAAAATATATATATATATGACAATGCAGCATACATTAATATAAACCACAACGCTGTATATACATTTTAATAAAGAAAAGTTAAAAATAAAAGACCTTCATTGTCCCAAACAAAATCCATTAATCATAAATCGGACACAAGTTGCCCTACATTATTGGGGAAACTATGATTTTGTACATCTTTCCTCCTGTCGGAAAACTTGTTTAAAAATTAAACAGCAATCATCTGTACACCACAATATTTCCAGGTTTAGTCAAGATATTATTTTCATTTTATCTCCACAATGCATAGACTACACGTGTATACGACGAGCACACTATCTCCTACGTTTTGATCCAACAATGGTATGAAGAGTATAGCTCTGAACGTTCCGTGCAATACACACCCATTATAAACTCTGAAACGGTCCTAACATGTTCCTAAACTTCAACTATGATTACATAAAGACTGTGCTATCAAAAATGCCAAAATGCGAAATAAAGTCCAGAGTTTTGTTAACGTTTCAAACTTTCAATCATTTTTTTGCATTTAAGTATGGCAAGTCAATAACAAAGATTCTTTTTTTTTTTTACTCTCTTCACACCAAAACCACAATTTCTCGACATTTTTGATGGGCGAAGATAAGTCATAGCGCACAATTCCCGGGCCGCACGTTTTCATGTATTTTAAAAGCAGGTGCTGGTATCGCTGCGGGACGAGTTACAGTCCAAAGCTTTTGGCGAAAGATGGAGAATATGCGGATTGCTTGCTGCACATTGCCACACAAACAATCAAAACGAACACAGAACAATAACCAATATTTTGTACATTCTGTCCGCCGTACATGGTTTTCATTGTGTTTAACTACACCACTGATTTGTGGAATTTCCCGTATTCATACACAGACTAAAAACAAAACTATTCCTCTCTCAACCATCAGCTCTATCGGGAAGTTAGCTTTCTTTTAAACCAAAACTCTAAATAGACAGTGGCTGTAGCTGTAACGGCTACATGCCACTCAACGCACATGATCGTAGAATCACGACAACCATCAGCTAAGTGTGACGTCAAACGTAATATTATACTAACACTTTCGGTTGATACTTTGGCAATAAATTGGGAGGTGAGGCCTCTTATATTGTCTATGGGTGGAGCTGCATCTGAACTACAGTATTACTCAATACATGTCTTGTGTGTGTGCGTGCATGTGTGTGTGTGTGTGTGTGTTAAGAACCGACAAGTGTGTTTGTGTTCTTTTAGATGCAGACAAAGTCCGGGGTTACAACACTTTGGTTGCGTTAAAACATTTTCAACATTCATGAATGAATAACTACTTTGTTAAAACACATACAGTACTTCTGTAACAGCATGGCCAGGAAGGCGGTTGTTAAAAAAAGAAAACACAAAAACTACTTTTAAAAATATTTTTATTAATAAAACAAATACAGAAGTAGAAGCTGGTTACTTTGTAGGTTGACTTATTGTTTTTGTTTCTGGCATTGCATATATTGACATAAAATATCAATAAAAACAAAGTCAATGACAAAGTATAATAAGGCAATGCCACAGTTAATCAGTATATATTAAATATACATGTACACTTAGTGAAATGTATTTTTTTCTTAATCAATCAATCAATCAATCAATCAATCAACTTTATTCCAGACACAGAGGTCCATATAGTCATCACAATACATATAAATATAAATATACCTAAAAAAATATAACAAAAAAAAAAAAAAAAAAAAATAATAATTAAAAAAATAAATAAATAAAAAATTAAAAAACACAAAACATTTAAGAATGGAGCCGATGAGGCATCATTAATAAAACATATATAAGCTTTGAGTCCAATGTTTCCAGAAGCAAGATGTGTACCTTGTGTCACTCTTAGAAACGTCAACTATGGACACAATGATCATATTCTTAGATCCTGTCAGTCTGCACATGAATATATACATCAAATTTCTTAAAACAGCGTTAAAAGTGGGCACATTGTTAGACACAAACATTTCACTGGCACTACTCCACCTAGGAACTTTAAGCACAATTCTCAGTGCATCATTGTAAGCCACTTGTAGCTTTCTCATTTTCAACTTACTAACATTACACCACAGGTGGGCAGTGTACAGTGGAGTGCAATATGTTTTGAAGAGTGAGATTTTTACATCAGGGGTACACATTTGGAATTTGCGTGCCAGCATATTTGCCTGCCCATACAGATTCCCACACTGACGCTGCACATCATCATCATCACAAAGGTCATCTCTTATCACATGTCCCAGATATTTAACTTTCTTTACAACCTCTAGTGGTTCACCTGCCAATGAAAAAGAAGGATAGACACACTTACTATCCTCCCTGGTTCTGGCGATCATGACCACACTCTTCACAGAGTTAAATTTTATATCAAACATTAATCCATACTGAGAACATATTCTAAGAAGTTGCTGCAGGCCAGCACTAGAGGGAGACAGTACCACCAGATCATCAGCATAAAGCATATGATTAATGAGACTGTCTCCCACCAAGCAGCCAGTTCTACAGCCCTTTAACTCCATAGATAAATCATCCATGTACATATTAAATAACAGCGGGGACAGAATTCCGCCCTGCCGCACTCCATTGGAGACATAGAAGGGGGATGACAAACTCATCCCCCACCTGACTTGCATGGTTTGGTGAGAGTACCAGAACTGCAGTATCCTAATTAGGTAAGAGGGGACACCACGCTCATGCAGTTTGCCAAACAGTTTCCCATGATTGATACGATCAAAAGCCTTTGACGCATCCAGGAAACACATGAAGACTGTGCTATTTCGTGATCTGTACCTATGGACAATTTCTTTAAGTGCATAAATACACAAATCAGTTCCATGCTTGATCTTGAAACCAAACTGATTATCTGTTGACGGTATGCATTCTGCAAGCCTATCCATAAGGATCCCCTCTAACACCTTGGATAGTATACTTGCAAGTGCAATAGGTCTATAGTTCTCTATACTAGTTAATTTACCAGTCTTATTTTTAACTATAGGTACTAGCAAAACAGATAACATGGATCCAGGAAGTATGCCATGCTTCATTAACCCAGAAAAACATAAAGCAAGTAAAACTGAAATACTTTGATCAGCGTATTTCAGATGTTCTGCTGTTATTTTATCCAGCCCACAGGCTTTGTTCATTTTAAGTTTGTCAATAGCGTAACATACCTCCTCCGACCTGATGACTACACCATCACAGTGAGGTATCTCTCCTATGTTAAACACATCACTAATCACACAGTTAAAAATGTTCTCATAGTGTCTCCTCCATAACTCAGCAATATTTTCAGGTTCAGTAATGCCATCGATACAAGAAGGCAGTGGCATTTTTCTGTTGTTAACCACTTTCACCTCCTTCCAGAACTCATAAACATTATTAGTTTGTAACTTTCTCGCCATAGAGTTCGCCCTCATAGCCTGCTCATTTCTTTTTATGAAACGCACAGCATATTTGAACCTAGCATTAGACTGTACCTTATACTCACAGACTGGGCCATGCCTAGGTTTGCCTGCTAAGACCCATCTTCTAAATGCATCTCTTGCCTCCAAATGTGCATCATGGACATAATCATTCCACCCTGGTCTTACATTATGTTGTTTCACCATTTTACTTAGTGGTTCACTTCCATCAAGTAAACAGTTCACAATTCTATCATACATTGCGCATAGGTCATTATTGTGACTTACATTCTTACAGCTGCTATCCACACACATAATTGCATCAGCAGGTAGCTCAATATTTCTCAAATGCACATCAGTCAGTAACTTGTAATTTTGCAGGTCAATTTCTGTGAGCCTTGTCCAATCCAGTATCTCACCTGGTTTATTGCTGTCACTACAAACCAGCTCAGGTAAACCCTTAATAATTATGACCATAGAGACAGGAATATGGTCTGCTGTGGCCAAATCATATAAAATCTCAGCCTCCTTTATACAATCATGTGCATCAGCTGTAGATATACAATGGTCCAGCCAGGACGTAGTATGCCAAGCTTCACTCACATGTGTAAAGCTATCAGCTGGCAGTAATTCCTTAGTGGACAAAATAACCTTGTTATCTTTGCAGAATTGTGTCAAATGTTGACCAAACAGTGAATTGGTATCTGATATATCAGCATTTAGATCCCCCAAGACAAATATGGATGTATATTCACTTTCCTTTATGTAAGACCCTATATAAGCAAGCTTGTTCAGGTACTCATTTTCATTTTTGTGACATTCATACGGAGTGTATACATTTAAGATTATAAAAACATTCTTATTATGCACCACCTTAATTCCTATGCACCATTCCACATCTAACCTAATCACAGTGACCAAAGGGTCAAGTTTCTTGTGCCAGAATATGGCCACACCTCCTGGTATCCTGCAACGCAGAATTCTGGCGTTTAAGTCTGTCGTGGATTCCCCTGCCCCATGGAAATCATTATGCAGTGTTAAGTTTGTCCAGATCTTGAATAGCTAAAAAAGTCTCTTGCAAACACACCACATCAGCACTCTCAAAGAGCCTGTCAATGACAGTGCGTTTGGCTCTCGCTCCAGCATCCTGGCCAAGCTGCAGACCACGAGAGTTATAAGACACAATTCTCATAGCATTTTAGTATGGGACGCCCTTGGCTCAGGCGCACGCATCTCTGTGTCAAGTGGTGCTTTTATAGCCGCCCCTACCACAGCCCTAGGCTTGCGATTCTCATAGAAGCGCCTTACATAGGTCCCTTCTGGCCACAGCTGCGGCGCATACATCTCTGCTACTTCCTTGCATTCAGCTGTAACTTTAAAAGAGCTATAGCGAGTATACTCATTGCCAATCCTCTGACACTTCACATCTCTGGAAAGTTGATCTTTTAGATAACTAGCCAAAGTCTCTGAATCTAGGTCAGGAGCAAGCTTTGTCACGAACACACTCACCAATTTGGTTGTCACTGCAAGTATGTTCTCCACCGTACCCGTTCCAACTATTCCATATGTCTTCTTCTCTCTAGGAGGATTCATACTGGTCCTGTTCAGTACTGCAACAGCAGGTCGTTTTCCAAAACGTTGCTTGCGTTTGCCATACTTTAATACACTGCTCCATGCAGGGGAAATCGCCACCTCCTCTCCCCCGCTAACGGTCTCCTCAATTAACAGTCAGTAAAGTGATACGTTCTACGATCTCTTAAGACAGAGTGGTTTCTAGTGTACATCGGTGCAAACATGCATGACAACTGCATGCATGAAACTTACTGATGTAATCAATCACTTCTGGATTCTCATTGTTAACACTCGTATCACAGAATAAGATGTCAAAATCAAATACAGAACAGAAATTAAAAAAAAACTGGTATACAAAACAGCAGCAAGGGTAAAAAGTAACTGTTTGTTAAGTGTAGAAAAGGTATTCATTTAGGCAAACGTATTAATCCATTGTGTTTGGAGCCATTATGTAAACATTACATTATTTTATATAGCAGAGCTTTATCCAAACTATGATTTGAATGGAAGCATATGCTTCATTATAAACATTAAGATGGGGGACACGTAAAGTGCTCCAGCCCTTTCATGGAGACCTTCGGACAGACTGATACGCTGGGTGAACCAATGACCTTGAATCAATTCACATTACTTGAAATGAATGCAGTAGATTGTACAGATCAATCAAACAATAAATGATCGTAATTCCTAACAATCCTGGCACTTGAGTCACATTGAGATGTAAAGAGGCATCACAATAAATGTTAGAATTAAGTACATGTTAGGAAATGTTAGGACATGTACACAGCACTATGGTTTTATATGGGCGGTACGTAGTATTTACAAATCATAGCATGCCTGCATAGACTGGATGTTGCATGCTCATGTGGCTTATTGAGGGGCGCCGACGCCGAGAGGTCAAGGGAGAGGCGTGTCGCTGTGTGGGGGCTTCAAGCGCATGGTATTGAAGAAGCCCGCCACCTGACCTGGGACTTCCGCCAAGACGCTTTGAGCCAGCATTTCTGGAGGACTCTAAAGAGAAGCAGCAGAAAGAAAGAGAGAGAGAGAGAGAGAGAGACATTAGAGGCGCAGAGAGCTGCAGAGGTGAGCTCATTTCATGAATGTTCCAAGTATGATCAGCATGTTTCCTCAAGGTCATTTCCACGAGTGAGGGACTCTGAACTACACAGACGAGCGTTGCACATCTTTGCTTCTACACTGACAGTGGCGGCCGGTTATTTTAGCTTCACACAAACCAAGGAAAAAACTTAAATATGCATGCAGCTTTAGATTAAATGTGGGTGAGAAGGAGAGGATTGAAGGGGGAAGGGGGGTGGTCCTACATTTCTAGGAAGGACTGGGTTCGACGGGGGGCTTCAGGTCAAATAAATTGAAGAAGGAGGCCACTTGGTCAGGCAACTCTGCCAGTACGCTTTGGGCAAGGGCCGCACTGCCTGCCTGAAATAAGTTGTTTAAGATATTGAAACGTACGCATTATTTAGGACATTAAAGAAGCTCATGTGGCGCATTCCAGCGAAGACGCTGCGTTTTGATGTTGCTTACATTCTGGAACTGCCTGAAGGGCACAAACTGCACAATGTCCCGCATGGCCGTCTCGCCGGCCGCGGAGCGTAAAGTCCCGTCGTCCCCATCCAGGAACTCCATGGCGCTGAAGTCGGCCCCCCCGACGCCAACAATGATGATGGACATGGGCAGACGAGAGGCGTTGACGATGGCGCTGCGCGTCTCATCCATGTCTGTGATCACTCCGT
The DNA here is from genome assembly GCA_023566465.1 of Cottus gobio. Taxonomy (NCBI): domain Eukaryota; kingdom Metazoa; phylum Chordata; class Actinopteri; order Perciformes; family Cottidae; genus Cottus; species Cottus gobio. The sequence continues at coordinate 14,794,779 of CM042234.1, read as the reverse complement.
CAGTGATGATGAGCAGAACAAAGTATTGCTGCGAAAACATCGACATCAGAGGAAACAACAAAAGCAACGGAAGATTGGTATTGTGTGGGGGGGAAGAAAGAACCGATCGAGATCATGTTGTCTCCGTTTGGTAGCTACTTCAAAACCAAAAGCACAATCGTAATATACTTGATGGAGTTGTATCAACTTGCAGCGACTCACAGAGGCGGCTTCCTGCTGCATGGCTTGCCTGCCAAATTGGGCTACATGGTTGATGATGGGGGAAAAGTTTGTGGGGCCGTAAAGCTTCACCTGGGGCAGACATTGCTGGTAGGCCTGGACCACACCCTCTATACCTAAAAATTACACACACACACGTTATCAGAAGTTCAGTCTCACGGGACATACTAATTATCATTTTCTATGTATTTGCCTGAAATTCCACTGCAATGTGGCGATCAATTCATAGGACAAGAACAAACTGCTGTGCAATGCAATTTGCTGGTGAAGATGTAGAACAGAATCATGCAGCGATTTTTGGCTCAATCAGTAACTCAAACGCAAATTAATGATGATTATTTTTTTGTGTGGAAGTTACAAGTAAGATTGGAACACCCAATACCACATTTTCGGCAGAAGAACAAAATGATGCCAATCTTACAGCGGTAAAAGTTCACATCAGCTTCGGTCTATTCTCACCTGCACAAAACGGAGCCGCCGGGTTGAAGTTGATGGGAAACTCGTGGCAGACCTGCGAACACAAACGACTATCAATCTGGATCCCATGACAACTTCTGAGATGACTCGAGGAAAGTGATTCAAAGACACGTTTCTTTTTTTTTTTCATGCATTAGAGAAAACAAATGTTGAAAACACAGCAAAACGGAGATCCAACCTGTAAGTATGTTTTGACTAACAAACACCCACCTGCCACGAAGGAGGGATCAGGGCTCCAAATCCAAATGCAGGGAACATCTTGTCACTACAGGAAGAAGTGAAAGAGAACAGGTGTTGTTGTCGTGGCACTTCAGACAAACAAAGGATTAGAAAAGAGCCCATAACTTTTACGTGGATGCTCCTTACAGCTTCATTCAGATATGACGAGACGTTTACTGGGAGCGAGCTATGATGCTCTGAACGCTTGTCCCTGCATCTCACATGAATACACCGATACATTTTCACATCGATCGGATCACTTAACATTATGGAGAGAGAGACAAATTATATTGCATGTTTATAATAAACAATACCACACAAACATGGAATACCAGGATGTTAAGTTGGGACATCTAAACACAAAAACCTCCTATTCACTGTTGGACTAATTCGCTAAAGGAAGAAGAACACAAGGCTCTGCCTACTTGATTTGTGGTGCACTGTTCCTCTACTTTTGTTTACCAACATAAAACTTGAAGTATAACAATTCATGTACCTGTCGTAGTCCTGGATAACATTACCCACTGTCCAGATAGCAGCCAGGTATTCATTATAGCCTTCAGGGTTGATGTAGTGGAGGGACTGGGGAGAGCTGGGATTCCCGTTAGAGCCGGTGAAGTCAATGGCAATCTGCCCCGGGGATGGATTAAAAGCAGAGGGAATCAAACAGGTTAATGCTTTCACAACATCATAACAAATGCTTCCTGAAAACATTAAATCCTCAAAATAGTGTAGGAAAAAAAAGAAAAAAAACATCAAATATAAATATCAGGGGAGTTTTTTTTCTTTAAAGAGTCAAAAAAAGATGTAGTACTCACGGTAAAGTTTATCTGACAGCCGCCCATTATGTAATCCAGAAATGTGTAATCCTTTACTATCTGAAAATAAATATTGTTGATAGAAATCATATCACTTAAAAAAATGCATTGCATTTGTTGTTTGAATGTTATAACATGCAGCAAGATTTAAAAAAAGATATTGTACACGTCCGAATGTTTTTGAAGTACAGGTAGTGTGACTCTAAATCAAACAACTGACTTCCTGTGTCAGTGTGCGTGTACTAAACAAAGAAAAACAATTAGTTCCGTACCTTGCATTGTTTTACAATGATAACACCAGAGTTTTTGTATCCTTTCTTCTTCTGTTTCTTCTTGCTATTTACGCATTCAAACTCAGCCTGAGAGGAGCACAGACACAACACACAAGTGTCACTGTCAAGCTTGCACACACACACACACACACACACACACAGAGAGAGAGAGAGAGAGCTCACCGCATATGTTTTTGAGTCCTGCTGTATTTGGGAGAGTGTGGTCTCAAATGATCCGATAAAGTCGTGAGATCCACTGTTGTTATAATCATAACATTCTACCTAGGAAACACAGACCGTTTGGAGAAACAAGTCAAATCCAATCAATTCTCTTGAGAAAGAAACAAAATAAATTAGCACCAGTGTGTGAAAATCAAAGCAGATGAGTAAAAATGAAAAAGAAGCATGCTTTGAAGCTTCAAATGTGAGACAACACCCTGATATTGAAAAGTGTAACAGAAACACACACACACGCAAGCCTTCTAATTGGCTAAACAAAAGGGGGGGAAGGTCCCGCCTCCCCCACCCCTTTAGAGCACATCACACAGAGTACCTGCTCAGAATCTGCATCCTGCAGCTTCTGAGCACCTTCAGTGTTGAGAGAACAGGCAACACAGGTCTACACACAGCATGGAGCGAGTACAGGTTAGACTAACTGTGTGGTGCTACAGTCAGTCTACCAGATGGTTAGCTAGGAAAGGAAATGGGTGACTAAAAGAAAAAAGGAATCCATCTTAACAGAAAGCATCTACCTTTTGGGAATCTTTCCCAATGGTCAACTTACCCTTTGTAAAATCTAATGTACAGTTTATCAGGTCAAACAAATAATATATAAGCTCAAAAAAGTTGGCCACGAGCACAAACAGAAATTATTATAAATTATCTATATTTACATATTTCCTATGCTTTAACAATGTAATATATTTCACATTAAATATGTATTGGAGTCAGGTTTATTGTGGTCAACAGCACAGTGTTCTATCACACATAAACTTCATATATCCTACGTTAACGGGGAAATTAGTACATTTTGGTGTGTTGTATTTTGTTATAATTTGTGAACTGACAAAAACTACCAGAGCTGTCTGGATATCTGGACTTATAATTTAGCTTTGCAAATACTTCCTGTTCTCTCTCAATGCATTTTGAATTAATGCTCGCGCCCCACTGTCATATCAAGCAGAGGACATGATAATGCTATCTTCATTTAACAGGTAAGTGGACCAATGAGCCAGACACCTGAAATTGTGGACGTCCTCCTTTAAGACAGACATAGATGCGGAGTGAACTTTGTCCTGTCCTATCAAAGACACCGCATCCGTCGCGTGACGAGCACTCATGGTGGAGACAGTAAACTCACTTGTACCGCAGACTGGAAAGCATCCCTTCCTGACAAGTGTGCTTTTACAGGGTTAGAGGATGAAACAAAAAAAAAACACTCAAACTAAGGCTAAAATACATTTGCCTTAATTGTACGAAGAGGCAATCACTAAAACACAGGTAGGGTGCTCATTGTGGCCTTGATTCAGCCAAAATGTGTGTTTTTTGTTGTTGGTGTTTAGCTGGGATGGAAAAAAAACAACTTCTTTCACATTAATGTATGAGACGATCCGTAAAATACAATCGGGCTATTTTTTGAGATTATCCCATTTTTGTAATGTTCCCCGTATCGGTTTTGCCAAATCTCACAGGCCCTTTGCGCGCAGGTGTGTGTACCTTTATAGATTTCTCCACGTCACCTCCACAGAGGGACTGCAGCGAGATTCGGAATGGTCTCCATGTTGGGTTTAGGTTGTTTTTCACTACCTGCAAAGATCAAAGACCATTTTGACAGATGACATGCATTCACCGCATACACTTCAAAACTGTCATGACTTTACTTTCCCACGCACTGTCCAAGAGCCCCTGAGATCACATGAGACACAATGGTTATATCCATACCTCTGTCCGGTGAGCGAGCTGCCATCCAGTTTCCACCTGCTTATAGAATTCCAGGAAAGGGTCGGACTTACCAAAGAAATCCTGGAAATAAGCGAGAAAACAATTCAAGTCAGTTCAGTCAGCTCTGAGGTAAGCTTGTGCGTGGTGAATGACAAATGCCATCCTCAATGGAGCTCCAGTGCTACAATTCACTGTGGCAACAGGTAAATGCAGAGCCTCCATTTAAATCCAGTGGACGTGGAGATATTAATGGGTCAGAGCGGGGGGAAAGTGTCAATAAGTGAACACAAGCTACTTTTTGTCAGCGTTGTCCATTAGTTAATTGTTAAACAGTCTTGCATTTCCTGAATGGATGATGAAGCGGTGGACTCTGACTGTGTATTTAGGCTTCATTTTAATTGTATTTGTTCATCTTTAAGTCGAACGGGGACAAAAACACATTGGCCAGCAGCTGAGATTCTCCAGCTGCACCACCATCCAGTTCAATCAGAAATATTAACAAATAATCTCCAGTATTGTGGGAATTATGCTCCATCAGTGCAACCAATCACATCATGAGACAATAGAGAGAATTATTCATTCATCCCACGCATCAAAGCTACAATGTCTTTATGTTTATGAATACATTTAAAAAATACAAGTAGCAATCAATACCTTTTTGTCCAGCTTTCTACCTGCAACTTCAAACTCCACCACCCTGTTGTCTGTTCTTTCTACAGCACATATCTACAAAACACAAAACAGCTTTGTGGAAAAAGAAAAAAAGTGCAAATACAGTCCGCCAGGGGACACATCAAATATCACTTATGTGCCAAATGTCATTGTCAATCTGAACAACAGGGACTCACAGTTATGGTTCCTTTCCCCGCTGGCGTCTTGTCCTTCATGACGAGCGGTCGTGTTAGTTTCTTTGAAGACACAACCTGGACAGAAACACACTTTTCTGAATCAAAGTTATCTCATCCATCCAGGCCTTGGCTTTAAAAGATAAAGTAAATGGTTAATATGTGTTTTTTTTATGCTCAACCCCTGTGATTACGCGTGTGTGATAACTGTTTTTTTTTTAGTAAGCAAAGCGCGCTAACCTGTCCCAAGGTACACTCCAGTTCTCCCAGGAAGTCAGCGTCTTGCAGACTGTCGCTGTCAATGTCGTAGACCGCAAACTTCAGTTTCTGCACCATCTCAAAGTAGTAGTCAATGACAAAAGTCTTAGAAAACTTGGGATTAAGGCAGTTCTGGATCTTCTCCGTCCGGCCAATCTAACACAGACACATGTACATAGTCAGATACTCTTTTCGAACTCACAGCAGGTGTTGACGTGTCCAAAGTGACAGCCAGTGCAGTTGTGGGATGATAACTCTGGCCCTTTTTAAGATCGACCTTCTTACCTCACACCAGTGAGGCCCCGAGCTGTTCATGAGAAGCACGCACAGAGGGTCAGACTTCGAGAACGTGTCCATGTCGAGTAGATTCTCACAGGAGACGCTCAGTGCCACCTTGGTCATACAGTCAGGGACCTTTGGCCCTGGGGTTCCAAGTGCTGCCATTCCAGCACACACTGACGAACAGAAACTCAGTTACAGTCTTACAAAGCATAAAAAGGGAATATTGTATATACCACATTGAAAGCAGCAGCCATCTGTGTTCTGCAAAACAATTGCTCCATCGGCATTTTGTTAATATCATTTACTTGTCAAGTCTAACCAACCTCATCTCAAAGTTGTACAAAGTTTGGCAGTTAACCCCCACCCAGAAAATAAAGAGGACCCAGTAAATATGCCAAACGTGTTATACATTTGTTTATTAACAGTTAATAGAAATGCATAGAGTGTAGATCACGTTGTATATAAAACATTGTATGATTCGTTCAGGGTTACTTTGTAAACTGGTTAACACAAGACGCACTTATCAGCCCCTTTGGTTGCAATCAAATGAAGCTGCTGGAACGTATGTGCTGCGCCACACAGTGGCGACTCACAGTAAAACACTCGCCGTTGTCGTAGCGTTATGTGCTCTTTCCATTTCCAGAGAATAGACTGACGATTACGTAATGTAGTTACCGTGTCGGTAGTGGAACAAACACGAGCGGACCGAACTGTGGAGAACTTTAACGTAACGTTACTGACGTTGTTTAACGTCGCGTGAGACGCCCCGTTTACTGTGAACAGTCGATAAAATAAAACGGGTATTAACTACTAACTGTTAATTAGTTTCATGAACTAGGTTACTACCTAACGTTAAGTTAAACGAGTTGACGCCCATTCTGTCACAGCTAAAAACCTCGTGATACTGTAAAAAGTACAACATCGAGTTAGGTGGCGTTAACCGTCCTGTAGCTTTAAGTAACGAGATGTCGCTAGTAACGTCAGCGCATAAAACCATAGTCTCACGTCATTAGTACTTTTACGGTAAAAACAGCCCATTGTGTAAAGGAGTCTTCCCTTCACACGTCCTACCTTGTTAGCTAGCGGTTAGATTGTTAGCTGTCCGTGTGCAGTGGTGCGGGCTGATAGTAGGAAACGGAGATGACAGACAGGAGCTCGCTAGGTGGGCGGGGCCCACTGCGCTCGTCCCCAGTCAGTCTGCTGCGGATAAAAGCAATGCACTCACCATTTTGTCAGCTTACACACAATATATTAAAGCTGGTAAATCACTAAGCTAAATATAATACATCATTCGGTTTATACAAGGGTTTACAAACACGGCAATAAAAAAAGTGGAAATTTGATTAAATATTAAATACTTCCTGTTGTTATACTTAAGAGAAAGGCATGTGGCGAACCCAAACGCCTACATCACGTCACAAAAGCCTTCAAACTGGACTTAAATCACAAGTATTTGGTCAAAGCTGCGATAGTCAGACAAAACTGGAGCATCAACAGCATAAAGATGCCTCAAACACCCACTTTAAGAGGACTGTGGTTCATTGTTGTGGATCCACAACGTTGATTGGTCCAGATTCAAGTGTTAAATCAAGAGGTAATTTTGTTGTTGTTTATCTTTAGATCTTCTTTCCAGTCATCTAACTTGAACCACCAACAGTCTTGATAAAAGAATCCAAAAGACTACACTACACTAAGAAATGTCACTTAATTAATTAGTAGTATGTATGTTATGTCTTACTGACAGTTGCGTACATTGCATAATATATTTAGTTGAAAGTCATATAAACTTAATTCTAGATGCTTCACTGTGATGTGACGTATGTCCGCCAGTTGTGGAAAAACGTTTTCCCTCCTCAGAAGAATGCCACAGTGCCAGAAGAGGCAACATCTTGGTGTCTTTGTTGTGAACATAAATCACAACACTGATGCAAGTGAAAAAAAAAGATACTTTTAGCATCAAACTATTTTACCAGCAGGGTGCATCAGATGCCTGTTTATCTAATTAATCTCCTAATGTTACAATAGCTAAAATGTGATTACACTTGCCATGCTACACATTCCCTCCAAAGCTCAAACTTAGTAATAAATTAAAGATCACGACACCCCCACTAGGATTGCATGTACAAAAACCAGGACGTGTGTCCAGGTGAGTGTGATGGTGCTGCCACCCCCTGTCCATCAATCACAGCCCACTGCCTGGACAGACAGAAGAAACAGAACACACTATGTGAGCCCACAGATTTCTCAGATAGTTGGGGATTAAGACACAACAGGAATCTCTAGGAATTGCAGCAAAGTAATAGCAGAGAGGAGGTAATACACGGAAAAGAAATAAATAATGACACTTAATCAACAAAGCGATACCGCCATATCAACTGTTACATTTGCGGTGTTACATGCGCTATACAAGCCGTGGTGTCTCTTGGACACAGCAAATCTTCTCTTATGAACTCTAAATCATGTCAAATCGCATATGCTTGTCATTGTCCACACTCATTTAATGGCATTCATTTGTGCCATTCCATACAGTAGATGCAGAAAGAGGAGGAAGGAAATGCAAATAAGTAGTGAAGATGAGTTGTTTTTTGGGGTTACATGAACCCGGCGGTCTGTGACGGGTGAGAAACACAAGGTTTCAGCTTGTGAGAATTGAAGAAGGAGGCCACTTGATCAGGCAGCTCTGCCAGGACGCTCTGGGCAAGGGCCACGCTGTTTCCCTGCAATGACAATGTTACAAGAATAAAGGTTTTAGCCATGTTTGAGACGATGCTTGCTGACATTAAAGTGTGCATGTATCTGTTCTGTTTATGGCATCAAAAGAAGGCTAGAGAGAAGGCAGGTGGCAGTTGTACAATATTGTGAAGAGTAAATTAGCAGGGAGGGGAACAAAATAAATAATAATATTAAATGAATTCCAAATCAGTAAACACCAATTTTACAAAGTGATAATGGATTAGGAAATATTCTCAAATTTAAGGTGCAATATACAGAATTGGGATCGTTTCTCACACACACACACACACACACACACACACACACACACACACACACACACACACACACACACACACACACACACACACACACACACACACACACACACACACACACACACACACACACACACACACACACACACACACACACACACACACACACACACACACACACACACACACACACACACACACACACACACACACACACACACACACACACACACACACACACACACACACACACACTATAAAGGTTTTGGGCTGCTGCTTACTTGAAAATATCTGAAGGGCACAAACTGGACGATGTCTCTTGAGGCGACATCGCCCCTGGGCGAACACAGCAATTTGTCATCGCTGTCAAGGAACTCCATTTCGCTGAAGTCTGCCCCTCCCACACCCACTATGATGATAGACATGGGCAGGCGAGAGGCCTCCACAATAGCAGAGCGTGTCTGGTCTATGTCTGTAATCACGCCATCTGTGATGATGAGCAGCACGAAGTATTGCTGCAGATGGACAGAGAGAAAAACACATTTCACAATGCCAGATATTACGTTTACAATTATTATGGGAGAGTTACGTAAGCAACTGTGCAACATTTTTATCAACCAGATTTTATAAAATAAAACAAAGATTCTTTTCATGGAGAATGTTTTTGAAATAACATGACATTTGAAGGTATCTAAAAGTGAAATGTTTTATTACAATATGTGCAAGATGAACTGAAATTTTCTTTTGGGGTAGTAAAGGGAACAAAAGCAGTAAAACAACAGGTATTACCTACGAATTATTAAGGTATTGTTTTCTTTTTATCAGCTGGTCTTGCTCTCAAACCTGAATCCAATAATTGTTTGGTTTAGGAGTGTCCTGAGATTACTCTCTTTTATTTTGGGAAAATAATGTGTCTACTCACGGAGGCCATACTCTGCCGGAGAGCTTGTCTGGCAAAGCAGGCCACATGGTTGATGATCGGAGAGAAGTTGGTGGGGCCCCAGAGCTTCAACTGGGGTAGACACTGCTGGTAGGCCCCCACCACACCCTCTATGCCTGCAACACACACACACACACACACACACACACACACACACACACACACACACACACACACACACACACACACACACACACACACACACACACACACACACACACACACACACACACACACACACACACACACACACACACACACACACACACACACACACACACACACACACACACACACACACACACACACACACACACACACACACACACACACACACACACACACACACACACACACACACACACACACACACACACACACACACACACACACACACACACACACACACACACACACACACACACACACACACACACACACACACACACACACACACACTGATGTATTACTGAACAACTTATACAACTTATACTAACACTTCACATCTTGTGACAAAGTTTGACTCACCCACACAGAATGGATTTGCTGGATTGAAATTGATAGGAAACTCATGGGAAACCTGTAAGCATTAATAAAGATAGATACAAAATTTATAAATAACAGCTTTAAAATACAGCCCATGGAAATTGTACGCCAATTTATGAATTTAAGGGAGTCAGAAAACACATTATTCCGATGCCCTTCATAGTTCCTTTTAAAAACAAGTCTCAACAACTATATTTTTAAACATCGTCAAACATCTTTGAAAAGTCGTTTATGAGGCAATTTTAGTTGTGAAGGAAAAAAAATGACCCCCTGTTAAAAATGCTTTTCGCTAAGGACGATAAGGATTTTTAAAGCCTTCAAGAAATGTCTTCCCACCTGCCAGGAGGGAGGGAGCTGGGCTCCAAAACCAAAGACAGGAAACATCTTGTTACTACAGAAGGGCAGAAACAATACAGGTATAGGTATAACATTTATGACACTACACAAGGCACATCAGTCAGGAGAACAGCGCCGTAAAACTAAGGCCTGTGGAAGTGACCATTGTTAGCAGGCAAACTTAATCCTATAGAGGTTTTCAAAAAGCAACCGGTCACATTTGCAGCCGACTGGCATAACGCTTGCTTGGATCTGCGTCGACATCATCTTCTTCCCAAACTCGGCAATGGAGAATTAAAGTGAGGCAGAGTTTGCGTTTACCTGTCGTAGTCCTGGATGACATTACCCACCGCCCAGATGGCTGTCAGGTATTCATTATAGCCTTCAGGGTTGATATAGTGGAGGGACTGGGGAGAGCTGGGATCCCCATTAGATCCGGTGAAGTCAATGGCAATCTGTTGTCAGGGTGTGGAAAAAAAATAAAATAAAATCAATATTTGAGTGTATATAAATACACACACATACACATACTGTCAGAGCCATACAAACTTGTGCCTATTTACACGACTGCAATTCATTTTAATTAAGCATTCAATATTTGGTTGAAGTGAGGACGCTCAGTTTTATTTCAATGGATTTAACAAAACTATGGGATGATGGATGACAACCATTTCCAAATGGCACAAAGACATCAGAGGCCTCATCAAAAATGCACAACCTGTGGTCGTCACACCTAAATCTTTGTTTCGGCCTTCGCCAACATCAATATCAGCTGAAACGAGAAGCTACTGATGTCATAAGCTCTGTGTTTATCTCTCTTTTGCAGGCAGGCAGAATCGTGGCCTGCAGTAACTCACCTGTCCCGAACCCCAATTCTTCCTGTGAAAAAGGTCAGAGCTCCTACTGAATGGAGATTTGTTCAAGACTTGAAATCAGTGAATGCAGCAGTCCATCCCTGTGCACCTACTGTGCCTAATCCTTACATGATTTTCTCTCAAGTTCCACATGGTTCTCAGTGGTTGATTCATACGATGCTTTTTTTCAGTGTCCCTGTCCATGAAGACAGACAGTTTTGGTTTGTCTTTAACTTTGGCGGTAAGTTGTACACTATGGCTACTGTGAGTCACCTACCCTTTATAATGAGGCTCTTTAGCGCCCCATTGTGTTGCCCACAGGTACTGCACTGTTACAGTACGTTGACCTGCTGGATGCCTCTCCCACACATCAGTGTGAAGCTGACACAGAGACTCTTTTGAAACATTTTGCTGCTGAAGGTCAGATGGCTAGCAGTTTGCTACCAAGTTACAGTTTGTAGTTTACTGACTAGACTTGAAGAAAGGACTTCCACTAACATACCCAGTGACAACATATGGCTGGTACAAGCGTTATGTACGTCAAGGACCACCACCGCATCCAACTGCAGTTTGACCACAGTGGTTTTGCTGTCACCCAAATACTTTACCGCCCCCCTGCGTGATTAGAGTAGATAACCCAGCCTTTGCACCTTAGTTAACAAAAATGTCAACAGTTCCTGACCTATATTGGGCTTGCAGAGACATTAAATTACATAAAAATAAGAAAGATTGTGTCACAGTCCAAATACGTCAGGCCCTGACTGTATATAGATAGATACATTAGTGTCTGCAAGTGTCAGAGAGGCACACAACCTGGAAGTCTGCTGATTAAAAATTGTGAAGACAGACAAAAGTAAAAACATTGTGTGTCTGACATTTCCAAACTCACAGTGAAGTTGATTTGACAACCGCCCATAATATAGTCCAGGAAGGTGTATTCCTTCACCACCTAAAAAAGGGTAAACAACACGTTAACTATGTGCAGCAGTGCTCAGTGATGCAATAGAGAGTGTAGTAAGAAATATATTGAAGATAGATTAAGACAAATTGTAATAGACTTCAATTCCTTTTTTTTCTAAATCATCACCTGGCAGTTCTTGATGCAAATTACGCCGGAGTTTTTATAGTTTTTCTTCTTTAGCTTTTTTGGGGTGATGCACTCAAATTCAGCCTGCAGGTGAAATCATGAGTCATATTTATACCGGTTAAAAAAAAATCTAATCAAGACTTACACACACACACACACACACACACACACACACACACACACACACACACACACACACACACACACACACACACACACACACACACACACACACACACACACACACACACACACACACACACACACACACACACACACACACACACACACACACACACACACACACACACACACACACACACACACACACACACACACACACACACACACACACACACACACACACACACACACACACACACACACACACAGTCTCACAGGAGAAACGTGTGATCCCATTTGCATCTCAGCCAGTGTGGCTTTGAAGCTCCCAATAAGGTCATGTGCGCCGCTGTCGTGGTGGTCATAACAGTCAACCTGAAGACAGAGATATGCCGTAAGGGATGACAAAGCTCTAGAGAGAGACCAACTAAGCATCAAGACAGGATGAATACAATAAGGTTGATGGGATTTTCTGAAGTCGTTACTAAAAAGGTTTTCGTCGTATAAACATTTTGAAATGGAATGCCGAGAGTATTTTTTTGGAGACTACTACAGCGTATAAATACAGAAAATGCAATGGGAGTAACTCAATCAAATAAAAAGAAGCACAAAGTACCACAAAGCTACACCTTCAGGTGGAGGACGTCATGAATGGTGCACACACACACACACATCACTTACCCAGCTGGGGCGCAGCGTGTTTTAAGTTTGGGAGCATTGCAAGACGAAGAGAAAATGCAATCACAAAATGAATCATTAGTATGTTAGAGTAGTATGGTCAATCAAGCTGATCTCGTAATGAAGGAAAAACTGATTCTACTGTTAAGGGAGGGGGTTGTGTTATTGGGCTGCATTTTTGCAGGGCTTATTAACTGAGGAAAGGTAACTGAAATGGAAAACTAAATTACCTTGATGGGTCTCTCCACATCTCCTCCACAGAGCGATCGCAATGAGATGCGGAAGGGTCTCCATAGTGGGTTCAAGTTGTTGTTTACCACCTAGATAAACAGGGTCACAATGAGCCACAAGTTAATCAGCATCATTTGCCAGCAGAGGAATGAGTTGCCGGATGAACCCGTTTACCTCTGTCCTGTGAGCCAGCTGCCATCCAGTTTCTGTCTGCTTGTAGAATTCCAAGAAAGGGTCGGACCACCACAGAAACTGAATACCCATATCCAAATAATGATTAGCGGTTCTTCAGAGCAGTTATAAAGATATCCGACCTAGCTGTTCACAATTACCTATATTACCTTTTTGTCCAGCCTGCGGGCTGACACCTCAAAGTTTGCCACCCTGGTGTCTGTTATTTCTTCAGCACATATCTGTTTTTAAAAATAAAGACATCAAAGAAATCAAAAATATTTTACAGATGAGAAAAAAGTTAACTCACTGTGATGGTCCCACGACCGGCAGGCCTCTTGTCCTTGAGCAACAAAGATCGGGTCATCTGCCTGCTAGAAACAATCTGGACACAAAACACGGGCAGTGTCACAGAATGATGAAAAGGTGGCACGACGGCCCAAAGGTTTTTCTTTTAAAACTGCACAAGGCAAAGCTCACCTGGCCCAGAGTGCATTCAAGCTCCCCCAGAAAATCATCATCGCCCAGGTCGTGGGTGTCATTGTCAATGTCATACACGGAAAACTTCATCTTCTGCACCATCTCGAAGTAGTAATCGATAACGAACTTCTTGGCAAACTTCGGATTCAGGCAGTTCAGGATCATCTCTGTGCGTCCAAACTGATTTACAATGATAAACAACGCGTACTCATCAGATTCTACGCTGTCAAAGGACTTGCGCTCAATCCGACTCCAAATGCATACATTGAAATATAAAACAGCGAACACCATCAACTACCGTGCCCACAATGCATTCAGGTACGTCTAGGTTGGATGTAAAGGTTGATATAAATAGCCAATTCAAAACAAGGCCTTGAGTCATATCCATACTGTGTGACATATATCCTAATACAGACCTCATACCAGTGGGAGCCTGAAGTGTTGATGTACAAGGCACACAGAGGGTCAGACTTGGAGAAGACGTCCATGTCCATGAGGTTCTCACAGGAGATGGTTAGCTCCACCTTGGTGGCGCAATGTGTGGCCCCTGGTACAGGGGCCCCACCTGAGGCCATGGCTGCTGGTTGTACTGAAAGATAACCACCGACAATTATAATGATACATTTACTCAAGGTGTTTGTACTTTATTTAAATAGCACAGCTGTCTGTAACATTATACTTCTACTCCACTACATTTATACTTCTACTTGAAGCAAAATGACAGCTTTAACTGAAGAAGGGAAAACCCCGATAGCTTTCGGGTAAAACGCTAGATACCTTTAAGCGGTTATCACAGAATAACGTAAGTTACCTTTAACAGATATAAAGACAACAATAAAAAACATGGTGTCACGTTACTTATAATAATATAATGACAAACAACAAACCTTGCTCTGAGCGTCAATTAGCTAATTAAATAGGTCAGGTTAATGGGTGTGGCGATGCCCCGGTGCACCAAAACTAACGGCTAACTAAAGGCTCCGCCGGAGTTACACATACTGTTCCTTCAGTTCAACGCCGACTTATTTATCTGTTTAGTTGTTGAATAAAATAACCACTGTTGCCTGATTCTGGTGGTCACGCATGGATACGTGTCTATCTGACAGCAACAGCTGGGCAGCCCGGAGCTGGAGGGGTGGAGCCGACTCTTAACGGGGCTCTGCGAAATAGTTTGTAGCCAACATAACGGTCTTCTTCGGTTCGCTTCAACCGTCTGGCGCGCAACAAAGTTTTAGTGTCTGGTACATTTGTTCTAAAATTAAGTGTAGCCACAGATTATTTAACGATATAATTTTAAAACGTTGTACAGTGAAACTGTCCGATACAATTACTGCGGTAAAATTACAACGGAACTCTCGCGAGTCCTGCTTGTTTCCTGTCGATGGCATATCGAGGGGACCGACTCTCACAGGGTGCATTCAAGAAATGCCCTTTAATGCAATAATTGAATGCAAATAATTAAAAATACTGTGAGAGCTAACATTTTAGACATTGCTGTGACATGCATGATGTCCGTCTAGGTATAAGAACATCTATTGTGTTCTGTTTTACCCTCAACCAGTATTTGTGTTGATAAGCATTATTTTTGGTTTGTCATTACATTAATGAATTTGTTAAATACGCAAACATATACACAAAATCAGTGTGGTGACATGCAATGTATCATACTGAGATTAGTGTGTGCGTGTATGTAAAATATAATCTATGTTATGTTATTATATTAGTGTGAGTGAGGAGACAACCCTCCCCAATTATTGCCCCTTTGCAACGGTTTGCTGCTCTGGGCTCTTGAATGTATCCTGTTTGGCATTTCAGGACGAGCCTTTAAGTTTGCGATGTCGAGTATCTTATCCTGTCATTGAGCGTTCGGGCTTTGACACAATGGCTGGGATCGTGCTGAGGCGATGTGTGAGCAGAACTTTACTGTCAGCGCCCGGTGCCAAAGGCGTCCGGATCAGAGGGACAAACCGGAACTACTGGACAACTTTAAGAAGGACTGGCGCTGCTCTGACCGTGAATACCTCTGCTTTTTATCGTAGTCATCGGACAACATTGCTTTCCTGCATGAAACTATTTCAATCGCCCACATTAACGCACTTACAGAAAGCCAACTTCATGGCTTTGGAAGAACGATTGTGCCACAGTAGACCCGATTGCTTAATTGCGCTCATGTAGGTTAAAGGGCAGCAGGGACTTGTTAGAGGGCTGCTGAGCCACAACAGGTTTAGTATGTTAATGATGATGAGGAGGAGGAGGAGAAGGAGGAGGAGGAGGACTGGCTATAATTGAGCATGGTGTCATATCAGTTAAACTAATAATAGTCCAATTCAACGTTTGCATTGAATGTGACAGGAGTGCAATAACCCCATATTGACATACGGGTCAACTGAGGCTGATCATTGTAAATTATCGCCATCGCCACTAATGCGTCTTCCACTCTGTAGTCGTCCCTTTAATTGATGTTGGTCCCTCGCCTTTCTCGCGCACACAGGGCGGAGGAGCGGCATTCCTCGTGGGGCTCCCCGTGCTATCCTGTCTCACCTTCGAAGCTTATCACAAAGTGCGGAGTTCAACTGTGGTATACGCTTTGGAAAAAGGTAGGCCATTTCCTCAAATACAAATAAAGGACAAAACAAATGTAGGAATTTAGGGGGCGAAGAATATGTCACAATCAGAATCCAAAATATCATAAAAAAAAGAGTGAGTCTAGCGAATTAAAAGCGTTTCTGGCTGTTTTGCGCCTGCGCAGAGCAGGTCTTGGAGCAGGCGGACTACCTGTACAGCTGTGGAGAGACGGAGAAGCTGTACCAGCTGCTGCTGCTGCAGTACAAGGACAGGTGAGGAGAGACTTCAGGCTCTCACCATCCCTCCTCCTGTGCCCCACAGAACATATTGAAATGTACCCTGTTTTGCTAGATTGTATTATTCATTATTTGATATTTTCTTTTTTTTCATTACTGACCAGAGAGCTCCCAACGTAAATAATTTAAAATACACATGAGTTGAAGTTGTGTTTTTTGTTCCCGTCCATCCAGTGACGAGGCTGAGTTCCTGTGGAGGCTGGCTCGGGCCTCTCGCGACCTGTCCGTGCTGCCCAACACGGGAGCCGAACACAAGAAGCAGCTGATGTTCGAGGGTTTCGAATATGCAAAGAATGCCCTGGAGAAGGATGAGAAGTGTTTTGCGGCACACAAAGTAAGACCATACTGAGAAGGCACTTGTATAATAATATAATTATAAGATAATACATATTTGATATCAGTGTATGGTCAGTAACATGGCTCATCCCTCGTGGAATTATTCAGACACATTAACAAACAACAAATCAAACATTCCGCCATCATTTAACGGCACAAAAACATGAAAATCAACCAAACATGAATAAATAATCATAAATACCTGCAAATAACGCTTATAACCAACAATGGAAAATTGTTGTAATCAAACATACAAACACAGACCATAAGGCACAAGGCAGAAATCCAAACAAGACACACTTTTGTCTTTCGAGCTTTTTAACAACCAAAACCAGTGAAACAAACTCACTTCGCACGTGCAGCATGTCGCCAACACGTTTTTTTAAAAAGAGCTTTGAAAAAAAGAAAAAACGTTTTTCCCCTCCTGACTCAGTGGTACGCAGTGTGTCTCAGTGATGTCGGGGAGTACCAGGGAGTCAAGGTGAAAATTGGAAATTCATACATCATCAGAGAACATCTAGAGGTGAGAGGACATTTGGGTGTTATTATCACTGTCACCTTTACGATGTGAATGGAAGTGAAACATGTTGCTTTTTTCTCTAGAGAGCTGTAGAACTCAATCCCAAAGATGCCACTTCCTTTCATATTTTGGGTTACTGGTGAGTCTTTTTTTTTACTGTAACAAACCATAGGTGTGACATTTTGTTCCAATACAGCTACTTCATATGAAAGTTTATTACACATCAAAGACATGGACACAAAAACGCTAAAGTAAGGGAAGTTGTTATGAGTGTGAAGAATCCTCTGAACAGAAAGAAGAAAAAATGAACAATGAGGCCCACAGAATAAAAACGAATGAATGCTCTTAATGTGGCATGGGGAACCTTTTTAAAGATGCAAATATTTAACATTAATAATAATAATAACACAGAATATTGTAGCTGTTTTGGAGCAAAAACTCCACTTGGAAATGTTGTTGCATTTCCCTTTGTTCACCACTAGAGGTTAAAAACAACACAGACCACAGGTGCAATCTCCAAATCTCCAGATGTCACTATTGTGCCGGATACTTCTATAATATTATCCATCATCATCTGTATTCTCTCTCTCAGGTGCTTTGCTTTTGCTGAGCTGCCTTGGTACCAACGCAAGGTGGCGGCTGTCATTTTTTCTTCACCACCCAAGTCCACATACGAGGAGGTGAGGGCCGCTCTAGAAGCCTCTCTCCCTCTGTTTGATTACTAACTGCACAATGGGCTGCTTTTTAACACAGGCTGTAGTTCATAGATGTTTTGTCAGACAAATTTGGATGAAGTCATGTTTTTCTACCCTTTTAGGCTTTGGAATTCTTCCTGAAAGCTGAAGAAGGTAAAAAAAGAGAAAAGAAATACTGATTAAGTCACAGAGGCATGTACTGAAAGAGCTGCTCATCTCTTGTTGGCTGCGAGCTCAGACTACTCAGTTTAAGAAGAAAAAAAAAAGAAAAAAAAGCACTGTGCTTGTAAATTGCTTCTATTTAAAGTTTTTAAAATGCACTCGACTAACGTAATGTTCTGTGTGCCAGTCGATCCCAACTTCTACAGTAAAAATCTGCTGATGCTCGGGAAGACCTACATGGGCATGAAGGACAAGGAGAAAGCGCTGATCTTCCTGACCAAAGCAAAAGAGTACCCTGCCCACACACAAGAAGACAAAGAGGTACACGCACTTCTTTATTGCATTCCAGCATCGCTGATCGGCCGTAATGATGGCGTTTAACTGACTCATGAACCACCTGCGCTGATGTGAGCATACTTAAGGTTTATTTTGTTCCTTCTGGCAGGTCCACAGAGAGGCCGTTGACCTCTTGAAGAAACTAGGCTGAACCCTGTAATTGTCACCCGAGTGGAACCCGGCCCGGCGCCTTCGGAGATGGTTAATAATTCCTAACAAATGTTGTCCTTTTCCAGCTGATTCTGTAATCAATACTGTTGAACCATGTTGAATAATTCAGCAATTAACTTGATTATAAAACTAGAATCTAGAATATTTGATATTTGAAGTTGTGGGGGATCTGCCATCTTCATATCTTCATGCCAGAGTTCCTCTTACGCCGACCTTTCTCTGACATCTAGCTTAAGGTTTCAGGGTGAACGCGTGCTATTAGCTGGGCTGAATGTTTAAAAGAATAAAATACCTGAACGTGGTCACTTTTATGAAAATATTCAGATGCACTCTGATAATGTGGGACAGTGGTAAATTGTGCTTTGTAAATTGTGCTTTGTGATGAAAAGTTGCATATTGTAAATGACCATGTCTTCATTTTTAATCAAAGAAATGTAACAGCTTTCATTCCCAAACCCTATCTGTATGTCAGCAATACACACTGACGGCTGGTTTCTCAAACTAAATGTCAGCTTTTACGTTTGATTTGTGTTTTTTTTTCTTTCATTTGTTTAGTTTTTTCAATCAGAATAATAAATCAAATCTTAACAATGGTTGCTGCTCCTTCTCAAGCATCGGGCGAACTGGTTTAATGAGACCATAGTAAATACTAACTGTTGTGACATCACTAAATGATATGAAGTGGGTTTGGTCTTCAACACACTTCCATTGATACTCGTCCTTTGATGGCAAGGAGATGATTTCATGCCGCCAATTAAAGAAGAGTATATTAGGGTAAATAAATTCAAACCAGCTGTAAAGATGGTCAGATATATTTATTAAATATGTTTATTTTTTTCACAGGCAGGACCCAATCAAAACAGGATAAACCAAGAGCACAGCGTTTTATCTTGTAGAAAAGAATTGCCAAATTGTTGTGAATCCTGAGCAGAAGGCCTCTCACCCCCCTCCTGATAATCACACAACAAAAGGAGAGCGTGATCGTGGAGGGGTTCATCCACTTATTTATATCTCAACACATCTTTCTTTTTGAAGATGGGTGAAAGCAGATCAAAAATGAATCTTCTATACACATCGTCGCCAGTAAAGGGGCATTCTGTACAGTGTGTATCTACACGCGATATGTTACAGTTCGGATGCCCTGAAACGATTGGACAGTGTCGTGAATCCATCGTGTCACTGTCTACAAGGACCCGAAACGTCCCGTCTATTTCGGATAAGAACAAAAAAGGCATCACAGATTTTCATCGATTGAGCGGTGGCTCCGTGATTAATTATAATATTTAAGTACTTTATTTACTTTCATTATCTTTATACAATGAATATTCACATACACAGTTGATTTCTTTGATTACAGGTTTCTGTTTCAAAAGGAAGCACAGAGTTATGCAGTGTTGACTCTTTAAAAAGTCGGCTCCTTTCGCTACAGTAAATGTTTTTTTCTTCATACGACCGTCCCTCCTTCCAGCTCCTCCGCAGGGACGGCTGAATACATGTTATATACATAACTGACGGCTCGAGGAACCGCAAGCCCCTCCGAGAAAAAGTCTGAAGCGGCTTTCTGCTGTTTGCAGTGGCCTGAGAAAAAAATAATAATACCCACAATGCTTGAGAAAACGAGGATGGCCTGCCACTGCCGAAGCTGAGTTTAGACCACTGAGCAAAAGAATAAGCACCAGAGTTTAGAAACAGTGGAGTTAAGACGTGACATTTTGTAAAACAAAACGCGCCTCCCCCTTTAAGCATTAAAGGAGAACGTACGAGACAGGGGTGCAAAATAAAAAAAAACATGTAGGACTGCAATGCTGCGTCAGTCTCCACGGATTGTTTGGTCTGTGGCACTTCAGTGTCTCATTAACTCAATCATTTTTTTCTATACGGATGATTAGTTTATAATTTTTCTGCATCCTTACTGATTTACAGACTCATGCATTTATGTACTTTTTAATTAAACGTAGGCTCTCTTACCTCGGCACAAAACCTAACACTGAGATTGACCTTGGGCCGAGTAAACAGAACTGGATGGATGACCTCAGGAAAGAGGGCTCGCCACGACGGCCTGAAGCTCATCTTGTGGCTTCACTCCAGTCCTGCTGCTGACTGCGCAGACAAACAGCAGATGCACACTTTGAGACCGAATAGTTATTTATTAACACTCCTAGTAGACCTATCAACCCCTAAATGTGTTTTAATGCTTATTTATTTTAATTTTCTTTTTAAATTGGACAGTTTCCACTCCGCTGCCTGCATGCAATATTTATATATGTTGCTTTCAAGACATGAAATTTGATACGTTTTTTTTTTGTCTAGTGTCTCCTTTATGACAGACTAATTTTATTCATTTTTTATATTAAAAAGTACTGCCATTTTGCAATAACATTAGGACTGTTATGTCTGATAGGCTTGTGTTGTAATAATTCCTTAATGGTTGGTAATAAGTGAAACTGAAAACTTGTGCTCTCAGTTCATGTACAAATTAACTTTCATGTGAATGGGATGTCTTTTGGACCTTATTACAACACAAGATAGCCAAATATCATTGGCCGTCTTGGTTCCATTCATATGATGCTGATGGCAACATGCCCTGTAGGGGGATTTGTCTCTTGTGATACCTATAACCGAGGGGTTTAAGTGATCTGTATGTTATCAAGTAAGCATCATCATGCCTGTTGCTTTGTAAAGCACAGCGGCTTCATAGGACACTTTAAAAGGCAAAAGAGAACCCGTCGAGAACACAGAGTCTGTCTTTTGTCTCTTTTTGTTGGGACAATTTTCCAAAACGGCTCAATCTTTAAATAAAAACAGCGAGTGTGTCATTCCTGGTGTGTATCTCACTTGCCAACTGAAGCGGTGGGCTGCAGTCGTAGCAGCCTGGAAAATGTCCAGCGTCTCTGGCTTACATCTGTACACCACACACACACACACACACACACACACACACTTCAAACTTTTACTGCGATTTAGAGTCTTTTTCTTGATTCATCATCTGCCTTTTGATATCTTCAGGACTTTATCCAAGGGAGGATTCGATGATGCTTCTGACTCGGGGCGGTCCAGATGTACGAGAAGGTTATGTCTTTGTGTGGGTTTAGTATAGGTGTTGGTAGAGGGTGGTCACAGGGGTCTTCTTATCTTCAGAGGCAGCCATGCAAGCACGCAATACCTGCAACAATTACTATGAGTCCAACGGGGGGGGGGAAATAAAAAATTCAGGCACCAGACTCCAATACCACTCTTGCCATTTGGTAGCTCTATAGAACTAGAGCTTTGAAAATAAGATTGCGCTCCAACTATAAAAATCCTCTCAAAAACACTTTCAGTCTCTTTTAAAAAGCCAGTCAGCAGTGGAGAGGACATTAAAAAGATATCCATGATTTCTGTTGTAAACAGAGGAGCAGAAATGCTGAAATGCTTGCATATTTCATGATGGGGTATCATAATATTTAAGGGCTGGGGAACAGGGATTGCGGCAAAAACGATGCTGCAAATTAAGATTTGGTTTAAAATGACAAAATAGCTTATATAC
Source organism: Cottus gobio (assembly GCA_023566465.1). Taxonomy (NCBI): domain Eukaryota; kingdom Metazoa; phylum Chordata; class Actinopteri; order Perciformes; family Cottidae; genus Cottus; species Cottus gobio. Next base: position 14,772,405 of record CM042234.1, on the reverse strand, counting down.
ATTGGTGGTTATCTTGTGCAATTATTTTTGTTGTTGTTTATTTAACTTGGCTGAATAGACAGCGATGGAGGAGGGAGAGAAATGCAAGAGGACTCCTCTGTCTATTCTTGGCCAAATCCTTCCGTTTCCTCGATGGCAAAGAGCAGCTTCTCTTTCAGCTGTTCGAAACTCTTGTAAGGAGGCAAGTCCAGACGGTTGAAGCTTAGGACAGACAAGGACGAAAGATCAGTGGAAAGGGTTGGATGCTTCATAAAACATGAATTACATCTAAAACAGTGTTCCTATACACTCAATGTTTTTCTTTGCTTGTGATAGAGAATATTCATTAAAGATAACAAAGCAGCAGCTCTATTTGTTTCAAATCTGCGGAAAGACTGCGTGTGCCTGCTGATTACATCTTATTATTCACAGGGGTATTAACAGCTTTTTAAGTCATTTACGGCTGCAGTGATTGAATTTTCCGCCAAACCCATTAAACCAGTGACCGATGGCAAAACTGATCGAGAATCAAGTGTAAAACACCACAGAACAGTGTATCACAGTTGCCTTAACACCTGTGAGTGATGTACAGAATAACATCTGATCAACACTCTACGTGACGGAGGAATTATGAATCCCATGAATCAGAGGTAGTGCACTCCACTCACCATGTGTGGCTCCGAGGAAGCCACGTGTCCTTCCCCACCTTCTCAATGCAGAACTTCTGGGGCCCGTTACTTCCTGCAATACAAAGGAAGATCAGGAGTGAGGACATTGTGGGGGAAAAAGAAGACCTGTGTGTATCCACAGCTCTTGGTTTCAGAATGATTATTTCATAAATGTGTTACTCTTTGTGCATCTGTCACTGACCCATGAGTTCAGCAAAGCCGCCCAGAGGAAGCCTGCAGGTTCCAGTGACAAACTGCATGAGCCGAAGTCGCACTTCGTTGTCCACTTCCTTCACCAGCTTCAAGGGAGGAAGTTACAGTGCCATTTTAATTTTAATCGCTCTGTGTTACACAAACCATGCAATGTGCAACACCTTGTGGAAGGAACACTTGGAATATTCTGCTCCTTTCCTTTGTAAACTTGCAAACAGGGCAAGGAATATAGAAGCAGTGTGTGTGTGTGTGTGTGTGTGTATGTATGACTGTACCTGCCAAAACCAGATGATCTGTTTGCTGTTCCTTGTGTAGTGGCGGTAAACCGTGTTTCTCTGCCAGTCCTGAAGATCTACCTCCTGCATTCCACAGAGCATCACCTGCATCGAACACACACACACACACACACACACACACACACACACACACACACACACACACACACACACACACACACACACACACACACACACACACACACACACACACACACACACACACACACACACACACACACACACACACACACACACACACACACACACACACACAGTAAATAAATGACAAATAGAAGTCAACGCAAATAACAGAAGTAGAAAGAAGTCTCACACAACATAATTTTTTCCCACACGTCCACATTATTTCAAATAAATAATGTTTAAGTAATGATTAAAGCTCTGAGGAGTTGGGTATGCTATTGGAAACACACACTAGAAACAAGACACCACAGATCATTAACCCAATAGGACAGAGCTTGTCACGGCACCAGCGTCAGACTGCACTGCTCACCTCGAGCTCCTTTTCATCAAAGTACTGGAGCCACTGAAGTGGGACCACCTCGTTGAAGCCGTCCAGGAAAGCTTTGGTCTGACCTTCCACCCCGCGGGAGAACCTCCACTCTGCCATTAGACTAAAAGCATTGCACAAATAAGTTTATTGTGTTTATTGTGTAAGTTAACACAATAAAATAACATTTAGGCAGCATTGTGATGAGACAGAAGTTATACTGAACCTGATATACTCCTCCTTGTTCTCTTCAGTGACGAGAACGTTGGTGCCATCAGGTTTGAGATCATGAGAAGTGATCTTCCCCAGGATCTCCATGTCCACTGAGAAGTACATCTCCAGACCGCACTCTTCAATGTTGTTGTCCCTGAGGACAGACGAGATCGTGTTGCTGCCACAGCGTGATCGAGGCTGAACGGCTCATCGTTGCAAAAAGAACCGAGCTAAGATCTCCAGGTTTCCACCCCGTTGTATTAAAGTAAGCAAACCCGGGCCGAGTCTCCAGCGTTTGCGCCACCTTTCTTCATAACTGTTCATAACACACGGCTTCACCCCTCATAGCCTTCTTGTCTCTTCTCCCTCTGCGTGTGAATAGTATTCTGTTAATGCTATGTGTGCGGAGTCTGTCCTCTTTCCATATCTCTGTGGTACGGACGTCTTTGCGGTTGAGGTCCCAATGTTTTCTTGATCAACAGACCTCACTCCAAACACACTGAAACGTATAACACTTCATATGTGTTTAGGCAAGGGAGCAGTATCAATGTCAATCCTTTACGAGATTTCTGAAGGAGATTTCTCCGTGAGCAAGATCTTTGCCATAATGTAAGACACTTATAAGAACAATCAGAGCCCGTCATGGCAACAAAACATTGCGCCCATTTAGCGGCAGCCTTTAATGGCGCTCTCCCGTAATACTGGACCAATTTCAGAAATTGTTGTACACATTTGTCACAGACAGATAAGAAAATAAGCTTGAAAAATACCAAAGTTCCTCTTTGAGAGTTGTCAAACCAACAATAAAGAACTGGCTTTTCACTCTCAAATGCTTGACAGTAATGTGATCGTTTAAAATTAGAATATGCTCATTCCTTTTCATGGGTACATGTATAAATTCTGAAGGCTGTGCAGGCCAAAGACACAAATTACCTTATCCATATAAGTGAGTTGTAGAACTCTGGGTCGATGGACTCCAGGTCTTTGAGTATTAGCTTCTTGTTCAGCATGCGTTTGTAGAAAGGCAGAGAGAAGCCTGTGTCGATAAACTTGCCGTGGAAAAGTGCCTGTAGCAGGAGAGAAATAAAAAGAGATTTATTCCTTTGACTGGTATCTATGGTGAAACATCAATCACATGAAAGATTCATTTGTTACATTTAATAAAAACCAGAAACATAGTCGAACATTCTTTTTCTTTGACAATCTGAACACATACAGATTGTGAAGTCTGTATTTGTGTTTGTAGCAAAATAACATTTACTTTTGGCTCCAACACTAAAAATAAATGTTTGACATGTCGACTAAAATCACCAGCTTGTTCCACTTCTAATGTTTTTGCGTCGAATTTGGCGTAATCAGGATTGTTCGCAATTTTGTGTTGGCAGCATGTGGACTTGCCATTGCGATGAAGCGGCCTATGAAGCAGAAGTAGGAGAGGTGGTCCGGGTTGATAGCAGAGGCTGGGTTGATCTGCAGACAGTAGTTGCTCTTGCCGGCATACTCAAACAGACAGTACATGGGATTCAGCACTTCATGGGACAACAAGAAGAACCATTCTCTGCAACACGACAAGAGGAGAGACAAGCAGAGAGGGCAAAGACAAGAGAGTGCAAGTGGGGGAATGAATAATAGAAATGGGAAACAAAATCAAGTGAGGAAAAGTCAGAAAGGAGAGAAGAGAGAGGGGGGAGGACAAGAGTTGTACATGATTAATAACTGCTTACATTTCAAAAGAAGCTTTAGACATTAAACTATTTCTATTGTCTATATTACCGAGCTAAGCCACCATAGTCTAGACCCTCCTCGCCTCTGAAGATAACATAGAGTCTCCTCCTCAGGTCGTAAGGCTTCAGGGCCATAATCTAATGAACAGAGACAACACACATCAGCACAATGACATAGGACAAGGCGTATTACTGTATGTGTTGTATAACATTGGTTCAGACTGGCACCGCGGTAGAAAAGCCCTCTTACTTGCTGGAAAGAGTCTTCAAACAACGTCTGTCTGGAGACGGTGATCTTCACATGGCTAGGGAGAGCATTGGACTGAGCAAACAGCAGGGAAAATCCATTAATGCAATCAGGAGAAAAAATAAGATAAAGACAAGTAACTGAAAGCAAAAAAAAGTAGAAGAGTAGAAGAAAGAAAACACCTACCTGGCACAAGTAGCGGAAATGGGCAAGCTTCCATCGAAAGCTGCGCTCATAGGCAATCTGAGGGCCTTTGGTGCTGAAGAGAGCAAAAACATTTAACAAGAGGTCAAAACATAACACGCGTCAGCTGATAGATGCAATGGATTCTACAAGGGCCAGCAATCTTCACCATATAATGACAAGCAAATGTAGTACATGTGAAATATGCTCTGGTAGGGTCCCATAAGTTGTTATTTAGAAATATTTCCTGGCTTTCAGAGTTAATTCATCCACTTCCCTGAACATCCCTGCATGAATCAGATCCATTGCAATTGAATGCCAGTGGGAACCATTTTTTTCCTGAATCTTCTTTGAATTTCTGGAAATGTATGTGCAAATGTAAAGCAGATCACAGAAAGTAAACTATTCTAAAACGTGTTCTTACACAGAGGACTTTCCAGTGCGGGGGTCGCTGAAAGTGGTGGTTCGGGTGTTGTGATCCACAAAGTAGCGAACTCCTTCCCTCGTGTACCGGATCTCCCAGCCTTCAGGAAGAGGATCTTCGTTCTGTAGCCTGCACGCACACAAGGACAAATTATACTCATGGACTGATGCATGTGGAAAATGGAAGCTATTTCCATTTGAGCATTTTCACAATGGACCAACTTGTATAGGTTGTATGGTCTGAATTCAGTTACAACTTACCAAAGTGACCACATCATATGCACGATCACACAGCGTTTCCTGCAACCACGGAATGAGCGCTAACGCTAGCTTAACACAAACCATGAGCGGGAAGCTGCCAAACAGTTAATAGTAGTTTCATATGAATCAAAACTACCTCCCCGAAATCTCGAGTACCGCACTAATCTGCCTGCTGTTTTGTTTTTAGATCATGGTAACTACAGTTGCTAACCTCAAACAGCTCAGGTATTCCAGCAAAATTCACTCTAATGGGGAAAACTGCTAATATATATGCTATGTATGTATGTATATATGTATGTATGTATATATGTATGTATGTATATATGTATGTATGTATATATGTATGTATGTATATATGTATGTATGTATATATGTATGTATGTATATATATGTATATATATATGTGTGTGTATATATGTGTGTGTATATATGTGTGTGTATATATGTGTGTGTATATATGTGTGTGTATATATGTGTGTGTATATATGTGTGTGTATATATGTGTGTGTATATATGTGTGTGTATATATGTGTGTGTATATATGTGTGTGTATATATGTGTGTGTATATATGTGTGTGTATACACACACACACACACACACACACACACACACACACACACACACACACACACACACACACACACACACACACACACACACACACACACACACACACACACACACACACACACACACACACACACACACACACACACACACACACACACACACACACACACACACACACACACACACACACACACACACACACACACACACACACACACACACACACGTTGTTGTTCTCCTGTATATTACCTATATACCTGCTGAAAAATATAACAATTGTTTGTTTTAAGAATGATTTCTAAGTGGCTAAAGCCACATCAGGACCTGTCGCTAGAGACGTGACACCAGCAAAATGCCTTGAGCGATGCAGTTCGGTGTGACCAGCCATTTAGACTATTGATTTAGGTCAAAGGTCACATTTTTGCGCAGCGCAGTTCATGTTTTATTGGATGCTGATTTGAACATGCTTCTCATGATACAAACAATAGGAGTTGTGAAAGGAATGTGGATTGTGCAGACAATCAAGAGCCCAAAATAGTTATGTGTATAGTGGTGTATATATTTTTTCACGAAGATTAAATAACATAACGTACATCATGGTGGGTCACAAGGTGTTCCAAACCAGGCCAGTAAAATCACTGGTACACCATTAACTTCGAGATCACCCTTCAACAAATGATGATCTTTAAAAGAGCTCACCCTTGGGTTCGGGGGTCTTCCCACTGCGTTGTCTTGGTGCTATGGTTGACAAAGTACACTCGGTCATTGGAGTCCACACGCCTCTCTAAAAGTTGATAAAAACGCAGAGAGGAATTGGTATCTTAATAGACAGGATGGACACTGGGCCCCAAAAAGTGGCAACACATGTCAGATTATTAGCGCTGACTCATGCTATGACTCATGCACACGTATTCGACTAGCTGAGCTTTGTGAACAGCGAGCAGTATTTGTGCTTTCATATTAACGTTCAGTTCGGGATGAACATTTATGAAAATCTATATATACATTTCTGTGTTCTTCTCATCAGCAAGAACTGCAGATGTGATGTAATTTCAGTTAAAGAACAGCACATACTGACGCAGAGTGAAAATGTGTGCAGTATTTAGAAGGAAAGAATGTGAACTCACCCCATCCAGGAGGTAGCGGGCCGAGAGGATCATTCTCAGCAGACATCATGGATGCCTGAAAACGAGGGAAGCAGACATAGACTTCCATTTAAAAAAAACAAAGTAAAAATATTCCCTATATGTATATGTATCAAAAAAACATTCCAAAATAATTTAAGAAAAAAATAAAGATTCCACAATGCGATTTGGGAAAATGGGAGAAATTCCAAACAAAAACAAGTTTTGCTATGTAGCTGGCAAGAAGGCCTCTGTGCTTGGTTAACTTCCCAGCTGTCTATTGATTTGAGCTGTAAACTACTCATCATCTGTAAAGATGACATCACTGCTGAGATCAAAGATTTAGAAGAAGGACCCTTACCAAGATAACCAAATTAGGGCAGGGGTGTGCATATATTCTGGCGAGGTAGTTCTCACCTTTAGGCCAAATGAGTTGCTGTGTATTGATGAATGGTGTTGCAAAACAAATGCCCCCAGAGAAGGAGATGAGACTCTACCGCGAAGGATTGATGGACATGAGTTTCAAGTGTCATCATTTGTAATCACCATCGGAAACTGGACTTTGATTTCTAAGCTCGTCATGATAGAAACATTGATAGACTTGTTTACCCTTGCCAATTAGGTTAGAAAAAGAACATAGTATTTATGTTTTCTATGATTTACTCTACAATTCACTTTATAGTGAGGCCAATCCTTTTAAAAGAACTCTGTAGTGTTTTGGATATCTGACCTATACTTTCATCACCTTCAATGCTGGTTTCCATTCATTTCACTGTGGTATGAAAATCAACTGACAATTACTTGAAACTTGCTTGAGTTGGGCACAACAATAAGCATAATTTCTACTTTCACTGTTGTCAAAGTTGCATTAATGTTCACGTAGACCAAATATCCTAAATTTACAAGAGGACAACACATTGGCCATAGGGTTTCTTTGCATGCACTAATGTGGCCTCTCTTAAAGTAAATGTCCACGCCTCTTGATTATCATCACTATGTGGAATGTTGTATCCTATCTCGAGGGTGGAATTTCACAATAAAACAAAAACAGAAAAGTTAGAATGTTGACAAACTGAATTAGTGGGCAGGAAAATGCAAAGGAATGCCTTTTTTACAGGTGTATAACTTTAAAAAAAAAAAAGTGGGTTAAGAGAACAAGAGGGCGTTGGACAGGTGAAGGTGGGAATTGACTTACAGAGTAGAGGTATCGCTGGTTAAACTGGTGCATAGCTCCCTGCAGCTGGCTTCGCTGGCTCTGCCACTGCTCAAAATTGCGCACCGATTCCATAGTGGGACGCTGCCATGTGGTAGTGCGGGTGTTGTGGTCCACATAATAGATCCTGCCCCGGTCATCCACTCTACGCTCCCAACTGGCAGAGTGAACGAGATAAGGCACAATAAAAGCCTCCAACAAAGTACACTTTCCATATTCTAAGAAAGAGATATGTATTAACGGTCTCTTTTGAAATGTATATCTGAAACTGACTTATGGCCAATTCAATTCAAAATAGATATATCACCTCTGTATGACAGCCAAAGAGCTACTGCTAAAAAGCACAAATGAACCTGGTCAAGTTACAGATTCCATGTCTGAGAAGTGCTGAATAGATGGTGATAGGGAGCATGAGAGACACTCACCCTGGTGGTAGCGGCTGTGGTCTTTCCCAGGTCGTAGTTCTGGTGTTGTGGTCTACGTAATAAGTTCTCCCATGCGGGTCTTTACGCTGCTCCCACCTGAAAGACAACCATTAGGAGAATTTACAATATATTTTTATTAATTAATAATGCATATTATTATATAATAATTCATTGAATATTTCAGACAGGAATTCTAACACAGTAAATACCCCTTCATTTAATCAGAGCTGTGAAACAAAGTGATGTCATAAAGTCAGTGAAAGCAGAAAATGCAGCTGGTGGCGTTTCTTTTTACCCCGGTGGCAGAGGGTCTGCAGCTCCAGCATTGGGGTCCTGCTGCCTGGGCTTAGCCCCATCCGTAGTTACAGTTGTACTGCTACTACTGCTACCACCGCCGCCTCCTCCTCCTGAAGCATTCGCTTCTTCTAAAGCTGGGGGGGAGGAGGATGATGATGAAGAGGCCGTGATGGTGTGGAGCCCCTGTGCTGGGGAGGCAAATGTGGAGGAAGCAGCAGCAGTGCCATCAATTGGCTTAGCAGCGGAAGAGGAGGCTGGAGCCTGTGTGGAGGTTGGCAGGGTCTGAGGTGTGCTATCCGGTGCTGTGCCAGGGTCCGGCAGGGCGGCTTCTTGGTTGCAGTCCTCGTGGTCATCTGCAGGGGGAAGCACATCACTCGATGCAGCAGGTGACGGCCCAAGCGCAGCATCACAGGACTCCCCGTTGACTGCAGGCAAGTCAGGGAAAGACAATGGGGCTGTTTACGTGCATGGACTAAACACTTCATCCATTACTTCATGTCAGTCATGTCTCATGGAAAAATAAATGGCTGTTTTAAATGGCTAGTCTTGTAATCTTGGACCTTACACAGATACATGCATCAACGTATATCTCTGTGACTTATCTCTGTATAAAAATTAAAGTAAGGCCTTTGAAAAATGAAACAGTAAAATTACAACAAGAACAATTCTGAAGTCACCTGTTAGTTTGTCACGACCCCTCGAATGAGTGAAATCATACCAATTATTTTGACAACGTAGCATTTTAATAAATTCAAACCGACCATGCTAGTTCTGTCTGAGTTACACATGTAAAGAAGATAGGTTCTCTCATCAACCCAGGCTCAGCCAAGTCAATGTGCCATTAGTGCCCTGCCCGCTCTCCACAGTACACTGTACTCCGCTTTCCTGTTCAATTTGGTTATCTCTCCAGGGAGTTTTAGAAAGAGGTGCTGAAAGAAGCAGATTATAGGCCTCAACTAATAATAATGGATATACTATTATACTCGACTGTCTACCAAGTTAACCCGAGGAAGTAAAACATAAAACGGCCTGAACACAGCCTGTGCAACATAATGAATACCTGCTGGAAATTTGCACAAGTTTTGCAGAGATGCTCAGATTCTGATTTTAATTACTCCATCCTCGACATAAGAATATAGTTTATCAAATGTAAATCAAGTGAGGACATTAACACGTGCAGGAGACATAATGTAATTGCTCTACATGGAGAAAACCACAACAAAGCATTGAAACGGTCAGAAACACACCGTACAAATCTAAAAACCCCGGGATTCTGTTTTGAAATATCAACGTTACTGTAATTCACACATTGTGAGACGCGAACTAAAGAACAAACTCACCCGTCCTACTCTCTGTGTCACTATCTAAGGGTTGGTGGACTGGGGTGGAGTTGGATGTGGCGTCTCCGTTGCCGACGTGACCAAGGGCGGGGCTGCCGGAGCTGGAGGGCTCCTGTCCATCCACACCATTGGAGACCGAACAGGAACTTGACCTCGGGGCCAAGTCTGTACCATTCACTGCACTTTAAGGGAAAACACACCAGGATTCAAAATAGTTAGATCAAATCTGAATCTGGTTACACACAGAACATTCTAGACCTATTTAGTACACACAATAAAATAATTGATTTGGTAATTTATACTTTTATTTAGGACTCAATCATTGAGGTTCCCTTCATCTGCAATCACGACAAGAAATACACAGAGTAAAACAAATAAAAACAAAAAAAGCCAATACTCAGTGAAATCCATTGCACAATAAGTATTAGAGTGATTTCAGATCAGCATCTTGAATTGTCCAGGGATAGTGACAATGTCGAAAATGTCATGCGTTTGGTGCACAAAAATTAAAGGAAGGTTTTATAAGTTCAGAATAAAGACCTAAAAGCTGTTAGGAGTGGAGGTTTGTCAGGGTCATGTGGTCCAGTCCAGCATAGACGTTATATTTGGAGGTGAATGTCCAATAAGGGCTTTATGGATGAAAAGATACAGGTGTTTATCACGCCTCTGTGCCAGAGAGAACAGACCATCAGCGATACAGAATGCAATGGCGAGTGTCATAGGGGCTCCGGTAATGAATCGGATGGCAGAATGATAAACTGAGTCTAGTGTGAAAGTGGAAGCAGAAGTATGTCTATAGATTAGCTGAGTGTGTGCATGGGCCAGTAAAGCTGCCGGGCCTGATAACTTCCCTTGTTGTGTTCTAAGAACATGTGCCACCAGTTTACTGATGTCATCACTGACGTGTTCAACATAGCACAGTCTCAGGAGAGCGTTACCACCTGCTTCAAGACAGCAACATCGTCCCTGTACCAAAGAGGCCTGCAGGGTCCAGTCTTAAAGACTACCACCCTGTGGCTCTCATCCCCATTCTGATGATGTGGTTTGACAAACGGGTTCTGCAATATACATTTTAAAACAGCAACCCAGCCAGCCTGAGCCCTCACTAGTTTATTAACAGAGCTAACAGATCCACAGATGATGACGTCTCCATTGCCCTTCACTCGGCCCTCCATCATCACCCCCGCACTCCAGTGGTGAACATCAGAGCCCCCCCACCACCAGCTTGCAGATGAAAGTAGTTTATAGATGACACTACCAGCATCGGCCAGATTACAAACAACAATTAGACTTCATATAGAGTGAAAATCAACATTCTTGCAGAGAGTGATGCTCAATGAACAAACGGAAAGAAGGGCTCTACATCAGGCGATTAGAACCACTCAACATTATTGATACCCATCTACCAAGCATCAGTGATATTGGTGACAAGAGGTGCCTGTGAAGAGCCCAGAGGACCTTTGCAAAGACAATACCCACCCCAGCCACAGCCTGTTCACCCTACTGCTGTCTGGCAAGTGTTACAGAAGCATCAGCTGCCGTAACACCAGAGCAGCTCATTTCCTCAGGCTGCGAGTCTTAAATTCATCCTCCACACATGATATAGTTTTGTTAGTTTTTTTGCATGTTTTCTTATGAAGCAGAATGCGACTGTTGTACAATGATAATAAATGAACGTTGTAACCCTTGTAACCTTAAAAGGCTTGATTTGAGACACTGGCACTATTGTCCTGTGAGGGCAAGGACAGGACATAATAGGATTGCACAGTGACGTAATGGGGCACAGCTGAAGAGGCCCTTTTATGAGGCCAAAGAGTTCAGACAGTGCCACAGACGTGCCCACACTAAGACCAATACAAAATATGCCATATAACTCAAGTCATCATTGTCGAGGCAAGTTCGCAGCCGGCACAACAGCATACTAGCTAGCAAGCAACCAAGAAGAAAAGTCAGAAAGGGTTATAAGTATGGACAATGCTGATGAATGTTTATTTGACTTCTCAGCCTATCCGCACATCATAAAAGCTCTTACTATACCTAATACACAATGTCCGGTATAATTTCCCACCATATCAGTGTCATTAATATCTTTGGCCATTTTCATGATAGAGCCTGGCAGAGGCTGACAACCCTTCCAGCAAGGAGTTAGTTGTTAATTTGTATCTATACATATCATTTTTAATCTTTTTAAACAATATACTGATGTTACAATATTTATAATCTAACAACAAATACTACATCAAAGGCAACTGCAATTGCCATTTTAGTTTTACAATCTAATGCAGAGAGAACAAATGTGGTACAAAGGCAAAGTAGACAAGCAATTACTGAAATTGTATAAGTTGGAACAGACAGTTGAAACCCAATACAACATTGTGCGCCTGTATCGGGCATGAGGGCCAGGTCAGAATCAAATGTTTTGACAGGCTATGAGACCTGGCGCCTCGAGCTCCACAAGAAAAGTCTCGACTGTCTGAGGAAAAGTAGAAACACAAGCTACCTGAAATTAAGGGCGGTAAGGCTCAAGAAATAAAAAGATTTAAAAAGCAAAAATTAAATAAAAGTGGAAGAAGGGTCGAAAGAGGTGACCAGAAAAGAGAAAAGAGTGAAGACTGCCAGTTGGCACCCATGCAGAACAATGACTTAGAACCGTAAAGGACAACGAGTAAAGAGACAAAGAGGGAACAAGTAGGGCAGAGGGTCCCCAAAGACTCGTCTCCTAGCTAAATAGCAGATTACGCTACTGGAGGTCCCATTTAGGGGAAGAAGCATCAACAATGTTGAAGGCCTTCTTGTTTTTAAAAGACGTTCACATCTTTCTCTGTTATTTACCAGAGCTAATCATCCATTTTATTTTTACATTTGTTGAAACAAAGAAATGTGTTTGTGTTACTGTAATTGTCTTGCTTTCATAAACACAGGTTTAAGATTTCATTATTTATTTAACAATGTTGGGGAGAAAAGTCTTGTTACCACAAATATCCCTCAGCTGGCTACCTTTCCGCTCTGGCTGATTATTGAAATATTTTGGGTACTCCCAGGGAGGGGAAACACTACCAAGTTTTAAATATACCTATGTTTGTGTCTTGCAGTCCTCTCAGCGACTGCAATGCAGAGAGGAGCCAGGCAGTCACAACCTACTAAACCCCCTCTGCCACGTCTGTTGCGATGAGCAGGCATGCTTGTTCAGTGGCTTTTCCATAAAAACCCAGTTAGATTAACTAAAGGGCACTTTTGCTGTGTGACAAATAATAAAGACTGGCACCAGAGCGGCAGCACGAGCACTTAAAGCAGGAGAAGGGCATAGTCACGGTTGAGAAAGAGCAGGACAGACAGACAAGACGCAGACCAAATATGCCTGCATGTGTTTCTCTAGAGCACATTGTGGGGAAACCAAGTTAGCACATAACTCTTTGCAGTCTGTTAGCATTCCTCGTTTTCAAGGAGTTCTTCTCATCTGGCCAACAACCATATAAGGCAGTGGTTCCCAAACTGGGGGGCGAAGTAAAACTACAGGGGGGACGCACAACTTCATCACCAACCAACACACACAAACAAACACATCCGTAAAACAATACAAAATGATTATGACAAATGCAATTGCAAACAAGTTGTAAAGATAGGGAAATATGGTTGCACCTAAGAAATAAAAATAAAATAAAAATAAATCAAGGGGAACCGACGTGACATGAACTATGTTCCAACCACGCCCCCCAGGAGCGGCTCATGTTACAGACCAACTAAAAACATTTATTGAAAGCAATCAGAATAAAGTAAACCCACATTAATCATTGTGACCCATTTGGTTGGGGGCCTTACAATGTTCCTATATTATCAAAGGGGGTCTTGATATGAAACGTTTGGGAACCACTGATATAAGGGAAAGTGAAGTGAACAGAATCTTCCCCATGACCCAAAAATGCTGGTTAATTTAGTTAACTCACCTGTTAGCAGCCCTCGAGGAAGAAGGTGATGAGTCTCCATTGTCATGGATGGCATCGCCGTTCTGTTGGACTTCTAGTGTGGATGGGGGAAAACTATTTTAGCAAACAGAAATTATGTGCAAGTGTTTATTTACTAAATTCATTAAAAGAACATTTGGTGAGGGCTTGACTGTACAAGGATTAGGTGATAGTGTATATGCATCCGTGGCATATTTCTCTCCCTTTGCTTCATTGGGGATTGTCATTCACCAGTACACATAATGAAAATTGCCAACCTCCTGCCTCACCCACCCCGAACACATAAATACTCACTGGTGCCATTTGCTGCATTGCCGTTGGTAAGTGGTGCCAGTTCTTCCTGGCCAGTGACAGTCAGGCCATCTAGGTAGACAGTCAGCTCGCCTGCGGGAACCAGAGCTCCCTTCTGCTCCACGCAAAGCTTCAGCACCTCCTTCACATTCTCCACTGTAGAGGCAAAACAGGGATCATGTGGGAGGAGGCATTACAATAGAGTCGCATTAAGAAGAGCTTAATTTACAATGTTCATGTTGAAAAAAAAAATAAAGACACATTGAACAGATATCAGGCAACCTCAACAATAAATCTGTTGTCATGGCAAATTCTTTAATAATTCTGATTATAAATCAGGAGATGATCAGAGATGATAAGGTAAGTATGTAGCAGAAAGACAGGAAAAGTTAAAAACACGTGGTGGCGAGGTCATCTCGTCTAAATGAATAGTACTTCATGTTTCTACTGTTTAACTGCGCCAAAACTGTATATGTTAAATCATGAGCACACCCCACCCCCGACCCTGTATTATAATATGGTTCTGCATTTTAAATCATACATTTTCTGTCATGCTGCTCCAAGGCCTGAATTAGGTCCAGCGTGGCTTTGCCCATCAGAGCGTCTGCCTTCAGGGTGTGGTGACTCCATACTTTGAAATCCACCTGTGTGTGCGGTGTTACATTCCTAAAAAAGGGTCAGGAACACAAAAACAAAAAAAACACAACACATGTAATTATTAGAACGTTTAACACAAATCACACAAATTAACAGCATCGGAAAAAGGACAGTCAAATGATATGCGTTTAGTGCTAGTGCGCTCCATCGTTTGGAGCAGTTGATACATTTAAATGTGGAGAGCAAAGAGTCAGACATGGTGATGCATGTCCATTTAATACATACAATCACCATTCACAACCCCAGCATCTACTTTAAGTATCTGCTCCTTCTCAGAAAAGGGAAACAACAACAAAGAAAACAACAATTATTTACATGCTTCTCATAGTGATCTCAAAATCCTTGCTGCAGGCTTGGCGACTGATGTACTCGGCAGCTTCCTTGTGTTTTCTGTGCTACACAAAATGAACACTACACAGCACAGTCATTGTATTCACGGTCGAGCACATCGGCCTAAAGAGAAACATCTAGGATCGAAGCCAGGACGCCATATGCAGGATTCATAACGGCTTGCAAAACAGCCATGGTTCAAACACAGGATGTCACAGACAGCGTCACTCTGTCTTCTTAGCAATAATTACCCAATCAAGACAATTAGTATATGCAATGACATGCCTCTGGCATTTAGCTGCGCTATTAGGAAGCAAGAGCTGTAAAAGTCTCACAGAATTTATTTTTCTTACCCCATAATCCCTAATAATTATCCGATGAACCAACAACCCTTATATTTGTTAAATAAGGTGCACACTGCCAAACGCATGGACCTCAAAGTGGTGCCCCAAAGTCAAGAGGAGGACAGAACTGTTGCTCCATCTTTCCCTCACAACAGATTTTCAAATGAGAGCGGACCGTTTCTGTTTGAGGGATTCCCCTCAATAGAAGACAGATGTCTACTCTGGCGATCATTTTATCTTCTCCATATAATAAAGTGGATTCATGACATGACTTTATGAAACACACTGTGAGCATGAACTTGTGTATATCACATACTAAGATGCACACAGACACAGACCATCAGAAACGCATAGGAGGCAAACGATCGTTCTTACAGAGTGAGCCTCTCATCCCATTTAGGACTGGAGGAGCTGTTGGACTTTGTTGTGCGCCGCGACTCCCCCTCCGCTGTCACCTCCACATAAATGGAAGTCCCAAACAGGCTTTTCTTCCTCTTGATTTTGGCACAGGAAACTGGTGGGTACATGAATGGGTTAATGAGACAAGTGTTTTTTTTTTCTTGAACATTTTCAGCATAAAGTGGAAAGTGTAATTCTGATATTCAGACAAACAATGCAAGGTGTGAGCTCTTTGAGGTACGGGGTCCGGACCCCAAGGCCACCCTGCCACTCCTGTACATTATGGCTTAGTGTGCTTGGACTCACCAATGGCATGGAGCTGTGATGTTCCTCTGTGGTTATGGCTAGACTCGGCTCTAGAAGAAGCCGTGGCCATGTCATACACCACAGTGGGAGACCTTTAAATGCATACACACAGAGACCAATAAAACAAACATCAAACACATAAGACGTACAGTCAGTAAAATCACAAATAAGAAACAGGTGAGCTTGGCAGGGTTCCAATAAAATATAGCTGAGTCGTAGAAGCAGCCGCGCTGCATATTCGGAACATTTTGTTGAGGTCTGTGGTTAATGCTCTACCAGCTTTTAGCTGTTCATATTTTTCCACATTTTGTGTAATATTACTTTATTTACCTACTGTAATGTTGTATTTATAATGATAGAAACACATGTTATACTCACAATTGGTGTGTGCTGCTAGACCCTCTGGTTCAGCCCACTGTGTCCCATGGTTCCTCTAAAACAGAACAGAGCTATTATTTAGGACAAGGCTGAGAACAGCTGGTGTAAATTTTAGCAGTTCAAAGTAGGACCTCTGATTAAGACGCCAATGTAATACTTTGTATGTGTTCATCTCGTAACATATGGCTTAACGGTTGTGTTCTCCAGCATAGGGAAATAAATGGGACACTCAGTGAAAAGCCCCTTTTGCTTTGCTTTTTTTCACTGTCACACTATAATAATAAAAAGTATAAATACAAGTAATTAGATCTGGTTTAACATTATATAGTACCACAATTGCAACTTGCACTCAAAACAACGAACCATCATTCACATCTACAACTGTTGTCTCAGCAGTGGTCAACCCCAAAACTCCGCTCACAGCAGTAAACCAACTTCTTCCACATCTGCTGTGATTACATTCTGCTGTATAACTACGGTCTTCTGTAAAGGTAAACTACACTTGTGAGCACTAGTTTCAGTCACTATGCACCATGTTTTTAGACGTGTACTTCTTTTAGGCATGTAATGTGTAAATGTGCTAGCAAGTTTTTCTGTAAAAGTCTGTCTGTGTCAATCTGGTTAAGATCAAACATGAAATGAACACCATCAAATTAATGTTAACGCCACAGAGCAAAGTTCAATACATTGGAAGAAACACAGTGCTCTGGATCAACGTTGCCACAAGTAGCACTGGTGGCACCAACTTTCTCAGTGGATCATACGATCACACGATTTAGTCGCACACTTTTTTGGTACAGCGTGGTATTGATCGATAACCTTGCATGTTAAGGAATAGTTGTCGTTTGCATTCTGAGCCTGTACTTTCATCATCAGTTCGCATCCAAGCGCATAGCGTGTGGTACATCATTACATACACGCGCATGGCTTTAAATACCCACAATACACTGTAATATCTAATATATTCTCACATCAAATGCATTGTCAGACTTATTTTCCCTGCAGTGCTACGAAAAAACCCAAAAAATTGATCATCAACAAAGCCCCTAAATGTTGACCGTCATCAACAATTACAGTATGGATATAATGATTACACTACATTATACTATATTATCGTTATCAAACTGCAAAATTAAGAGGCATGTTGTGAAAAACGTTCTTTAAAATGTATCAAATTTGAAATTCTATACAGCCTTCTATACAATAACAATTAATCTCAAAACAGATTCAAATGTCTTTCTTGGGGAATTGTCTAACTTCTTCTGTCAGCAGTGACATAATATAATCCTGATCACCACGTTCTGGCATACTCGCCTTCTCCACAGCAACCAGGAGAACAAGACAACAAGATGAAGCCCATTATAGGTCTGAGCTCCAGAAGTCACTACACCCACTGCTTCCTGATCTTGTACCAAGGATCTAATTTGGACCAAGCGTTTTTTGATATGAAGAAATTATCGCAGCATCAGGTTGTCACATAGGCTGGTTGATCACCCAATATAGACCACAATTTGGAGCAGGCAGATTTTAAGCAGCTTAGGAGGAACTCAATTAAAAAGTCAAGGTCAGTCAGTGCCTGAATGAACTGATCAATGTGCAGATTACATGGCAGATAGAGACAACCAAAAGCAGCAACACAGTGCCATGTAAAAAGTCCGCTATCTTACAATTCAAAATGTTTTCATACCAAGTGAGTTCACTAGTGATCTGCAAGTTAATCAGCAATTTAAAAGAAAAAGCTGTGAGCCCAAGTTAAAGTTAAATTGTTAAAACATGAATTATTATAAATGTAAAAACCCCTGCTACATCTTTCAGAACCACACATAGCACGTAATGTTTAAAAAGTTAAACAGAATTCCAGTTTGGGTTTATTTTAAACTAATTTTGAGTTCTAATCTCAATAGCTATAGGGAGACAAAAAGGGACCCTAGAAACACTGAAATCAATCACTGAGTAAAATAACCACTCCTGACAAACCCAAATGTTTCAAAGAGTATATTCAAATAAAAGCACGTTCCAAACCTTAAGAATATGGTGGTAAAAATGAAGAGCTTTCAAAACGTTCAAGACTTTGTACGAAGCCTGATATTAAGGTTCTCTAATTTCACAGAGATAACTTGCACACCAACATGGACCCTCAGGCCCACATACAGTCTCTCACAAAGTTGCCTTCACTGGAATACACCTGTAGACCATGATGTCATGGGGGGTGTTTGCTTACATGAACAAGACTGAAGTCCCCCTTAAAGCACACATCCCAGCTCAACAAACAGGACAAAAACAACAAAAAAGTCATAACTCTAGTGTAGGAGCTACTTATTGATTTATAAGTTATTTTCTTATTCACAAGTATTATAGTTTAATTCTAAGTTGTTTATTTAGGTTAAATCTTTTGATATATTAGGATAGTTTTTGGGTTTAATTATTTGTAGTCTTTTGATTGGTTTTGGTTAGTTAATTGGGTTATCACCTGGGGTTTACTTAAAGGTGTAGCCAGGTATAGGACCGGGAGGCACCCTGGGTAGGCATATGATTTTTTACCAGCGACAGCGACAGCGGCTGCATGGGGGGTTTCTTTGTTCTTTTGTTTGTTTACTTGTTTAAGTTCAATAAATGTCAGTAAAATCGGACTCCCGCATGGACCCTGCATTCTTTTTAGCTGTGTAATTTTCATGCCTAAGGTGCATCAGTGGCTTTTTGATTTTGGTTTATTTTCTTTGATTTATGTTTATTTGCTTTAATTCGAAAGACAAGTGGCCACTACATCTAGTCTTGTTTGGTTGTCATATTTTTCAATTTAGCTCAAAATGAAACAATGACACAGGAGAAGCTTAATTTACACCTGCCAGGGGGTTTGATTGGTCCAATTAGACAACATAGGGTTTCACTGTGGCAGTTTACTGAGCAAAATAATTCCATTGCCTATCTTCACTAATGAGACTTGTACTTAAGTGAATACAAATCTTGAACCTAGTTCTATTTTTTCTCAACATACTCAATTGGGAGCCTGGTAACTTATTCTTTTCTTTATGTTGGCATGACACTTACGCTTCAAAGTTGCTGCTCAAGTGGCAGCATAATGAGAGTAATTCCCTCCTATTGTATTTAACTAATATACAGTATGCGATAACCTGAGCTTTCATAGCCGGAAGACAGCAGGACACTCAATGATGGTTCAGAAACACAATAACCAAGGCTGTATAGAAAATCTTCATTAGCCACTGAAACAAATAAAAGTAAAATCATTGGACCTGAATTGCATTGATAGGGATTTCTATCAGATATTAGCTGGGCCCCAAGTTCATATCCTACGTCAACTTGTGTTAAAAATACTATGTCTCTGCCAATCAAGGACTGTTAGTTGTTATTGTTCAGTATTAATAAAGGAAGCAGTACTGACATGTTAAAACACTGTGTTAAACAGCAATGTGCCTCTAGTCAGGCCTAGGTCTACGTTTCTAAAGTCAGGTATAATCATAATCAAAGAAACACCTTGTTGACAACAAACGGTGACATGTAAAAGTTAGAGGTACTCACTGTTTTTCTTTTCCTTTCAGATAACAACGTTCAGTAAACAATACGGTGAATGTCGGATAATAAATCAACAGCTTGCTATCACTTTCAAACATTTAAATCGCAACGTTGAGCTAACGAAGCCTCGTTATTCCAAACACGGATCATCACACACAAACTCCAACATGGTTAACGAACGTCGGCTAACTTCTGATAATCTACTAAAATGCTAATGTTAACGCTAACCTAAGTAAGAGTAATTTACCAGACACCCGGCGCAATGCTCTCCAAGTAACCTAACGTTAGTAGTCTATGACATCGGAGACAGTGTTTGGTTATCTCATAGTTGCCCCGGACGTTTCACACAGCGTTAACCGTATCTGTCAGATAAGGACGTGTATCCAGGTCCACTGGCAGCGGTCTGCAACGAAAAGCTAAAGTCAGCTAGCCCGCTATCAATAAGCTAACCAGCTAGCCACTGGGAGAAACCCTGTTTTTAGTGTCATTTGTTTCACTCACAAGCTTCCCGATAGCCGACTGTCCCTCGAATTGCCCTTGCAATATCTAACGAGCTTGCCAGATGGCAGGTATCCTCACAAAATGGAAAAAGCCACTGTGTTTGTTTAATCTTTCGCCGTACAGCCCGCAGGTACTTTAGCGAGCTAACGTCACAAACTTAAGACAAGTTAGCTCTTCTCCCACTGCGGGCGCGAGCCGGTCCGGCGTGCTAACGGGTCTAGCGTCACCGATGCTAGTCGTCCGCCATCGTCGAGCTAACGTCGGTCTGATTTGTGTCTAATTTGTGACATGACGACAAATTCGTTCGCAATGGGTTTGGTTACACAAGCAGCTGGCTTTTACCTCGTCCGGTGTTCCGCTCCGTTCCCGCTCTCTGCGTCTCTTACGTTACGGTTGTCGGTAAAAAGCCCAACCGTATAGGCCCCAGTCTGCTACGGTTGTCTTGCCATCTCTGTGCAGAAGCCTCTAAGCAGCAAAACACACGGTGGACAGGCGCGCCACCCCAAATATTGCTGTGTAATAACACTGGACACGAGAGTTGGCCCTGTGCGTCAACGCTGTGGATGTATGTTGTTATTGAACATACCCAGATGGACAGTTAGACCAGATCGTGTGTAACGTTACTTTTCCTGCGTTTATCTTCTGAAAGTGTAATTAAAATAATAATTGATGTGTTTGTGTTTTATACAGTGCACAAACCAAGACACTATCTTGTCAAATTGAAGGTGAACACATTATTCCTATATGTTATATGTATTCCAACATGATTTCCCCAATGTTTCTCAATTTGTTTCATATATATATATATATATATATGTATGTCATTCAAGTTTCATATTGCACACATTTTATTTTTCGTTACTTCTGCAGCAATGTTGCTTACCTTAGTATCTTGACCTATTTCATTTCAGTTGTAAGTTTATATGTATACATATACATCATATACTGTATGTGGTTCCCATACTTTATGTGGTGTCAGGACCCAAAGTGGTCACAATAAGATGGTAGTGATAAGATGATAAATTGAAGAAAACAAACATTTCTGTTCCCCCGAAAACATATTTTTTTGTCTGACTTTCTTTTCTTTTTCTTTTACCTCTTTTGGCTGTAAAATCATTCCAATCAACCCATATGTGACCACCTGTAGTGAGGGGTCAAAAGGAAGTTATTGATCAATGTTATGTAGTAACAAGCCAATAGTATATAAACCTCATGTTGCTCCACATCACTGTTTGTTGTGTGGATTAATTAACTTTTATATTCATATATGTTTAGTAAATAGGCAGAAGTACTTAATAAAGAGGTGCCACACCACAGAGATGATTTTGTACTTCTCGCTGCTGCTGGTGTAATTTATATTCACGCAGAGGCTGAGGCATAGCTGCTTTTTTTGGGTGCTCCAAAAGCAGTGGTTCTCAAATGGGGGTATGTGAAGGCATTCCAGGGGGTATGTGAGATTTTTTATAAACATATATTTAAAATTAGCATTAATTAGTGTGAATGTGTGTGTGTGTACCCCGAGATACTTGAAGGCCTTTCCTTGGGACAGCAACTTACTACTAATCTTCCAGCAGAGAACCATGGCCTGACCCCCATCCCAACTGTTTCCCACCCGACTGCAAACTGCCCCAGTGCAAGCTGATTGTCATGGTCTGAAGACGCTAATAGGACTATCATCCGCATAAAGCTGAGAAGCTATTCTGAAACCAAACACTCTCCTCCCCCAGGCTGTGCTTTGAATTCTGGTGGAGTCATACACTGACAACACATTTCACTTTGTGCTGACAATACTGACACAGCTCCCACAAAGACCGGATGGCTTGTTTCGGAGTCCTTTCCAGCAACCTGGAATATACTTTTCCAGTGAGGCTGAGCAGTACCTGATAATTGGAGACACTCTGTGGTCCCTTTTGTTAAAAATGGGATCTTTCAACCCAGTCTGGTAGTCTGCCGTCAATGTTCCCGACCTCCCCGACAATGAAGAGGCAGGTCAACCAAGACCGCCCAACAATGTCCTGAGCCTTCAGCATCTCAGGGTTAATCTCATAATAGTAACCTTCTTAGCTACATCAGAGACCTCTCCCAAGTCTTTGACCTCTACCTCCTCCTGGTTGGATTCAGGAGTTCCTCAATGATTTGTAGTTATTAATGTAGGTATACTTTACTAGCCACAGGGAATTCTCAGCATTAAAAACCTAATTTCCTGCATTCAGGAGAATTTATGGTGAAATTATCTTTATTTATGAAAAATAAAACACAAATATCAGAGTCCCTTGGCCACTAACTTCCTAGAGTTTGAATCCCCCCTATCAAGGCTGAGTTTTTTCCTGCTGCATTTCATCCCCTCTCTCCCTCCCCTGCCTTTACTGCCTCTCTCCGATCAATTCATCAAAAGTGAAAATAAAAAAAGGAAAAAAAACAAATTTCAGGCAGCTGGTGACAATTAAAAAGATAATGCGGTAAGGCTCTCAGGCATTCATTATTGCTTTCAATTATTTATTCTCCCGAGGATCAACTTTTATCATTAAATGTTATCCCTGCTGAATCAGCAAGAATGTAGACATAATTTACCTGGTAAGTGGTTGAGTGTGAGGGGCTGCAAGGGCTGGAAATGCTATAAACAGGAATGGGACAGCACTTTGTAGTGAGATTTCACGTTCCAAAACAAAACATATTACCTACAATTGTGGTTTTGAAACTATACATATTGCTTTTTTTTTTTACTGCCAATGCACTTAAGACTGCCTGATTTGAAGGTCTTCCAGGCTTTGACCTTTAAAAAAAAGTGTGCATGTATACACACCAGTAGAGGGCACCAAAGTACATTTTTAAACACCAAACCCTCAACATCCATCCATCCATCCATTTTCCACCGCTTATCCGAGGTCGGGTCGCGGAGGCAGCAGGTCAAGCAGGCTGACCCAGACTTCTCTCTCACCCGCAACATCTACCAGCTCATTCTGGGGGATCCCGAGGCGTTCCCAGGCCAGCTGGGAGATATAATCCCTCCAGCGTGTCCTGGGTCTTCCCCGGGGCCTCCTACCAGATGGACGTGCCTGGAAAACCTCTAAAGGGAGGCGTCCTGGAGGCATCCTAATTAGATGCCCGAACCACCTCAGCTGACTCCTTTCGACACGAAGGAGTAGCGGCTCGACTTCAAGCTCCCTCCTGATGTCCGAGCTCCTTACCCTATCTCTAAGGCTGAGCCCGGCCACTCTACGGAGGAAACTCATTTCGGCCGCTTGTATCCGCGACCTCGTTCTTTCGGACACGATCCAAAGCTCGTGACCATAGGTGAGGGTTGGGACGTAGACCGACCAGTAAATTGAGAGCTTCGCCTTCCGGCTCAGCTCCTTCTTCACCAAGACGGCCCGGTGCAACGCCTGCTTTACTGCTGCAGCCGCACCGATACGCCTGTCGATCTCCCGCTCCATTTTACCCTCACTCGTGAACAAGACCCCGAGATACTTGAACTCCTTCGCTTGTGGTAGGCACTCTGTCCCCACCCGGAGGGAGCAATCCACAGGTTTCCTGCAGAGCACCATGGCCTCAGATTTTGTGGTGCTGACTCTCATCCCTGCCGCTTCACACTCGGCTGCAAAACGCCCCAGTGAATGCTGGAGGTCATGGTCCGAGGAGGCAAACAGGACCACATCATCTGCAAACAGCAGAGAGGCTATCCTGAGATCCCCGAACCTGACATTCTCCGCCCCACGGCTGCGCCTAGATATCCTGTCCATGAAAGTCACGAACAGGACCGGTGATAAAGGGCAGCCCTGGCGGAGGCCAACACCCACCGGGAACGTATCTGACTTACTGCCGAGGATACGAACACAGCTCCTACTGCAGGCGTACAGAGACCGGATGGCCCGTTGCAACGGGTCCGGCACACCATACTACCGCAGCACCCCCCACAAAAAGCCCCGAGGGACCCGGTCGAAAGCCTTCTCCAAGTCCACAAAGCACATGTAGACTGGTTGGGCAAACTCCCAGGACCCCTCCAGTATCCTTGCAAGGGTAAAGAGCTGGTCCACTGTTCCACGACCAGGACGAAACCCGCACTGTTCTTCTTGAATCCGAGGTTCGACAAACGGTCGGAGCCTCCGTTCCAGCACCCTGGCATAAGCTTTTCCCGGGAGGCTGAGTAGTGTGATACCCCGATAATTCGAGCACACTCTCCGGTCCCCCTTCTTGAAGATGGGAACCACCACCCCGGTCTGCCAGTCCATGGGCACTGTGCCCGACCCCCATGCGACATTGAAGAGGCGTGTCAGCCAAGACAGCCCAACAAAATCCAGCGCCTTCAGCATCTCAGGGCGGATTTCATCCACCCCCGGCGCCTTGCCACCAAGGAGCTTTTTATCCTCTGTCTGGGTCAGCAGCAACCCTCCCCCGCTGATAACAGCCTGGGGAAGGCCCTGCTTTCCCTTCCTGAGTCGTCGGATGGTTTGCCAGAACCTCCTTGAGGCCAACCGAAAGTCCTTCTCCATGGCCTCCCCGAACTCCTCCCATGCCCGAGTTTTAGCATCCGTGACCACCGCAGCTGCAGTCCTTCTGGCCTGCCTGTACCTGTCAGCTGCTTCAGGAGACCCCTGGGCCAACCAAGCCCGAAAGGCCTCCTTCTTCAGCTTGACGGCTTCCCTCACCCCCGGTGTCCACCACCGGGTTCTCGGGTTGCCGCCACGACAGGCACCGATGACCTTCCGACCACAGCTCCTAGCGGCCGCGTCCACAATAGAGGCTTTGAACATGATCCACTCGGATTCCATGTCCCCAACCTCCCTCGGGATGTGTGAGAAGTCCTTCCGGAGGTGGGAGTTGAAGACCTCCCGGACAGGATCCTCCGCCAGACGTTCCCAGTTCACCCTCACTACACGTTTGGGCTTGCCAGGTCTTTCTGGCCGACTCCCCCGCCATCTGATCCAACTCACCACCAGGTGGTGATCAGTTGACAGCTCTGCTCCTCTCTTCACCCGAGTGACCAAAACATACGGCCGCAGATCAGATGATACGATTACGAAGTCGATCATTGATCTCCGGCCTAAGGTGTTCTGGTACCAGGTACACTTATGAGCCACCTTATGTTCAAACATGGTGTTTGTTATGGACAAACTGTGGCTAGCACAGAAGTCCAACAACGAAACACCACTCGGGTTCAGATCAGGCAAGCCGTTCCTCCCAATCACTCCCCGCCAGGTTTCTCTGTCGTCGCCCACGTGAGCGTTGAAGTCTCCCAGGAGAACTATGGAGTCGGCAGGCGGCGCCCTTTCCAGGACCCCTCCCACCAACTCCAAGAAGGCCGGATACTCCGAAATGCTGTTTGGTGCATAAGCACAAACAACAGTCAGAGCCTTACTCCCCGCAACCCGTAGGCGCAGGGAGGCGACCCTCTCGTTCTCCGGGGAAAACTCCAACACGGCGGCGCTCAGCCGGGGACTCGTGAGTATCCCCACTCCCGCCCGGCGCCTCTCACCCTGGGCGACTCCAGAAAAGAACAAAGTCCAACCCTTCTCCAGGAGTTTGGTTCCAGAGACAGCGCTGTGCGTGGAGGTGAGCCCAACTATATCTAGCTGGTACCGCTCCACCTCCCTCACCAGCTCCGGCTCCTTCCCCGCTAGCGAGGTGACGTTCCACGTCCCTAGAGCTAGTCTATGTCGCCGGCGATCGGCTCGCCCAGGCCCCCTGCCCGGCCCGCCGCCCGGTCTACATAGCACCCGACCCCGATGTCTGTCCCTGCGGGTGGTGGGTCCACAGGGTGGCTGCACCATGATGTTTCTTCGGGCTGAGCCCGACCGGGCCCCATGGGCGAAAGCCCGGCCACCAGACGCTCGCCGACGAGCTCGCCTCCCGGGTCTGGCTCCCGGAGCCAGACCCTCAACATGTCCTTGTTAAAAACGTGTTAAAAACACATATTTACAACCAGCATGTCTCAGAAGCATACATAATGTATAAGCGAGAATGCAAAATGTATAAACTCAACTCATTTAGTAATAAAGATCATGCCAACTCATCTCACAACATATGGTGGGCATATGGCCGTGACTATCTGCACAATTTAATGCAGTCCAACGTAATAACCAGTAAAAAAAAAAAAAAAAAGCAGTAAATACTTTGTGGAAGTTATATTATTTTGTTTGTCTTTTAGTACAACAATCTAAGCTAAAAAGCCAGGTACAAGGAGAGTTATAAGAGGAGATGTCATGGGCCACATTGCGTCATATCATTAGGTTACAACCCACACGCAGTCAAATCTGAACCCTGAATGTTTTGTGTTGTTGGCCCAAATATTATTTCACATGTAAGCCAATGCCAAGCATGTGTATGAATGAGAGCCTCATTAGCCTGTCAAAAATAAATGCAGGTATCTAAACCAACTGTGTGTATGTGTGACATGTACATGATATAACTAAGATGCCAAAATGCACAAAAGAACGCCTTGAAATCAAGCTGGTCTCCCAGAACCAGAGGTATGGCTTAAGCCCCCAATGTTTATCTCATGTTTACTTGTATCACTCTGCTGGTCGCGTCCACACCTTGATGTGTAACTTCTGAGTTGGCTTCTTTTTAAAGGGAGGATAATAACCTACAGTCTTTGTTTCACAAAGGTTTGAAGAAAACTTGTGTTAGCTGACTCTAATTTGAGCATGTTGGAGTTCCCCCCTTTCATTTGAGGAAAGACAACATCCTGAAACACAGGTCACGCGGAATCAAATGTGATCTGTGCAGATTGAAAAGATTTGGGCTCCTTCAAAACGCAGCAAATGTGCCCTTTTGGATGCTCCTATGGTAGGAAAAACCCCAATGAAGTGGCATCGATGGGTCGCCTTCCATTCAGGCAAATGTGAAAAAGTGCCCTCCAGAGTGCCTTTCCAGTCAAGAAAACGAGAGAAAGTGCAAAAATGGGGACCTTAATTGGAGAAAATGTGATGCAGTACCCAACAGCGTGGCCCTCCAGGACAGAAACCGTGATGCAGTGCCCTACAGGCTGCCCTACAAACTTTCTGCTCACTGGTGCCTAGCTGCATGCAGCTGGTGCCCTTTTAATCTTTTCCACCATGTCCCTCACACAGCCAGAGTCGTCCACTGGGCCTGAGCGCTGCTACCAATGAGACAGGAACAACGCTCTGGGGGCGAGAGGAAGGAAAGCCAGGGTCGACATGCCGTGGGTTGATGAGCGGTTTGTGGCCAGGGGTTGAGGCTATGCCTCTCAATGGCTCTCAATGGCTCTCGACATGGCGACAGCTGAGCCGGCAGCTTGCAGCTAACGATGCTCTGAATATCGTATATAACATGTTTCTTCACAGAGGAGAGGGCGAAAAGAGCAGCTCTGTTTCACAACGATGTATTATTTTAGCAGTCACAGAGAAACAATTGACTTGGTTGTACCTTTTCAGCATACAATAGCAATTTGGGAATAAAAAATACATACATTTGATATTTAGGCAGTGTTACTGACATCCTGCCACTGAGTATAGGAAACCTCCCCCAAAAAAACATATTTTTTTCCTATCACGTTACCTTTGACATAAACTATACCTAATGGATGGCAGCACTGCGTCTCGGTTTCTCCAAAAGCATGTTACTGTCACGCTGAACTGGTAATTTATGGCGGCTGCTAACATTTCCTTTCATGTGCAGTATAAGCTTTTCTCAAACAGAAATTAGCCTGTGTATTCTTGATGACAGGTGTCGCGGATGCCATTACTCAAACCCTCAATTTGTGCCTCTACCATTAAGTTACTGTCATTATTCTGTTGTTTTACATTACTTTGGGGTTGGTACCTATGCTTATAACTTGCTAAGGCTGCAGTGATTTTCCCTGAAGATAAAGAAAAACACAGTTCAAAATAAATTGATTTAATAACTGATTGCTATAAAAAAATGTGTTTGTATAGAATTTATTTAATATAACAGATAAAGCTCTTGAATGCAATTCACACATTATGAACATAAGTATGTTAATAAAGCAAAACAGTTCAAAACATATATATGTGGTCACGTAACACTGGTGAAATGTAACATCAACAACATCAAAAAAGGAACAAAAATGATAATGATAATACTGATAATATACAGTAAGTATTGTTCAAAGGAATTCAAAAGACAATAAATGGATTTTAGAAGACTGTAAGCTTAAGTATATATAGTGGATATATTTTACAAGCAGCTGCCTTTCACAAGAGGTATACAAGTATGTTAAACTCCTTAAAATGTGCACTATCTGACATAAGATGCTGACTTTGTGAGGTGGTGGTTATTGTCCCACCCGTGTGATGCATCAGTCTGTCTGTTGAGGTGGTTGATTATAAATGTTATAACACAAGCGTGGGTAGTGTGTGTTTTGAGTTTATTTTGATGTCTCAGCTTAGTTGCATTGGCGTTCTTCATCTCCTCTACTAGTATTACGAGGTGGACCGGCGGCAGAAGCAGATGGCGTTGAAGAAGCGGCAGTGGCATGTGGCGCCTGTGTCACAGCAGCCAAACTGGGGCAGACAGCTCTGTGTCAGCTGAGAGCACTTCGGCATCACAGGTTTGGGTGCTGCTCTGGAAGGAGGGAGAGCGCCATTTGGAGGAACAGAGATCACTTTGGGCTTCTGGAAGGTGGAGAGAACGGAAGGAGGGAAGCACAGTAGATGAATATGTGAGCATCAAAACCCAGTGCGACGGTAATATTGCCGATACAGTCTCCTTTGATGTCTACAAAGTGCTGGTTTTGTTTATTGAACGCTGAAAACTCAAAGCTTTTCTGAATGGCTCAGAGCATGTATTTATTCCAAGGGTGCACTACTTATTGTGAAGCCATTTTTGTCTTTGTGCACATTAACTATGTCTCAAATCTGTGTAACCAAGAATTAAGAATATTTGATATGGTGATGTATCAGATTTTCAAATAAATGTTCCAACTCAAGATTTTAGAGCATCGCAGATAATTAAATTATGGATTGCTGAGAAGAAAAGCTCTCTGTTCACTAGAAATAAGAATATAAGCCACACAGGTCTCACCGATGTATGGATCCTTTGTCTTTCATACTGTCCTCGCCTCGCAAACAGTGGTCTCTGTCTGCCCGGGCTTACAGAGCCTGTTGAAACAGCAACAAGACTCTGTTTAGGAAATAATGCTGCAGAACATCTCTCCCTCAGATCGCTTTATGTTCAATCTCAGATCACCATTAGAATCAGAATCAGAATCAGAATCAGCTTTATTGGCCATGTGTGTTTACACTCACATGGAATTTGACTCCGGTTACACATAGCTCTCATTATACATATATACACATTTACAATAAGCAATAAATAAGAAAAAAAAGACATTAAAAAGAAAAAGTAGTCCCAGTGTGTGCCTCTCATGCACCACCATTACTGTACATTTGGGTCACATAGCCAAGCAACAGAGTTTTATATTTAAATACATCTTCAAAAGATCCAGATGGTTGTTTGACATGTATTATCACAATAATGCAGTATAAAAAGTACTCATTGCACAGAATGGACCGTGTTAGTGTTACATTGTAGAGTACCACCCCTGCTGTGTGTGTCAGGCAAACTGAGGCACCATATGCACCTGTTGACTACACTATCACAATATATTTGAGATATCCGAAGTGCACAACTGTACTGGATTTTAAATACAGAGAACACTGAAATTTGTGCCCAAAATAAAAATGAATATCACCAAAATAAACTACTATTTCAGCTGCTTAAACACCAAATGGGACTTCTGTTCAAGATGTTAACCCAAACACAAATCTCTATATACAGATTCTGCATTCACATGTAGAATCTGTAGGCAACCCGACAAGATGTTGGCATCGAAAGCGCGGCGTTTTCAATGCCTGTAGTATTATTGAAGAATCACCTTGGAGCGGGATTTAGTTCATTCTCTCAGTGTGGAGAGCGAACAAGGTCATATGCATTGGTCAAAATGCAATGTGGGAACCCACCCGCTATCGTCTCACAGTGATTAGGCTTTTTATTGGTTGCAACTGAGCTTGTAAACTGGCTACTTGTGAAACAATCCGGTCATACACGTCTCTCAACTCAAACTCCATCCAACTATCCTAAGTTGCCAAGCGAGGTGTTAATGAGCAAGGCACAGAAAAGGTAGTCTTGGCCCGGACATCGGCTGGCTACACCTGAACTCCAGAAACATCAGCCCTCGGCTTGTCCGTCCTCTGACCGATAGCCGATCGGTTCATAGATTGCACAAACACTAAAGATCTCCACAGTAACCTTACTGAGACTGAATGTGCCAATAAGCGGCCAATTCAAGAAAGTTGAGTGTGTCGGGGACAGAGGAGTCTGGAGACCTTGCTGCCTCTTGTCAGGATTCCCTATAAAATCCTAATTACCTGCATAGTTACATGATAATGGATTAATGCCAGAAAAAAGGATTAAATTATATTAAAACCAGATCATGTCAGAGATTTTTGATAAATGGCCAAGTCAGGTCTTAACAAGGAGCACATGTCCTGTTCTTGAGAAATTTAGATGTGCAATTAATATTGATCAAATAATGAGTACACATTTACAAGCAAACCAATTAAATGTATTTGAATACAAGAAGTACACTAGGTTTTAAATTTATTTTATTTTATCATCATTTACACATGTCTACTTTAAAGTAATCTTAAGAAACCAAAAAACAGCCCAGTGTCCACGTCAGCAACACAGCCCGTCCCGTTAGGCCTCCCCCAAAATGTAACGTAAACAATGAACATGGCTGTTGTTAGTACTCACAGCTGTTAGGCCGGCAGCTTGTGGAAGACTCCGGTGACGCGCAATGAGTGCATGGGCAGAGTGTGCACAGGTGGGCAGGTAGACAGGCAGGTAGCCCGTCCAATCATTACATTCGGAATGAAATGATTGGACGGCTTATTACAGTCATACGACCGATACAGATACTGTTTGATTCATTGATTGCTGACAAGTTGTAACAGCGAGAGAGAATTTACACAAAAAAAAGATTACCAACCCAGCCTTTAAGATGCTTTAAACTGTATAAGGTTAAAGTTTAATTTGATGTAATTGCACAGGATTGCGCAACGACATGCATTTGTAGTCCCTTTATACAAGAAAAACAACAAAACAAAGCAAACACTACAGTGCATTTTCTTTTTTTTATTTGCATCAGGGGTAATGTTGAAAAGCCCAAAATTCGGGACAGATAATATGGCCTGCATCTTAACATTCAAAACTTTACATCAAACAAGACAAGTATGTGTGGTGGTAAAGAGGATTTGCTTTGTTTTATCTGTTATGTAGCTTCCTTGACAGCAGAAAAACATTGAGGTTTTAGAGGGTGTTTTTCAAGTGTCCCACTGGATCCAGCTAGAGCCCTGGAAAGAGTTCAATCCAGTGAGTACTTTACTGCCGGTGTACAGTAATACTTTAATAACGTTAATTTGGTGTGTGAATTGGGAGCTCTTGGTTATAAAATAGAGCTTTAAAATGAGGACGTTTGGAGCAAGAGAGAGAGGGAGAGAGAGAGAGAGAGAGAGAGCTCATGTGGAGGAGACAGAGAGAGACAGAGAGAGAGCTCATGTGGAGGAGAGGAAGAGAGAGAGAGAGAGAGAGAGAGAGAGAGAGAGAGCTCATGTGGAGGAGAGGAAGAGAGAGAGAGACAGAGAGAGAGAGAGAGACAGAGAGAGAGAGCTCATGTGGAGGAGTGGAAGAGAGAGAGACACAGAGAGAGAGAGAGAGAGAGAGAGAGACAGAGAGAGAGAGAGCTCATGTGGAGGAGAGGGAGAGAGCAAAAGAAAAACTTTCTTGGACCACGAGGACCAATTTTACTGCACAATTGTCTGACAGATCTGGTTTGTCGTGATCTCGAGAAAGCAAGATTTGTTATCTGGAGATAAGAAGATAAGAAAACACATTGGTCGATAATTCCTCCCATTGATTGAACATTAAGACATAATGAATATTAAGATAATTGAATTAATTTAAATAAGTTTTATATTTTTTATCTTAAATGACTTAGATCTGAAAATGAATGTAGCTTTTTCACGGCAGAAATGTCAGACCTTTACTATTGTAAATATTGGATAATAAATATGTAATCACACATGTATCCCTCTGGTATCCTTCTGCTAACTTCACCAAGTCCATCACTGTCAGCAACTCTGGGCTGTTTGAATACATTTACCTTCGGAATGATTTCACCCAAACATGGAAACATTAATGTTTTCCGGCAATAACTAATTAATGATCTTGTTATCTCAAGATAATAAGCTTGTTTTCCAGCGATCACGACACAATCAACTCGTGATCTTGCAATAAGAACGTAAAAAATAATAATTTGGGAATCCTGTCTGTTTAGGTTCATTTTCTAACTTTGTTTGGTGTTTCAATATGGGAATCACCTCGGCGTGACCAACAAAAAGAAATACCTCACTCTGTTATCAAAGAACCGGGGTTACGCTAAGTAACCCAAAGGCTTCCATAGGTCCGTGTCTAGACCAGGTGGCAACCTCCTGTTCTGCCAAGTGAAGCTGATGCTGAAGCTGAAGTGTCTTAAATGTGCATTCTCTCTACTGGCCATCAGAGGGCGACTCCTCCGGTTGCAAAAAGTAGTCTGATTGTATAGAAGTCTATGAGAAAATGACTCTACTTCTCTCTTGATTTATTCCCTCAGTAAACATTGTAAACATGTGTTTGTGATCTCAATCTCTAGTTGGAAGTCTTCTTCGATACAACATGATGTGCATTTACTAAATTAAGGTCCATTTAGAGTCAAATGGACCGTAACTGTGATTAACAGGTCGCTGCCGCTACCAGAGCGTCTCTGATTATTCTTCCGAATTCCAAACAAGGTAACCTCCGTTTATTGGTTGTGAAAAAAACAACATGGCGACAGCTTTAATACAAGATGGCTTCCGTGAAATCGTCAAACTCAAGGCTTCAAAAGGGCATTGGAAAAACCAAGAGGCGACTTCATGATGACTACGCCCACTTCTAATATAAAGTTTATGGTCTGGACTACACTGCAGACTGTGACAGAGTGACAGCTGGCTCATATGAACAGGCTCAATATACAGTCTATGGTTGAATGCACATCTGCGCCTATGAATCCTTCTGCTTTTTTTGCCGCATCAGCAGGTCTACTACGTCGGCGCTGCTTTTTGTTTTATAAACTATGATAATCTGGTGATGAGTTGCATCTCTCGTCCCTCCTTCGCTTCTTGAAGTTATTTTAGAACCTACTCATAGAACTGCAAAAAAAACATTTTTAAACCCCACAAAGTGTGACTACTTTATTGTGAGGTTATTAGCACATGTTTCATGTCTCATCTCATACCCTACATGTTACAGTTGCTGTGAGGAGCAGATCATGTTGTGCCTGTCCAACATTTTGTGGGGTTCCATTTCAACCCTTTTGATAGGATTATTTTTGCGCTACTGTATTGAGTCTGACTGTAATCCTATAAGCACATAGTGTTTGGCTGCAGTCAAGAGTAAAAGTTAAATCTGGATCATAGGCTACAAAACTGTCTCGTAAAAAAGATATACCACTTGGTTTTATAGCCTACGTTATGCATGTTATGCTAGGCTGTTATATTATCACCATTTTTATGTATGAATGAGTTGATTTTCGCAATAATACATTGTACCAAATCCGTACAGCTCATGGCATTACTGGGACATAATGTCCAATTACAAATGTGAAAATGTTCAGTACTATACCCAATAAATCTGATGCTGTACTTATATTTAGGCGGATCCCAGCCGTGTTTTTTTGTAATTTAAATTCACAATCTGTCTTGCAACTGCTTCACAGCTAGTTTCCCTATTATGATACATGTAGTTTGATCTTATATTATCTTTTCATTCTAGTTTCATATCTGTCACAACATGAAAACATAAAGATGAGCCCAACCACTTTCCGAGTCCAATCCAACGATACACCATTATTCCATATTTCCATTCAACTTTAACTGACAAGGAGGTACGAAAGTAATTTCATATTCAGACTGAAATCCATTCTTTATTCCCAGTTGAGATTGTATTCCCTTTAAACTTTCACAATTCAAAATATTCTATTAATAGTTCATTATTAAATAATATTGAATCGTTCATATTGTATACTCTTAGTCCAAAACTGACACACATACAAGTGTAAAAAAACAACAACAGTTATGCAGGTTATTCTCTATTACTGATTGTATAAATCTCTGCGTTCATGATCTGACTAAAACGGCGTGGCCGTGGCAGCAGCGCAGCGTGCTCTCACCTGTGCCGAGGGGCTGCGGCTTCTGGGGCGCTTTGGCCTGGCTGCCTGGCGCATTGCTGTGGCCATTGCGAGGCTCTTTGCGGGTGTATTGTCCGGCACTGACAACGGTCAAATGCAGAAGGCACAGCCACATGACAGCCAGCTTCATCCCGACTGTAACCGGGTGCCTCTCCTCGGATGCCACGATGGAGCCCGCAGAGGAGGGGAGGGGGAGAAAAACAAAAGTGCGCGTGTTGCGTTGCGAGCTGCAGCCTGTTGCCTACATCCAACTTGTTGGCCGCCTCGTTCTTTGTCTCTGCGTCTCAGTCCTCGCGCACTCCAACTTATTGGAGAGGCAGGTTTTAACAGTACACGCCCCTTGTCTTCACGCCTCTGAGCAGTTGAAACAACCGTGACCAAAATGATTTTATCTTCGATTTAACACGTATTAACAAGGAAAGTTTATTTTTCTTTCAAATAGTACTTTGTGCATATCATGAAATATGTGTATACTCTTAAAAGTGCCACAAAAAGCTCTCCCATGGATGATAACTTGAATATTATGTAGAAGAATATAATTTCAGTGGGTATCTCTGGCCTTCTCAAAGAAACGCATGCACTTTGGACCTTTTATCAGACACACCCCATGTGACATTAATCAGGGTCGAGCAAGTCTCTAGTCAGTCCGAGAGGACCCTATTATTATTGAAAGGATTCTTTTTCTTATTATTAGGGTCCGAGCGACTGACATAGTCAGTCCGAAGGACCCTATTGTTATTGCAAGGATTCTTTTTATTATTATTAGGGCCCGAGCGACAGACATATAGTCAGTTCTAGAGGACCCTATCGTTATTGCAAGGATTCTTTTAAATATTATTAGGGTCCGAGCGACTGACGTAGTCAGTTCGAGAGGACCCTATTGTTATTGCAAGGATTCTTTTTATTATTATTATCAGGGTCCGAGCAACTGCCGTAATCAGTTTATTTTTTTGGCCGCATATTCGTGGTATTTGCCATACTCGAAAACTCACTAAATTCAGCACGCTTGTTAATAGACGTATGATCTAGGTGTGATATTTGTGTTTTAAAAAATGTCTCTCTAGCGCCCCCTAGAAGTTGGACCGACGACGCTCCTCAGCCAGAATGTCCGATTGACTGGAAATAATTCACATGTCAAGAATATTTGGCCTAAAGACTTCCAGATTTGCAGCATACGTGCTCCTTGCATCATGTAACATCCCCAAAGGGTTTTGTGCGATTTAAACACTAGGGGGAGCTACAGTAATAAGCCAATTTGGGCTTTTTGGTCATATTTGTAATTTTTCGCTGTTTTTCGCATTTGTACTTTAATAAACTCCTCCTAGAATATGTATGCGATCGACTTCAATTCTGTTCAAGAATGATCTCAAGACCCTTATAACCTTAAGATGTGCTATTTGCGCCCTTTTGTTGAACGGCCTTGATGTTGCGGTTTACTCCAAGACACACCCATTTTGTGCCGCTCGCTATGTTATAGAAAGCTGTTGTAATTCCGAGGTACATCATGCAATCCACCCAACATTTCTCATCTATGATGCAGGCCTGAGCACATTTTCACACATTGTCATAGCGCCACCAACTGGCGAAAGGAAAACAGCCAAACGGCATCGAATTTACATGTAATTTGCATGACTGGGTCTTCACTTCACATAGAGAAACATGATGCATGTGTATGTTCACATTGTCATAGCGCCACCTACTGGCAAAATTAAATTACATGCTTTATACTATGATATATTACTTCTGGTTTAGGGGCTTGGGATGCTCAAAAACCCATGCAACTCCCGACACATGTTATATGTTTCCTCATTAAACAAGCTCTTGTAACTCCACTGGACCTCCTCCAATCTGCCCTAAACTAGTCGTGCTTGCTAAAAGTCACGGTCTGAGGATATCGAATTCCCTGCAGCGTCTTGCAAGTTTTTGGTGTATCCATGAAAGCATTTTTTACTATCTAATAACTTGTCCTCCATCAGCTGACTGTCTCGGCCTAGCAAGCCGGCATCCCAGGCTGGCTGGAGCAAGCCGCTCACAGCTGCTAGCAGCTTTAATTTAAATTGTACTCATGATGCCCTGCTGCCTTTATGTTCTGTCATATGCTTTTGCTTAAGTTTTGGACATAACATAATATCCAATAAAGCAAATCAGATTTCAAGGGCAGCAGTTTCGCTTTAAGTGCCAAAGAAATTCTAACTGATTTACTTAATTAACTGATTTATTTTGATTCTGCACGTTGAAATATAAAGTTAGGAGTAAGGATTACTAACTATCACACTATTTTATAGTTTAAAATATCAAATAGTATTTTGTAATTTACATTTTACTTGATAGAAATTGTTTTGTATTTTTAATCAAAATATGTTGGTGTTCTATATTATATAAAAGTACTGATAATACTTTACCTGTAACTGTTGGTGTGATAAAGTCACATATATGCAAACTGACACATTGTCAGGAAACAGTTAAAACTTGCCTTTATTTTCAAATGAATTTGTGATCCAATAGTCTCTCTTGTTTACCATTCTAATGCATTAGTTTAATGTTTATTGGTACACCATAGTTATTGAATGTTATACCAAAGAAAATGATGAATACAATTGTATATAATTGTAGTAATATGTCTTGTATGTTTGCACTAGGACATGATAAGGACAGATAATTAAATACAAAATCTCCTCAATGAAACTGATTGGTACACTTAACACTCCGGGCTTCAGCAACTGCTTATTCGACTTCTTCACAAACAGCCAGGCAGTTTGGATTGGCAGCCACACCTCCTCCACTCTAGTGTTGTATTTCGGAGCCCCCCCAGGGCTGTGTGCTCGGCCCCCTTCTGGCCACACTGTACACCTTGACTGCTGACCCCAAACATGAAGAAAATCTGTTGTGAAGTTTGCAGATGGCACCACCTTCATTGGCCGGATTACAAACAACCATGAGACTTTATGTGGAGAGGAAATGAAGAGGATGAAGACCAAGACCACAATTATCACGGTGATGTCCTTTGAAGTTAAATGAGGGTTTACTGAGGCTACATCCATCTCCACCCACATGAGTGTTTCAGCACCGTTTTACTCATTATTTCCATCCATGCTAACACGCCAGAACAAAACATCACATGACCATTCACGTACACTGGGCATGTGGGTGGAGGTGTAAGCAGGAAGTTGATTGGTTGATTAGCTCCAGGATCTTTGATAATTAAGATCTTCTATTAAATTTCCCACACTCGCTCTCAAACATCCAAAATGAGTGGAAACAAAACTTAGTGAGAAGGTTGCAGGTCTTGTTGATCTGTCTGACACACACACACACACCCACACGGTTTTTAGCAGGAATATTTAGCTGGTTTCAAGTTTTTCAGTAGAATTAACAATTTATAACACACATTTATAAATAAAGGAAACACTTGTAAAAGGAGAGTCAACAGCATTTTTCATCTACATTTATTTTGAAAATGAATGCTTACAAATCAAGGTTTATCAGATTATGGGTCAGTTTCCTCACTGTTTCACTGAAGAGCATTTACAAACATTTCTTTGTGAACTTCACAATAGTTGCCATAACCAAAAAAAACATGCATAAGAAAAAGAAAGTCTTCCTCAAAGTCTCAGACCTTGACTTCAAACGTCCGCTTTGTAGGGCTTCAAATCACCATTAAACAACCCCTTCAGATTACTGTGGACGCAAAACATATATGTAGCAAAATATATGCGTTTTAAAATGAAAATGACGTAAAGGAATGGGACCCAGACACACACGGTAGAGGTTGTGTCAAAACCATTGATGGGTAGGTTCAGCTTGGTAGCAAATTCTAGTTCCCTCTGTACTTTGGTAACAGGTTCACTGGCTGTCATTCGTTCTCATCTCCTTGCACACCTCCATTGCAATGTTTTGCTCAAGTATTCAAGTTACAGGTATTTCATTATTTATTAATGATAAGAGAATTTTCCATTCAAAACTTTGACCATTAAAATTACACAATGGTTAGACTGATGGCCTTTAGCACATGTCTTACTTGTAGTGGATATCTCTTGAATCAAATATGCAGAAAATTGCTTGCATGTTTGCAGTGTTAGATTTTTTACAGCTCATCAGACATGTGACGGGAGCAAATTAAGAAGTCAAGTCACAGTCCAAAATCCAAAGTTAAGCAGCAGAATCCCTGCTTGAGCGCTGCCCACTCAATGCATCACACGTATCTACCAGTCAGTGGCCACTTGGAAAAATACCCATACACATTATTTTGGATTCACCAATTTGCCTGGATGGACACATGGATAGGTATAGTTTGCTAGATGAATAGACTTAACTCTGGGCTATATCAGATGGTTATACGTATAACTACAGAGCCTTAAGGAATGCATGTCAGCAGAGAAATACCACACAATAAAGAAAATCACAGGGTAGAAATTAGTATGAACTACTTTCCCCTAATTTACAGCCTGAGGGGTGGGTGTGGGGGTGCTGCCACTTCAAGTGCTCTTATTGCAACTGGAAAAAGTGCCGAGAGGGTGTTCCTCTTTCCGTCCCTAAATGAGACAATGCTGCCCGCTGGCACTGCAAAGGCCAAGTCAACTTTTCGACAATGTCTCTGGATTTTCTTTTTGTTGTGTCTTGCTTGCAGTTGCGGTGCTTTCTTTATTCTGAGAATAACTACTACTCGTACTCTCCCCTACCTGCTGCTCCAGATCAAGGATCCTGGCCCAGCTTCCCAGGAAGCTAACATGCTCTTTTAGTTTCTCCAAATGGAGGTTTGGCTGCAGCATCATACAGCTCCTTCATCAGATTCCACTCTCTATCTCAAAAGACCAGCCTGTTGTTGCCCGTGCCCTGAACAACATGGCACTGAGCGAGAGCACGGCTTTAAATTTGGGGGAGAGTTGAATTCACTGTGTTTTCACAGTGGCAGAAACCTGTACGTAAACATTCATCTTTAAAGTTTGTAGATGTATACAGTTTTGAGCTCAATTTATACATTTTGCAAAGGCCCTGTTCATGATCCTTGCACCCTTAGGAACCACAAACCTCACACACTAACTGCAGTGTGTGGGCAAAGCATTGTTGATGTTTAAGGCTTAGCTTGAAACACCGGGTCCAGATTAAGTCAGCATTACCTTCATCATCTTCTTCTTGTAAAGCACACAGTAAGGGCTTGTTTCATTTTATAAAACAGGTAGATCAAGCATTCTGATTGGTCGAGAGTGAGTCACAGGGTGTACTGTATTGAGCCATAATGTACTGTAAACCGGTTTACATTTTTCTGAGCGTTCCGTGTGCACAGTGTGCACTCAAAATAACAGGTACATTTTGTTGTCATTTCAAGCTTGACAGTTACCAAACATGTTTCGTGTAAACTTTGATATTTTGGGGGGAATGACTTGATGAGTGGTTAGCCAAAGAGGATAATTCAGGTGGACGTCATGCTACCATAGATAAGAAAGAAATTAAGGCCTATACAATTTTGTGCAACGAAAAAAACACAGTCAGCCAAACAAAGAGGGTAACCGTCAGCTAACCACAGGGCTGTTTGCTGTTTTCGCTGATGAGAATGGACAGAAGTATGCCAGCATGACATTCAATGAGGAGACAAAGAATCATAAAGCTCCACAGGAGCACAAGAAGGACAGTCATCGTGGCTACATGTATTCTCTTCCAGGAAACCCCCGCTGTCCTGTCGCCTCCTTGGAAAAGTATCTTCACTCCTACCCCCCAAACATCTCCATTGTACCTGCACCCAAAGAAGAGCGCTGCCGCTTCGGATGACATTTGGTAGGTCTTGGCTTTAATAGGCTAATCTTTATGCGCTTTAGCCAACCAACCCTAACATGCATTAATAATAATGATAATGTATCCTGGATCCCATCCCATCTACTCTTGTAAAGCACTGTCTGCCACCCATCACACCACTCATCATAGCAATAATTAACTCCTCCCTCAACTCCGGCTCAGTCCCCGACACACTTAAACTGGCTGCTGTCACCCCCATCCTCAAGAAACCTGGACTTGACCCTGACTCCATAAGCAATTTCCGGCCCATCTCAAATCTTCCCTTCCTGTCAAAAATACTGGAACG
The DNA here is from genome assembly GCA_023566465.1 of Cottus gobio. Classification (NCBI taxonomy): domain Eukaryota; kingdom Metazoa; phylum Chordata; class Actinopteri; order Perciformes; family Cottidae; genus Cottus; species Cottus gobio. Next base: position 14,731,715 of record CM042234.1, on the reverse strand, counting down.
TGTCGTTCCTGCACAACTCAAAACCCACCTCATCTCCAACGATCTGTTCGAGCCATTTCAATACGGTTTCCGCTCACAGCACAGCACTGAAACAGCCCTTCTCAAAGTCACCAATGACCTCCTCCTCTCCTCAGACTCCGGCCACCTCAACATTCTCATTCTCCTCGACCTCACTGCAGCCTTCGACACCATCAACCACAACATCCTTCTCTCCCGCCTCGAATCGTCCCTCAACATCACTGGAATTGCTCTCTCCTGGCTCAAATCATATCTTACAAACAGACAACAATTCATCAGCATCAACAACTGCAGCTCCTCCACCGCTCCTCTGTCTCAAGGCGTCCCCCAGGGTTCGGTGCTTGGTCCTCTCCTGTTCATCCTCTACCTGCTCCCTCTTGGCAACATCATACGGCAACATGGTCTCCACTTTCACTGTTACGCAGATGATGTCCAGCTCTACATCTCCACAAAGGCCATTACCACTGCTACTCACTCCACTCTGACCGACTGCCTCACTGACATTAAATCATGGATGCAAACCAATTTTCTCAAACTCAACTGTGATAAATCGGACATGCTCATCATCGGCCCCAAATCTCTCACCAAAACCAGCCACAACTTCTGCCTCACCATAGACAACTCCACTCTGTCTCCCTCCCCACACATCCGCAACCTTGGAGTCATGTTTGACAGCAACCTCTCCTTTGAACACCACGTCAAACAAATCACCAGAACTGCCTTTTTTCACTTAAAAAACATAGCCCGTCTCCGCCCAACACTCACCTCATCTGCTGCCGAAACCCTAATCCATGCCTTCATCACCTCCAGAATTGATTATTGCAATAGTATTCTTTATGGCACATCATCCAAAATCCTTAATAAACTTCAATACATACAGAACTCTGCTGCTCGCCTGCTCACCCACTCCCGCTCCCGTGACCACATCACCCCTGTTCTCCAGAACCTCCACTGGCTCCCCGTCCTACAACGGATCCATTACAAAATCCTTCTCCTCACTCACAAAGCACTCCATAATCAGGCCCCCTCCTACCTCACCGACCTGCTCCACCACCACACTCCATCCCGTCAACTCTGCTCCTCTGATGCCAACCTCCTATCCATCCCCCATAGGACCAAGCACCGGACATGGGGTGACAGAGCCTTCTCCATAGCTGCCCCCTCCCTCTGGAACTCTCTCCCCAAACTCATCAGAGACTGCACTGACCTTTCCATATTCAAATCACAAATCAAAACCCATCTCTTCAGAACTGCTTTTAATGTGTGACTGTGTGCTCTATGTTCTTATTTTGTGTATGTATTTTATTTGTTTTATTGTTTAGCTTATAGGATGATTTTAAAATGTTATGTAAAGTGCCTTTGAGTATTTTGAAAAGCGCTATATAAATTAAATGTATTATTATTATTATTATTATAATATGTTTTCTCTGTCGCAGGTACAGAAAGGAGCCAATGGGCGTAAATTATCTCGTAACAATGATGACAAAATGTACTGTCACTAGTAATGATTTACAATGTGTCTTGTCAAGCAGTGAAAAGCCATTTATCTCATGCTTGATCAGCGGAGGTTTGTAAAATTATTTCATGCTCTCTTGGAAAAGTACAAAAATACTGCAGTTTATTTCGATACATTGCTATATTTGGTATTTTGATTTCACCACTTACAAATTGTGGGTTACACTTACATCTCAGAGCAGATAGAGAAGAGGCATTTTCTAAAAGTTCATTAATATGTGAGATAAGAGATACCGGAGTGGCATCTGTTTTTTCTCACAAGCACACGAAAATCTTTGACTACTTAATCTGATGGATCTCAACATATTTGAGTTATGTGCTGGTCCACCAGCCTTCTGGGTTTCTGAAAGACTGCCTTGTTGATGCATATGTCCTATCCTCAGGAATCATCCTGAATTTTCAGAAGACTAGGCATTTCTTCAAGCAGAACATTATTGTAATACATGTTCACACTGACTACTAACCCTTTCAGTCATTTTGTACCAGATTACCTGAATGTAAAGCCGATATTTCTAATGTTGTCAGTTGTACCCAGGTTTCACGAGACAGAATACATGCTTGAAAAAGTTGTGTAGATTATGAGAAAGATCATGCAGCAAACTTTTCTCCAAAAAGTAATGTTCTGCAAAATTATTATATATTTTTATATGACATGATTGTTAAATAATATTTGAAGGAGGTACAACATAGCTTAGAATCAAAAACAGCACTGCTCTTGCTTTTATGTGCCCACTCCAATTACATTTGATGTGTCATGGCTTTCAGCAGAAACTGAAATATACAAAAATACCACCTTACTTGACTGTGGAGCCAAATTTGACCCAGATGTTTATTTCCCACTATGAGAATCTTAAAAAAGAAAAGAAAAAGAAAAGAAAAGAACCTATTGCCAGATTAAATAGTAAATATAAAATGATAAAGCCACAGTGTTGACAGCTGCTTTCAAAAAATAAACGAACAAAAACTGTAACCCTGAAAAACAGAGGCTGTGCATGTTTTGTGAGACACTTTGGGAAGGAGACATTGGGCAACAACATTGGGACATTCTGAATTTACCCAGCAGGACAGACGTGACATTAATGACAACAATAGCTCCGTTCTATTCAAGTGTTCAAGTGATGATGACAGTGACAGCAAGACAGGAGGCAGCAATAATTTACTTCAGTGCTTTTCGTATACGATGACATTTTAAAATATAGATATTTAAATTGTTTGTGTGCATTTACAGAAAAGTTGTTGCCACGCAAGAACGAAAATAAAAAGTATATATAAAAAAAACACCATGATGTGATGAAATCACACCAAGTCATGCCAAAAGTTAGGGGGTTAGCTCAGACATTCTCCATAACTCGCCACTTTCAAAACAGCACTTAAACTCATTTATTTACATCTACATCTGTGATGCTGGTTCAGTATGTTTTTATTTTGTTTCTCACTACTGTCATCTCTCTTGTGTATGTTGTGGTTGCTTCTATTGTTTTTCTTCACCATGTAAAGTGCCTTGAGTACCTTGTAAAGCGCTATACAAATAAAATGTATTATTCTTATTTATTATTATAACTCAATAAGACTCTCAGGCATTCTGTATTGTTTTCCAATTTTGATTCTCCTGTACATGTGTTAGTACCTTCAAGTCTGTTCTCTGCCAGAAAACAATGGATTGCCCCGTCCGGGTTGGGAGTGAGTCACTGCCCAAAGCAAGGGACTGTAAGTTCTTTATCTCGGGGTCTGGCTCATGAGTGAGGGTAAAATTGAGCATGAGATGGACAGGCCGTGTCAGCAGTGAAGGGAGAATTGTACTAGACTACTGGGTGAAGAAGGAGATGAGCCAAATCTCTCCAGGGTGATGACAAGGTATGACCAGTTGAATTTATCAAAAGCTTTCTCAGCATCCAGTGATGACGCTGTTGAAATTGTCTTTTTGAGACGTTTATTAAACTGAATGAGCGATGCATGTTGGTTGAGGAATGTTTGCCTGATATAAAACTGGTTTGGTCAGGATGGATCAAATGGGATATGACTGATTTCAACATGTTCGCTAATATTTTTAAAGTCAGTTGATTAGGCTTACTGGTCCGTAGCTGGATGTGAGCAACAGGTCTTTGTTTGGTTTGAGCAGAACTGAAATAAGGGTGGTATTTATGTGATGTGGTATATTTTCAGATATTTTAAATTTCACTCACCATCCTGATAAAGGAGATATGATTTGCCAAAACTCTTTGTTGAATTCTGTATGAAGCAGGTGATGTGGAAAAGAGAGACTTCCTGAGGTCCTCTTAGAGTGGCTTAGGGAGTTCAACGTGTGAACGAAATGAGTGGATACGTGAGGTGGGGTGTTCATCAGAATGATAGAGTTCCCTGTAAAAAACGTGGACAATTCTAAATTTCTATGTGGATGTTTGATTGCAGTACACATTTTTTTTTTTTTACTCGTTCCTCTGGAGCTGAAGAATGTACTTGTTTTGGTCTGAGAAAATACCTTTTCTGAATTCTGAATTGTCAATTTGCTATAGAACAGAGTGGCCAACTAGGAAGTAGTCTATTCTGGAATAATTTAGGGTGAGCAATAGGAGTATAATCTATTTGATGGATCCTTTGATCGCCAGCAATCGCTAAGATTCAGAGAAGAACTGTATGGGATAGCCTCATATCAGTCAGTGTTTGGAGTGGGTTGCTATTATGCTTATGTAGAGCATTTTGAATTTGCTTTGTTTCTGAAATAAATATAAATTAACATTTTATTCCATTTATTCTTCAAACCAAAACCCATCTAATGTTGCAAATCAAAAAGTCCAGATTACACTGTTTTTCTGCATCTAATATAATGGATGTCTTAGTCTTTGGTTCTTAAATACATTTATTGAGTTAAATTTGACTAGTTCGCTTATTAAGTTTGTAATTTAGTTCAGTTATTTTTTGTTTTTATTTTTATATCAGACTGATTTCAATGCTTGAGTTGGAAAAATGCCAGTACCCATTTTGGTTTGTATTATTCAGTGTCATCCCCTCTCTCTCCCCACTTTCCTGTCTTTCTCTTGCTGCTCCAATGAAGGCAATTAAAATTAAAAATCATCATCGAGAGAGAGGGAGAGAGAGAGAGAGAGAGAGAGAGAGAGAGACTCTGATCCACATACAGTTAGGAGACAATACAAACTGGGTTGCATGACAATGTCTGAACAGTTTATTCCTCTGGGCTCAAAAGAACATTGAGCAAAACAAGAACCCAAACCTAAAGTCTCCTTTAGTCACACATATTCTTACACAGAAAGGCTCCTCTAAAAGAAACCCTCAGTGGGAAAGATAACTCGGCGTTATCTGCCCACTTTGGTCATTCATGATTCTGAGAAGGCTCCATTTTTAATACTAATAGTCATTATTCTTTCAAATAGAGCAATTTACATGTCAGAGAGCCGTCATCACTTCTTAATTTCAAAGCATTTATAGATGGAAAGCCAAGTCAGTAATCAAGTGGGGCCCGGAGCAAATGCATGACCTTGGCCTTAAGATTCATGATTTTCTTTTTGAATATCAGGTATTTTTGTTTTTAAAAAATTGGAATACATGCAGTAGGCTATGATTATAAAACTGTTTGAATGTTTTGTAAATGAACCGATTAAATCACATTGGTATGTCGTAATGACATGATCTGGTCTGTGTAGGGTCAATGTGCTAATTTGAGGCCAAATTGTCATAGGGATTATTTATAGGTGGTCGTGTCTATTCCTGCGTGAATTCCTGAATATTGTGTAAATTTACATTTGCAATTTACGTAAGTGGCCCCAGTAAGATTTGTTCCTAAAGTGGCAATCCTTAAGATTTTAGTTTGGGTTTATTTGGAAACACCCAATTGGCTGGTGGTAGCAGGCAGGGTGGTTTAATAGTACAGGTACCAGAATGCTGGGTGCAGTAATACAAATAATTGTAAATAAAGAAGTGGCAATAATTGGCCTTTTTCCATCACTCAGTGAGCAACCGTGAAGTTACGCACACAAACAGCACAAGTGAAAGTAGATTTGAGCTTCCTGAGAAGTCGGAGCCTTGAATTGAAAATGTTAGAGATCATCTCTTGAAGAGTACTAAAGTAACATATCATAGGACATGGTTAAGATATGTTTGAGTCCAATACTGTATTGGCATACAATCAGAAATTAAAGCTCCGTAAACTTGTTGTGAGGAAATGAAAGCAGAGGACTAGTGAAGCTGTGGAGGATCTTCAGGCATGCTTAGGCTGTGCAGACCATACTGCTAACATCAGTCTGGATGAGATGTGCGCCATCATGCACCGGGTGAGATAAAACAACGACATAGGGGACAGGTTTAAAGAGTTGTTAACAGGCTGTTTATAGTCATTACCCCATAAAGCAGCTGGCCCAGATACTGCCCCTTTCTCCACCCTGAAGCAATGAGCCGATCAGCTGTTTCTGTTGTTCACAGACATTTTCAACTCCAACCATGGAGACATGCCACATACCAGCCTGCTTCAAGACCGTCACCATCATCCACCTCCCTCCCAAAAAACAAGGATCACAGCAGTTAATGACTTCAGGCCCTGTCCCCTGTGGTCATGAAGTCTTTTGAGTTCCTTGTCCTGTCCCATCTCACAACCCTCTCCGACTAAGTCATGAACCCTCTGCGGTTCGCCTACAGAGCCAACAGGTCTCTCTGCAACGCTGTCAGCATGGCCCTTCACTTGATCCGCCAGCATATGGACTCCTCTGGAATCTGCGCCAGGCCGCAAACCAGTTTGAGCAATAATATGAACAATACACTTTCTGGAGTCCCACAGTTAGCATAATTGCAACCAGCCTCATCCTGTTATCCTAACCTTAAAGTTTAAGCGTGCCCCACTGGCTATCTCAAGTCTGCTACTGTGCACTGCTCTCATATGGCGGTTACAGCTGATAACGCCACCCCGAAGGTCCCACCCTAAGAGCCGCCACTCTGATGCATGCGAAAGCACACATGCACATGAGCCCAAGTATAAAAACACAAAAAAGTCTCAAGCCCAGTCCAAATCAAGTCAGAGTGAGGAGGAACTCTGAATTTGACACGGCTACACCAGACACCATAATTTCAATTGGGCAAATTACTTCTCCATTAATCGACTGAATGCTGTTTGCAGGCCACAATGATCCCTTGGGGACATTAAAGGGTAACTACTCTACTCTTATCAGGCACAGGAGGCTTGCAGAGCTTTGCGATTTTGTCAAATATAAAAGCAGTAGTAAGAGCAATATTTTGCGTTTAAAGAATTTGTAAACACACAAAAGTATAAGGAATGGATTCATCCATCATTTCTGCTCTAAACTACCCAGCATATTCAACTTCTTTCTGGATATAGTAACTAAGAGTTACTTCCATTCCATTGATCACCTACATTGGTTTTTCAGATCAAGAGTTACATTTAAGATGAACTACACACTAATTGACTAATGTTTCCTATGTTAATATAGGTGATTTTTCCCCCCAACAAAATTGATATTGTGTGTAAAAAAATGTTCCGCTGAGACTTGTATATGTCGAGAGACCAGAGGGTCAAGTGGATGAGTGTTTCCGGGTTTTCACATTTGTACAAATGTATTTTTATGCATTATCAGTAGGCTGCAGTTTGCCCGTTGTGTAATGTGATTTTTAATTACTGTGCAGAATGCGACCACAGCTGGAGCTATCAGACTTTCAATTAAGCCCTGTCCTGCTTGGAACATCACTCCCAGCCCTTCATTCATCTTTGGAGGAGAGTGTGTGAGAACAGAAGTGGGAACTCATTACTCTATTGTGGAGCCAGGACAGCAAACATGTGACGTTTATGATTGTGTTGAGCACTAGCTGGGCCCCCTTTGTGGTGAGGAAGTAGCAAGCCGGTTGGTAGTAGCAGATGGGTAGCATGTTAAAGAGGGCTGGGGTGTCTGGTTTTACCATGTACTGGATGTACAACTGGCCTGAGCCATTTCTAGCTTGGTACCCGTGTCTTGAATTGGATTAGGTAGCCAGTGCAGGGTGCGGAGGAGCGGTATAGTGGGAGAACTGTGGTCGATTGAAGACCACCCTGGCTGCTGCACTCTGGGTTGAGCTGCAGAAGTTGGTTGGCCCATGTTGCAGTAGTCCAGGCACGAGATGACAGGAGCCTATAGACTAGGACCTGTGTGGCCCTCTGGGTGTGGAACGGATCTCCTGATGTTGTGGAGAATAAATCTGCAGGAGCAGGAGTTACAGAGACGGCCCATCCCTGCAGGTTGGTTAACAGGCGAGCATCAACACAAGCACAATACAGCATAGGAACAGTACATGGGACAACTGGGAAGAGCTGGACTTGGGGTACCATTTATTATAGTAAAGCTTTGACATCTGTATTATTTACCTGGTTTGAGTTTAACTCTTAATTTATTTTGTATTTTTTGGTATATTTTATCTTCTTGGTTTTAATTATAGCAGCTTGTTCCTATTTTTTTTAGCAAATGTTTTATATTATTCCATTAGCTTTTTTAAATCAAAGTCTTAATTATATTGGATACATTTTCCAATGGTTGCTTACTTCAAATAAATTTGCCTCAAATGTATTAAAACCTGTGTTGTTGGCCCATAATCCATTCTAAGGCTGCTGATTAAGAGATATATTACATGTCGTCATGTCGGGGTCCAATTTCGTTGTGTTGATGTGTTTGTGCTGCTCTCATCAGTGTAAATGTTATGACATGATGCCTAACAGCTAACAGAGACCGCTAATGTATGCAAACAGTTGTGGACCGTTTCCTTAAATCCTATTGTTACCATATTACATTTAGCTGACACTTTTATCCAAAGTGACTTACATGATATACAGTAGACTGTAGACACAGCAACGGTGAGCAATTAGGGTTAAGTGTCTTGCTCAAAGACACATAGACATGGATTAGCGGAGGCTGGGATCAAACCACTGACCCTCTGATTGAAAGACAGACTTGCTAACCACTGAGCCACAGTCGCAATATTACTTCTGCTGATTGCATTTAAACTCCAAAAATCCAATAAAAGTTGTTCTTTGTGAAGATTATCTTGCTGAACAAAAGATACAAATTATTCTAAACTTTTGTTTGCCACAGAGCTTATTTTCTTCCCGTTCTGAAGATGTTTTTGCTCGTCACCCAACTTGCTTCCGTACGAGTTTGATTGACAGATGGTTCCTCCAATCATTCCTGCCCTTTTCCAATGATGGTTTCTCATATGGTTCCGTACAACAAACCATCTGGCGGGTCTGGTTAGCTATGTTCTGCATCAATCCAAAGGATTTGTGTAAAGGGAACCAGGGTGATGCTAACTTTCGAGTTTCCAACAATATTACTACATCCCTGCAGCACTTGATAACAGTTGATAACATCTGCCTGCTACAATTATTTCAGCAGGGCAGAATTGATGATTGCCAGCTAGAAATGAGAGGCCTGCTTTGTCTGGAATCAAAGACCCATTATTGAAAAAAAGAATGAAGATGTATGAGTGGTAAATCTGCCACTGTTATTGTAAACTACATACCAGTATGTGCCCTCACAGAATGGAAAGCTCAACAAGCATCACAACAGTAACTACAGGAGCAGGGCTTAGTGTATTTAACACCTTCACACTTAAGGCATGTAGTCATGGAGGGAAAGTGGTGGGCAAGGAGAGTAGCTAAACACTGAAGATTTGTGATGCCATCTTCCTAGAATGTCTTTAAATGTTTGTTGGACATAATTCCCTGAACAGGACTCTGCCCTGGAGCTGCGCACCCTAAATTACCATGGAGATATACAACCCTATCATAAGATCAGAAATCTAAAGTCATTTTGCTAATGCATTCATCTCACTCTGTGTGACAAGCGCCAGTAATCCCTGCTGACGACCAGAGTCACAGCCAGCGCCAAACAGCCTCTCAGTATTTTTGGAAACAGTTCAGTGCCAAAGGCAGGTCTTATGATTAGCAATGTCAAACATCTCTGCTCGGTCCAAACATCTCTCTTCTTATTACACACAACGGTGTTGGACTTACAAGGCTGATTTTCATCAAACGTCAGGAGGGTTGTAGCCTGGGGGGTGAACAATGAGATGTTGCGGTTAGCGATAATGTTCTTGGACACGGCATGATAATAAAACTGATATCTGCCGTAGTCACTTGATTAGTATTTGTTCCAAGCTGGTAAATAAATTAACGAGCTGGTAAACAACTTAATATTGAGAGCGTTATGCCCAAAGTTCAACCTAGTTTATGTGTGCAGAACCCAGCGGCGAGCACAGCTGCATATGTGATATATTCAATATTAGTGTAATTTTTAAAGTGACAGTGCCAAAAACTTGAAGGTAGTCAGTAGGGAATGAAGGAAGTTGCAGAGATGTTAGCGTCTTTTGATCTGTTGGCATAGAATGCAAACTGGTAAGGGTCCTGGTTATCTATGGCGTGCTGGAGAACCAGTTTGACGAAACACTATCAGAATGGGGGAGTCATTTAGACGAAACACAGCAGACCTTTAAGATACTGGAACAATAGCGGCAGGTGGGAACACTTCGCTGTGACAGTGATAGGTTTGAGATGTCAGTGATGGGGCTTCCGGTTCTGGATGGCAGCGTAACAAAAGGGCTTTCAAAAAAAGTTAAATAAATTGACCCTGTCAAAATAATTGGACTGGTTTATGTTTATTATATTCAGAAAAATGTCGAGGATGACATCTAAGCGAGAGGGTTAAAAGCCCAACCAGAATAATGATAAAGACAATGAGGTGCAACAACACAACTGGACCATCATCGAGTCCATCCTCTGTTCCTCCATCACCGTCCGGTACGCTGCAGCCACTGCCAAGGACAAGGTCAGGCTGCAGCGCATCATTCGCTCTGCCGAGAGGGTGATTGGCCGCAATCTGCCGTCCCTCCAGGACTTGTTTGCTTCAAGGACCATGAAGCGGGCGAGGAAGATTGTAGCTGATCCCTCTCACCCTGGACACAAACTGTTCGTGTCCCTCCCCTCTGGTAGGAGGATGCGGTCCATCAGGACCAAGACCTCACGCCACAAAAACAGTTTCTTCCCGTCTGCAGTCGGGCTCATCAACAGAGCCCGGGTCCCCCTCTGACTCTACTGACTCTGTCACCCCCAGACAATTCCCACCGGACACTCCCCTGCACATAGCCTTATACTTAAATACACTTGACACTTTCATGCAACACTTACACTCATGCACATTCCATGCACTTTATCTTATTTTTGGTATTTTGATATGCTACTGTTTCAATGTAAATATTCATTCATCCATTCATCCTCATTTATTGCACTGCGTTAACTGTTAAATGTGTATTGTTAAATGTTAAATGTATGCACCTTCCCGCCAGGACAAATTCCTTGTATGTGTAAGCATACATGGCAATAAATGGTTCTGATTCTGATTCTGATTCTGACAATGGCAACTCCCCCCTCACGTATAGCCAGGTGATCAACAGAACTGGACTCGAGACAGATCGTGATTCCAGGCAAGACCACAAAAAAAAGCTTGACGACATCAACAGAGACATTTTAAATGCTAAGCCTAAGCGAGGGTTGTAGAGTACGAGGAAAGGCTGCAAAACACGGAGAACAGCAGAAGCGTTCAAACTAAAAGAGCAGCTGCAGGCAAAGTTAACAGATAAAGAGAGGTGCTCAAGGAGGGAAAACATGAAGGTAAGCGTTTAGCGCAGATTCCTCCTTGTCAGATTCCTCCGTTTCAGAATGAAGGAAGAGGTGCTTAAACTGGCATGTCAGAAGAAAATCCTCGCATGGAAAAACTGCAAAAAGAGCCTTGACCACAACTATGCACCGGGAATCCCAGTCAGGCCTAAGGAATATACGTTGGCACAGAGGCTTCTGAATGATAACACCAGAAAATTCCAGTTCCTGTAACCAGCTAGGCTGAGAGTATTCTAAGGTAATGGGACAAGAACCTACCTGGTGGAGGAGGCAACGCCGGACCAAGTGGACTGGGGGTTCACACAACCAGGAGGTTCGTTTTTTTAAAGACTTTTAATCATAGCAACATGGTAGAGACAATAAAAAAAGACTGCATAGTCCATCATCACATCAGAAGGCCCTTTAACCTAGTTATCCCTGTTGAGGCAGGTCAGGCAAAGAACTTCATGAAGAACTTTACGAAGTCTGGAAAAGAGTTCAAATGTTCTATGTACAAATCGGTTCTTGTCTTAATTTTGCTTTTTTTCCTGTTGAGATGGGATTGTTTGCAATTTGTCAAGAAGACAAGAGTGATCATTTGACTTATTTGACTGGTTGGAACAAAACGCAAGATGGATCTGTAAAAACACTTCTTTTTTTATGTCAATTGGGTTTTAAATGCAACCTAAGAAAAGAAAGATATTGTCAAAATAAAATAAAAAAAAGGAAAAGACACAAACAGCTTTCTTCCCAGAAACACACGAGTTGAGCCGAACATGCAGTTTAAAACACAAATCATGGGTGGGTGGTTTCATGTCATGTCACGTTCAGACACAACATGGGCATTACAATACCATCTTTTCCGTGAGAAACACACACGTTTTGGTTTCAACACACTTGAGGACGAGGAACACCCGATGGCCTGCGTTCCAGGCAGTTAATACTGGAAAGACAGAATACTGTCTATGTTCACGTGGAGGCCATCACCACTCCATAGTGGAATCTCTTGCTTTTCATTTCTGCGCGTCCCATGTTTAAAGGTCAGAGCAGCCTCACAGCCTGACAGAGACTGCAGCCGCTGAACTGCTGGCGCTAGTATACGCTCTGCGGCCGCCTCACTGCTTCTGCGAGTCCTCACAGATCATTATAATTTTTTGTATTTTTGCTGGGGGAAAGAAATAGGCAACACACATCTGAGCTGCACACGGTCAAATGTGGGTTAAGATGTAAAAGGTTATCTCAGCTTTGGGGTTCTTAAATGTTAATCATAATAACAAAAATAACAGAGATAATAACAAATAAATGAATAAAGAAAGAGAAAAAATATATACAAATGTTAATACAAAGCTATGTTTACCGCCACCACCAAAGATACTATTAATAACCATAACATAATAACAATGAAGTCAGGGCGCGTGCCCCATATTTAATGTGTTGTATTGCGGCGGCCCAGCCACCCGCTTGAAAGAGAACCATCAGCGTTCCTCGAATGGCTTCAGCAGCCAGGCACAGGGCGGGTCACAGCCCCTAACGGTTTCCATGTACCCTATTTATCATTATTACTACGAAACAATATCCTGAAGAATAATAAGGGTATTAATAATAGTATTACTAATGAATAATATGGTGGCAAAGGGGTTTAAGAGAAGGCAAACAATCTAAGACATTTAATTGATACATTAAAAGAAAAAATATATATGTGTTCAGGGACTGATCACATAAAACTGAATATAGAAAATATGAGATATAGTATTCATGACAGATATTCAACAATAAATAATAATGGTGTGTGTTAGGGAGGTTGTGGATATATGCTCATGACAAATAAACAATAATTATACTATTATGAACAACACTAATAATAACATAATAATGTACTTAATAATAACAATGGGATGACAAACACATGAAAATGCATAAATATAATTATTAGGGAATCAGGTTTGCAAAAAACGAATGAGAGATGACCAGATCGAGTGGAGTTAGTTGCTGCGTTCATGACAGAGGGCGATAGAGTTTCCATAGATATGTGACCTATAAATCAGTTTTTCAGCATGCAATATGTTTTATGGTATTTTTTGATTTCCAGCTAATGATGGTTTTCTTGGTGAACGTCAGGGCAACAAGGAATGTTCAATAGAGCTGGTGTTGCTGATGCTTTAATGAAGGCGGTTAGATCTGGGTGAATTATGGATGGAGTGAGCTTTTGTCTTATTGATGATCTTCACATCCAAATTGAGAGAAAAGGGACAGAAACTTGATGGCAAAGTTGGGTCTTTTGAGTTGCTTGATTTTTTTTTGTTCCAATTCAGCTTTTATTCTATTCTTTCTATTTTAATAAACGGACAATTAAATTATTATGCCTCTTGAAACTGCCTTTTCTGTCAATGACAGAGTTGGTGATGATTTGGGGAAAACCTTTTGGAAATTAATACTTGACTCAAATATATTAAATAAAATCTGATTTAAATTTGAAACTGTAAACGTAAAAAAAAATACAGAAATTGACTAAATGTACCGGGGGGGGGGGGGGGGGAGATCTGGCAATGAACGTGAGTGAAGCTGGAACTTAAATACTCGAGGAATAGGTGCAGCAGAGTGAGCAGGTGAGAGTGATGGAGCTAACGAGGTGGGACCAGCAGGTGTACTGAATGAACTGATTAGGTGTGTGGCAGAAACTGGAAGCTGAACTGTGACACTAAATATATATCAGGAAAACAAGAAACGGTTTCTTCTACTGAAACAAAAACTAAAAACGAAATGCACTGTGGTCGAAGATAAATTAACAAAAGTTCAAGTGCACAATATATGCCAACAAGTGTAAAATTAAATTTATAAAACGAAGAACCCCCAATTTTTTTTTACTAGAATTGAATAGAGAAAATTTAAGAGAGCTTGGAAATATTTTATCACAAGTTGTATTCTCATCAAGACTAATAGCAACACTTTAGGTTCATTATATCCATATAATGTGGTTTTACCACAAAATGATTCAAATCTTTTAAGTCACAGCTATCTCCATCATTACTCACTACCCATGTGACGCAAGCTTAGGAAAGGAGAATTTCCACCCTCTTGTCAGGAGGCAATTATCTTTGTTATTCTCAAAGAGGATAAACAGAAACAAGAATGTGGGAATTATAAACCTGTCAGGGTTCTAAATTATCCAACAACGCTTGTAGTAAATAGAACAATTTCATAACTAGGCATCCTGCCTTGTGTTCTTCATCGAGGCCGTCAATGAACGTTTTGACCTCGTCAGACTCTTTCCCTTCCCCATGCACCTTGGAAGTTGTGCCAGGACAGAACCCCCAAAATAACCTGTGTTTTGAAAATAAATGAACACTGCATTGTCAAAGTTGTTATTGCTTCTTTATATGTGGTTAAATACTTGCATGTGTAAGTATATACTATTGAACAAAAGGATGAGTTGGATGTTCAATATTTAGTCACTAGATCTTTTTAATGACTTTAATGACCCACAAAATGGGACAAATCTTTAAAGCCACAGTTATCTCCATTATTACTCAGCCCATTTAAGTTAAGCTTACCAAAAGGATAATTTTAACCCTCTTGTAGGGAGGGAATTATCTCTGTTATTACCAGAGGATAAAGAAAAACAAGAATGTGGGAGTTATATGCTTGTATGTGTAATATATATACATATATATATATATGTATATATATATATACATATATATATATATGGGAATTTAAAAAAAGGGGGAACCGATTCTAAAATGAGCTTTTGTATACTTGTTGGCTGGCACATGCAGGTCCAGCAGCTTTACTCGTATTCCCTGTTTGCAGAGTTGCTCTCACATTCACTGTGGATACAGACAGTTGCCAGTCCTCTGATCAAAGCGAAAATATAAAAGGTGTTAAGCTCATCTGGCAAAGTGGCCTCGCTCAACATCCTGTTTTCATGGATCACCTGCCTCATATAGAAATAAATTATCCTTTTATTAATGCCCTTGGGGAAATTTTTCTCTGCATTTAACCCATCCTTAGTGAGGGTTGTTAGTGTTGGGTTCTCTCTCCACGCTCTCCTAGTTGCCAGTTGTCGGTCTTGCTCTGGCGGCTCTGTTTTTGATTTGGTCCCCTGACTGAAAGACAGCTTTTCTGGATAGAGCCCTCGCCTCACGATTCATCCAGGCTTACCGATTGTCTTTGTGATGACCACATCATCCACTGATTTGCTGATAAATGATGTCACTGAGGATTCATCAGGATATATAGTTGTCTTGGGTAGCGGCATCTCTGAACAAGTGCCAGTCCGAGCAGTCTTGTGGAGCAGCTGTAGCCTAATTTGTCCATACTAAAACTGTTTTTTATGATGATTTGACCTTATTAGTAGGAGAACGTTGGCATGAGAAATGTGTTCTAATTGTCCAAAGGGGGAGAGCTTTGTAGTTGCCAGGGATCTTTGTGTCAACATGGTCCAAAGTTTTGTTTCCTCAGGTCAGGGGCGTCGTTAGGCCTGTTTTAGGGGGGCTGAAGCCCCCCTGAAATGTTCTTCAGCCCCCCCAAATAATTATTGGGATTTTTTTTTTTTTAAATTAAACTATTGTTTTACACATGTTTGTTCACCCGTGTGAACAAACATGTGTTATTTATAACTCTAACATGCTACATATGTGAGTGCGTTTCTGGTTTGTATGTTTTCTCCCCCTTCAAATTGCAATCCAATAGCCTCTCATCATACTTAACAATAAAAGACCGGGCACTAGGACCTTGGGGAGTCTACATCGCTGCTGCGCTGGCTTTCTCACTCTGCCAAGTAACGTCTCTCATCAAGACAGCAGGATTACAGCCGAGGAGTTTAGCTCATAGTAAATGATGCACGGAGTGACATTGGAAGTACAGGTAGTTACAGAATGTGGCTATCTGTAGTTGTTAACGATTGTTACCTGCTTAAATTTCTCTCTATTTGAGAAAAGTTCATATTTGTGTTGTCAAATTTCACAATGACCCTGAAATTCTGTCTCTTCTGTTATCTTATACTGAATGAATGCAAGCAAAGATACAGAGAAAAATCACACTCTTTCTGATTGAACCAATCTATGAACTGTCTGAAACAATGGATATCCGCAGCCCCAAATGAGCCCCAAAAAAAATTGCAAACATTCAGCATCCTTAGGGGCTAAGCCCCCCCTTTCTTTCAATCCTAGAAACGCCCCTGCTTCTGGCACAGCAGAGGCCTAAATATTTATTTTAGTAACAGGAAAGACAGCAGAGCGATAGGAGGCATGATGACTGACGCCAAGAGTCACGCATCACAGTAACCCAGATTTCCCTCGACAAGCTAAAAGCTGTACGACATGAAATGTGACGTATCCACAGCCATTTTTGACCCTGTGGAAATGAGTTTAAATCTGTGTTTCATTGTGACATCAAATCTGCTGGTAACAG
Source organism: Cottus gobio (assembly GCA_023566465.1). Taxonomy (NCBI): domain Eukaryota; kingdom Metazoa; phylum Chordata; class Actinopteri; order Perciformes; family Cottidae; genus Cottus; species Cottus gobio. The sequence goes on along the minus strand of CM042234.1, from coordinate 14,715,133 downwards.
AGGTTCTTAATCTGTAAGATTTATGGTGTCCATCATGTCTACGTGTGTGTCTTTGTCGCAACATATATGCTTCCTGCTTTGTTGACTTGAATAAGCATTCTTATTGTAATCTAATTAGCTCTGCCTTGACACAACAAAGACAAGATTAATGAACTGAGTCGAGCTCCTTGCACGCAAACACACCACACCCTACGACAGTTAAGGAGTGCTTCTTTGTGTGTGTCTGTCTGCACATGTATTTGTGTAAGTGAGAGTCAGCTTGAACTTTGAGATGTTTTCCTTTTCTCAGCTTGTCCATTGCTCAGTGTGATACATGTTTTTTATGGGCCCTTGAGCAATGTTACTCAAATTAAAGAAATCCCATTCTTGAAACGCATACAGTGACAGAATGAGAGCACATTGTGGAAGAGTGGCCTTAACACACCTATTTTGCATCAACAGCCTCCCAGATAGAGGACGAGGCAACACAGGCCGAAGGAGGGAGAAAGTCAGTGCAATGCTGCCTTCAAGTGCTTGGATGACGTGGTAAATGGTAATGAGGAGGCTGAGACTGTTTCTATGGGTTTTCCCACCATGACAAGAATATTTTTGAGTTACACATAAGAGTTTATGTGGTCGTATGCAAATAGAATAGATAAGATAAAATGAAAAAAATAAAACATTGACTACAGAATTAAAATAGATGTTATTGTATGTGGCCAGTTTATCTTAAATAAATAAATCAAAGCTGATTCTGATTCTTCATTTGCATTATTCTGATTCCTTTTAGCTCCGTTTAGGTATCCACCAACCCCTGAGGGTAATATCTGGCCCTTGAGCTGCCATTATACTACTAAGGTGGAATGATCTGTTCAGAGGATGTAGGCACATTAGCCAAAGTGAGCCAGCAATCATGAGATGATTTTGACAACAAAATATGACATTATTTAAGGAAGGTGACGACATTTGTCTGTTACCAGGCAGCTTTGATCCATTCATGCTCCAGGACATTTCCTCTGTGTTTAAGAATCTATTTTGTTGTGTTTTTTTACTTGTCTTGGGTAATCAAATGGATAATTAGGACGCACAACACTGGCAGGTCTGCTGTGAGAAATCTGCAGCTTGTCACTTTTTTTTAAAGACGGAGCAGCATGAGCTCAGGAAAGTGCCAACATTTTAGGGTTAATCTTCTGCTCTTGCTTCTAGAAGTTAGCTTAGCAGATAGCTAACAGCAGAGCCAAGAAATAAAGACCCAGGAATCCGAAATAGAGTTTAGGGTTTTTAGTGATAGTCTTTATTTTGTAAAACTGTGGAAACATAACATAAAATGACCTTACAAACAGTTAATATACATCCCAGTGGGTACATCCCAAGTCTCTTAATTTTCGTTTCCTCGCGCCTCCATTGAACCGGATGTTGATCTGCGCCGCCATATTGACGGCCGTCCCAAAGCTCTTATGCTGCGTTCACACCATACGCGGCGCGCATGGTGTGAACGCAGCATTATTCGAATCGGAGGAGCCATGATCGAGGAGCCACGAGCGCGAGCTTCCAGGAAGTGTTTTAACGCTCGACACGCCCCCTTATTGTTCATCAGTTATTTGATTGGAAGCTGCAGCTGATCGCTGGAGTTTGATGCCAGAGTGAAGACGATCACAGATTAAACTCAAGTTATATATTAGATTTGTTTTCTGAGTCACCATCTGGTTAAAACACTTTTTACAACATGTACCTTCCTTTCCATTCAATCACGTGATCATTCCTGAGTGTCTAGTTTGATAATTTAAGTTTAACCTAAAACATTGAGCGTAAAGAAATAATTGCAGTGTTCAAGAGAAACCACAATCATATTGTGGGCTATTTTATAATGATGTCACAATCAGAATTTCAAAACATACAAACGCATTCCGTAGTTTAACATCAATAAATCAACTGAACAAATATGATAATATTTAATATTACGTAATAATTGTGATAATAATACGTTAAAATAAAAGTGGATTTTTATTAGAATGTTCGCTGAAAACAGTCCGGACCAGAAAACGACTCTGTTCCACTGATCATGTTTACAGACACAAAATCAGTCATAAGTCTCTCCAGCTGTTAAAGCGGACTGACAGCTGATCAGCTGTGATCAGATGTGATCAGCGGCCAGTCATCAGAAACTGACGTTGCTTCACGTGACATGCTTAACGTGACGTGCTTCACGTGACGTGCTTCAAGGAACTTGCCTCACGTGACGTGCTTAGCTAAACATGTAGCTCCTCCCCCACAACGTACTACCTTTGATCTCACTGATGACATCAAATCAAGGCTCTGTGAACCCCTACGTGACTCTCACAGGAGTCTAGAGCCTGTGGAGTGTGTTGAGCTCCACCTTTCACCGGGATTTGTAGATTCAGAAATCTATTCAGTCTATTCAGCTGTCTTGTCTCTTTCAGTCAGAGACAAGACAGCCCTACCAACCCACTTTTCAAAGATCACATATCAGAGCTTTGAAATAGTATCCACGTTGTGAACTATTGTAGCTGAACATTTTGACGAAATTGTACCTTCTTGATTATTGTTGTTCTGATTCTTGTTTGTAACAGTAGCAAGCACTTATTGTAACTCGCTTTGGATGAAAGCGTCAGCTAGCTAAATGAAATGTAATGTAATGTAATGTGAACTAAACTAACTCTAACATTAACATTAAGATACTTTGAATGGCAAGTATTTTAGTTTAGTTTAGACTTAATGTTAATGTTAGGGGTTAATTTAGTTTACGGTTAGTGTTAGTGTTTTGCAAATCGCCACCTTAACGTGGTGGAAGAGTTTGAGTGGCTCAGTGATCCTGTGAGCTATGTTGTCCGGAGCAACAGCCCCTGCTAGGCAAACAGGTCTCAGGGGAGAGCCCACACTAAGAGTGGATCAGTTTAGTGTTAATGCTTTTGTTAATGTTAATGTTAGTTTAGGATTACTGTTATTTTTAGGGTTAGTTTAGCTTAGCTTTGCTCAGCGTAGCATAGCTTTAATTAGCTTAGCTAAACATGTAGCTCCTCCCCCACACCTTACTGCCTTTGATCTCACTGATGAGATCACAGATCACGTATCAAAGGTGTGAGATGGGTGTGCTCTCCGACTGAGGACTGCCAATTTGAATTTCCTCCTGGGGTGACCCACTTGGCTCATGCATCAACCACAAGGTGCTAGCAACCTTATGCATGAGTGGTCCTCTACTGTGCGTAAAGTACATGGACCAGAAGATCAGAGGGAGTGCCAACATTTTCGGTTTGGTGAATGACGTCGGTTTGTATATGGAGGTGGGTGTGCTATCCATTTGAGGATTACCATTTTGAATTTGCTCCTGCGGCCCACACGGCTCATGCGTTCAACCACAAGGTGCTAGCAACCTTATGCATGAGTGGTCCTCTACTGTGCGTAAAGTACATGGACCAGAAGATCAGATGGAGTGCCAACATTTTCGGTTTGGTGAGTGACGTCGGTTTGTATATGGAGGTGGGTGTGCTATCCATTTGAGGATTACCATTTTGAATTTCCTCCTGGGGTGACCCACACAGCTCATGCGTTCAACCACAAGGTGCTAGCAACCTTATGCATGAGTGGTTCTCTACTGTGCGTAAAGTACATGGACCAGAAGATCAGATGGAGTGCCAACATTTTCAGTTTGGTGAGCGACGTCGGTTTGTATATGGAGGTGGGTGTGCTATCCATTTGAGGATTACCATTTTGAATTTCCTCCTGGGGTGACCCACACGGCTCATGCGTTCAACCACAAGGTGCTAGCAACCTTATGCATGAGTGGTCCTCTACTGTGCGTAAAGTACATGGACCAGAAGATCAGAGGGAGTGCCAACATTTTCAGTTTGGTGATCGATGTCGGTTTGTATAGGGTGTGCTTTACATTTGAGGATTACTATTTTGAATTTGCTCCTGCGGCCCACACGGCTCATGCGTTCAACCACAAGGTGCTAGCAACCTTATGCATGAGTGGTCCTCTACTGTGCGTAAAGTACATGGACCAGAAGATCAGAGGGAGTGCCAACATTTTCGGTTTGGTGAATGACGTCGGTTTGTATATGGAGGTGGGTGTGCTATCCATTTGAGGATTACCATTTTGAATTTCCTCCTGGGGTGACCCACACGGCTCATGCGTTCAACCACAAGGTGCTAGCAACCTTATGCATGAGTGGTTCTCTACTGTACGTAAAGTACATGGACCAGAAGATCAGATGGAGTGCCAACATTTTCGGTTTGGTGAATGACGTCGGTTTGTATATGGAGGTGGGTGTGCTATCCATTTGAGGATTACCATTTTGAATTTCCTCCTGGGGTGACCCACACGGCTCATGCGTTCAACCACAAGGTGCTAGCAACCTTATGCATGAGTGGTCCTCTACTGTGCGTAAAGTACATGGACCAGAAGATCAGAGGGAGTGCCAACATTTTCGGTTTGGTGAATGACGTCGGTTTGTATATGGAGGTGGGTGTGCTATCCATTTGAGGATTACCATTTTGAATTTCCTCCTGGGGTGACCCACACGGCTCATGCATTCAACCACAAGGTGCTAGCAACCTTATGCATGAGTGGTTCTCTACTGTACGTAAAGTACATGGACCAGAAGATCAGATGGAGTGCCAACATTTTCGGTTTGGTGAGCGACGTCGGTTTGTATAGGGTGTGCTTTACATTTGAGGATTACTATTTTGAATTTGCTCCTGCGGCCCACACGGCTCATGCGTTCAACCACAAGGTGCTAGCAACCTTATGCATGAGTGGTCCTCTACTGTGCGTAAAGTACATGGACCAGAAGATCAGAGGGAGTGCCAACATTTTCGGTTTGGTGAATGACGTCGGTTTGTATATGGAGGTGGGTGTGCTATCCATTTGAGGATTACCATTTTGAATTTCCTCCTGGGGTGACCCACACGGCTCATGCGTTCAACCACAAGGTGCTAGCAACCTTATGCATGAGTGGTTCTCTACTGTGCGTGAAGTACATGGACCAGAAGATCAGAGGGAGTGCCAACATTTTCGGTTTGGTGAATGACGTCGGTTTGTATATGGAGGTGGGTGTGCTATCCATTTGAGGATTACCATTTTGAATTTCCTCCTGGGGTGACCCACACGGCTCATGCGTTCAACCACAAGGTGCTAGCAACCTTATGCATGAGTGGTCCTCTACTGTGCGTAAAGTACATGGACCAGAAGATCAGAGGGAGTGCCAACATTTTCAGTTTTGTGAGCGACGTCGGTTTGTATAGGGTGTGCTTTACATTTGAGGATTACTATTTTGAATTTGCTCCTGCGGCCCACACGGCTCATGCGTTCAACCACAAGGTGCTAGCAACCTTATGCATGAGTGGTCCTCTACTGTGCGTAAAGTACATGGACCAGAAGATCAGAGGGAGTGCCAACATTTTCGGTTTGGTGAATGACGTCGGTTTGTATATGGAGGTGGGTGTGCTATCCATTTGAGGATTACCATTTTGAATTTCCTCCTGGGGTGACCCACACGGCTCATGCATTCAACCACAAGGTGCTAGCAACCTTATGCATGAGTGGTCCTCTACTGTGCGTAAAGTACATGGACCAGAAGATCAGATGGAGTGCCAATATTTTCGGTTTGGTGAGCGACGTCGGTTTGTATAGGGTGTGCTTTACATTTGAGGATTACTATTTTGAATTTGCTCCTGCGGCCCACACGGCTCATGCGTTCAACCACAAGGTGCTAGCAACCTTATGCATGAGTGGTTCTCTACTGTACGTAAAGTACATGGACCAGAAGATCAGATGGAGTGCCAAAATTTTCGGTTTGGTGAATGACGTCGGTTTGTATATGGAGGTGGGTGTGCTATCCATTTGAGGATTACCATTTTGAATTTCCTCCTGGGGTGACCCACACGGCTCATGCGTTCAACCACAAGGTGCTAGCAACCTTATGCATGAGTGGTCCTCTACTGTGCGTAAAGTACATGGACCAGAAGATCAGAGGGAGTGCCAACATTTTCAGTTTGGTGAGCGACGTCGGTTTGTATAGGGTGTGCTTTACATTTGAGGATTACTATTTTGAATTTGCTCCTGCGGCCCACACGGCTCATGCGTTCAACCACAAGGTGCTAGCAACCTTATGCATGAGTGGTCCTCCACTGTGCGTAAAGTACATGGACCAGAAGATCAGAGGGAGTGCCAACATTTTCGGTTTGGTGAATGACGTCGGTTTGTATATGGAGGTGGGTGTGCTATCCATTTGAGGATTACCATTTTGAATTTCCTCCTGGGGTGACCCACACGGCTCATGCGTTCAACCACAAGGTGCTAGCAACCTTATGCATGAGTGGTCCTCTACTGTGCGTAAAGTACATGGACCAGAAGATCAGAGGGAGTGCCAACATTTTCGGTTTGGTGAATGACGTCGGTTTGTATATGGAGGTGGGTGTGCTATCCATTTGAGGATTACCATTTTGAATTTCCTCCTGGGGTGACCCACACGGCTCATGCGTTCAACCACAAGGTGCTAGCAACCTTATGCATGAGTGGTTCTCTACTGTACGTAAAGTACATGGACCAGAAGATCAGATGGAGTGCCAACATTTTCGGTTTGGTGAGCGACGTCGGTTTGTATAGGGTGTGCTTTACATTTGAGGATTACTATTTTGAATTTGCTCCTGCGGCCCACACGGCTCATGCGTTCAACCACAAGGTGCTAGCAACCTTATGCATGAGTGGTCCTCTACTGTGCGTAAAGTACATGGACCAGAAGATCAGATGGAGTGCCAAAATTTTCGGTTTGGTGAATGACGTCGGTTTGTATATGGAGGTGGGTGTGCTATCCATTTGAGGATTACCATTTTGAATTTCCTCCTGGGGTGACCCACACGGCTCATGCGTTCAACCACAAGGTGCTAGCAACCTTATGCATGAGTGGTCCTGTACTGTGCGTAAAGTACATGGACCAGAAGATCAGAGGGAGTGCCAACATTTTCAGTTTGGTGAGCGACGTCGGTTTGTATAGGGTGTGCTTTACATTTGAGGATTACTATTTTGAATTTGCTCCTGCGGCCCACACGGCTCATGCTTTCAACCACAAGGTGCTAGCAACCTTATGCATGAGTGGTCCTCTACTGTGCGCAAAGTACATGGACCAAAAGATCAGATGGAGTGCCAACATTTTCGGTTTGGTGAATGACGTCGGTTTGTATATGGAGGTGGGTGTGCTATCCATTTGAGGATTACCATTTTGAATTTCCTCCTGGGGTGACCCACACGGCTCATGCGTTCAACCACAAGGTGCTAGCAACCTTATGCATGAGTGGTTCTCTACTGTGCGTGAAGTACATGGACCAGAAGATCAGAGGGAGTGCCAACATTTTCGGTTTGGTGAATGACGTCGGTTTGTATATGGAGGTGGGTGTGCTATCCATTTGAGGATTACCATTTTGAATTTCCTCCTGGGGTGACCCACACGGCTCATGCGTTCAACCACAAGGTGCTAGCAACCTTATGCATGAGTGGTCCTCTACTGTGCGTAAAGTACATGGACCAGAAGATCAGAGGGAGTGCCAACATTTTCAGTTTTGTGAGCGACGTCGGTTTGTATAGGGTGTGCTTTACATTTGAGGATTACTATTTTGAATTTGCTCCTGCGGCCCACACGGCTCATGCGTTCAACCACAAGGTGCTAGCAACCTTATGCATGAGTGGTCCTCTACTGTGCGTAAAGTACATGGACCAGAAGATCAGAGGGAGTGCCAACATTTTCGGTTTGGTGAATGACGTCGGTTTGTATATGGAGGTGGGTGTGCTATCCATTTGAGGATTACCATTTTGAATTTCCTCCTGGGGTGACCCACACGGCTCATGCATTCAACCACAAGGTGCTAGCAACCTTATGCATGAGTGGTCCTCTACTGTGCGTAAAGTACATGGACCAGAAGATCAGATGGAGTGCCAACATTTTCGGTTTGGTGAGCGACGTCGGTTTGTATAGGGTGTGCTTTACATTTGAGGATTACTATTTTGAATTTGCTCCTGCGGCCCACACGGCTCATGCGTTCAACCACAAGGTGCTAGCAACCTTATGCATGAGTGGTTCTCTACTGTACGTAAAGTACATGGACCAGAAGATCAGATGGAGTGCCAAAATTTTCGGTTTGGTGAATGACGTCGGTTTGTATATGGAGGTGGGTGTGCTATCCATTTGAGGATTACCATTTTGAATTTCCTCCTGGGGTGACCCACACGGCTCATGCGTTCAACCACAAGGTGCTAGCAACCTTATGCATGAGTGGTCCTCTACTGTGCGTAAAGTACATGGACCAGAAGATCAGAGGGAGTGCCAACATTTTCAGTTTGGTGAGCGACGTCGGTTTGTATAGGGTGTGCTTTACATTTGAGGATTACTATTTTGAATTTGCTCCTGCGGCCCACACGGCTCATGCGTTCAACCACAAGGTGCTAGCAACCTTATGCATGAGTGGTCCTCCACTGTGCGTAAAGTACATGGACCAGAAGATCAGAGGGAGTGCCAACATTTTCGGTTTGGTGAATGACGTCGGTTTGTATATGGAGGTGGGTGTGCTATCCATTTGAGGATTACCATTTTGAATTTCCTCCTGGGGTGACCCACACGGCTCATGCGTTCAACCACAAGGTGCTAGCAACCTTATGCATGAGTGGTCCTCTACTGTGCGTAAAGTACATGGACCAGAAGATCAGAGGGAGTGCCAACATTTTCGGTTTGGTGAATGACGTCGGTTTGTATATGGAGGTGGGTGTGCTATCCATTTGAGGATTACCATTTTGAATTTCCTCCTGGGGTGACCCACACGGCTCATGCGTTCAACCACAAGGTGCTAGCAACCTTATGCATGAGTGGTTCTCTACTGTACGTAAAGTACATGGACCAGAAGATCAGATGGAGTGCCAACATTTTCGGTTTGGTGAGCGACGTCGGTTTGTATAGGGTGTGCTTTACATTTGAGGATTACTATTTTGAATTTGCTCCTGCGGCCCACACGGCTCATGCGTTCAACCACAAGGTGCTAGCAACCTTATGCATGAGTGGTCCTCTACTGTGCGTAAAGTACATGGACCAGAAGATCAGATGGAGTGCCAAAATTTTCGGTTTGGTGAATGACGTCGGTTTGTATATGGAGGTGGGTGTGCTATCCATTTGAGGATTACCATTTTGAATTTCCTCCTGGGGTGACCCACACGGCTCATGCGTTCAACCACAAGGTGCTAGCAACCTTATGCATGAGTGGTCCTGTACTGTGCGTAAAGTACATGGACCAGAAGATCAGAGGGAGTGCCAACATTTTCAGTTTGGTGAGCGACGTCGGTTTGTATAGGGTGTGCTTTACATTTGAGGATTACTATTTTGAATTTGCTCCTGCGGCCCACACGGCTCATGCTTTCAACCACAAGGTGCTAGCAACCTTATGCATGAGTGGTCCTCTACTGTGCGCAAAGTACATGGACCAAAAGATCAGATGGAGTGCCAACATTTTCGGTTTGGTGAATGACGTCGGTTTGTATATGGAGGTGGGTGTGCTATCCATTTGAGGATTACCATTTTGAATTTCCTCCTGGGGTGACCCACACGGCTCATGCGTTCAACCACAAGGTGCTAGCAACCTTATGCATGAGTGGTCCTCTACTGTGCGTAAAGTACATGGACCAGAAGATCAGAGGGAGTGCCAACATTTTCAGTTTGGTGAGCGACGTCGGTTTGTATAGGGTGTGCTTTACATTTGAGGATTACTATTTTGAATTTGCTCCTGCGGCCCACACGGCTCATGCGTTCAACCACAAGGTGCTAGCAACCTTATGCATGAGTGGTCCTCTACTGTGCGTAAAGTACATGGACCAGAAGATCAGAGGGAGTGCCAACATTTTCGGTTTGGTGAATGACGTCGGTTTGTATATGGAGGTGGGTGTGCTATCCATTTGAGGATTACCATTTTGAATTTCCTCCTGGGGTGACCCACACGGCTCATGCGTTCAACCACAAGGTGCTAGCAATCTTATGCATAAGTGGTCCTCTACTGTGCGTAAAGTACATGGACCAGAAGATCAGAGGGAGTGCCAACATTTTCGGTTTGGTGAATGACGTCGGTTTGTATATGGAGGTGGGTGTGCTATCCATTTGAGGATTACCATTTTGAATTTCCTCCTGGGGTGACCCACACGGCTCATGCGTTCAACCACAAGGTGCTAGCAACCTTATGCATGAGTGGTTCTCTACTGTACGTAAAGTACATGGACCAGAAGATCAGATGGAGTGCCAACATTTTCGGTTTGGTGAGCGACGTCGGTTTGTATAGGGTGTGCTTTACATTTGAGGATTACTATTTTGAATTTGCTCCTGCGGCCCACACGGCTCATGCGTTCAACCACAAGGTGCTAGCAACCTTATGCATGAGTGGTTCTCTACTGTACGTAAAGTACATGGACCAGAAGATCAGATGGAGTGCCAACATTTTCGGTTTGGTGAATGACGTCGGTTTGTATATGGAGGTGGGTGTGCTATCCATTTGAGGATTACCATTTTGAATTTCCTCCTGGGGTGACCCACACGGCTCATGCGTTCAACCACAAGGTGCTAGCAACCTTATGCATGAGTGGTCTTCTACTGTGCGTAAAGTACATGGACCAGAACATCAGCTGTATACAGATGGGTGCGCTTTCCATGTGAAGACTGCCAATTTGAATCAAGTTGTTAGCTTGGTGGACCCAGCTTATTTTAATAACTGAATGAATGAGTGAATGAACGAGTGAATGACTAAATGTATTAATTGTCTCCAAGAGTTTCAGTGGTTCAGTGATCCTGGGAGCTATGTTGTCCGAGGTATCAGCCCCTGGTAGGCAAACAGTTCTCAGGGGAGAGCCCAGACTAAGGTCCGGTTCAGTTTAGTGATAGTCAGATAGGGTGTAGACCTGTGGAAGGCAGAGGCAACAGGCGCCACCAGTATATCAGGTTTCCGCCAACATATTGACACGGCTGCTTGACGGCCGTGCTCAAGTTTGGCTGGACATCAACGTCTTTGCCGACTACCCATCTCTCTACTGCTGACACGCTTGAGCCTGCCGGGACTCTGGTTTGGAGTTTACATGTTCTCCACGTGTCGGGTTGAATCTGGTGAACTCAACCCAAATATAAAAACATGTATTTTTTTCCCCTCTGCGAATCGCCACCTTACCGTGGTAGAGGGGTTTGAGTGGCTCAGTGATCCTGGGAGCTATGTTGTCCGGGGGCAACAGCCCCTGGTAGGCAAACAGGTATCGCGGAAGAGCCCAGACTAAGAGCGGTTCAGCTTAGTGTTAGTGTTAATGTTAATGTCAAAGTTAGTTTAGTTTTTTTGAGTCCATTAGGCTACAACTAGAGTCAAGTCCTCAGTTGATGTAGCACCTGTTGCTTCCCGTTTAGCTTGACTGCTGGTGCTGTGGTAGCACAGTCATCTAGCACAGTGATTCTTAAATGTGGGTGCGTGTACCCCTATGGGTACATAAAGACAGACCAAGGAGTATGTGCGATTAAAAAAATATATATTTAAAATGAGCATAAATTCTAAAATCCTTTAAAAATTGTTGTTTAAGAAATATTCAATGAAATATAAGTATACGTTCATAAACTCAATTTTATATATTTTATATAAAATCAGACACTGATGAGGACATGCTGGTGGAATTCAGTTCAAATCGGTCTGTACAGATGTAAAGATGGAGCCAAAGAAGTAATTTAGTCCACCACATGAGAGGTATTGTCATGTTTCTCTTTACATAAAAGTCACAAAGCATATTTATAGTGTAGTATTCTGAGTTTAAGTGGTATATTGTATCAGTAAACATTTTAGGTCCAGTGTTTTGTGTATTTATATATGTGTCACGAACTTTTGGGTTGTGACCGAAAGAACGAGGTCTCGGATACAAGCGGCCGAAATGAGTTTCCTCCGTAGAGTGGCCGGGCTCAGCCTTAGAGATAGGGTAAGGAGCTCGGACATCAGGAGGGAGCTTGGAGTCGAGCCGCTACTCCTTCGTGTCGAAAGGAGTCAGCTGAGGTGGTTCGGGCATCTGATTAGGATGCCTCCAGGACGCCTCCCTTTAGAGGTTTTCCAGGCACGTCCAACTGGCAGGAGGCCCCGGGGAAGACCCAGGACACGCTGGAGGGATTATATCTCCCAGCTGGCCTGGGAACCCCCAGAATGAGCTGGTAGATGTTGTGGGTCAGAGGGGGGCCTGGGTCAGCCTGCTGGACCTGCTGCCACCGCAACCCCGGATAAGCAGATGAAAATGGATGGATGGATGGATGGATATGTGTGTTTCGCATTTGCCTTGGTTTGACAGTCAGTTACAGAGTCGTGAAACATGGTGAGAGAGGGGGCTTTTTTGTGTTTGTTTTTTTAACAGGCTGTTTTGTTTGAAGCCAACACCTCCTAGGATCTTCCTAGCTCTCATATAACATAATTATATAATTAAAGTAACATTGTCTGCTAAAACACAACCTGCATAATGGCCTTAAATAAACACATGACTGAATTTCCAAACTTATTAAGCCAATAAACCAACACTTTTACAGTACTTAAACAAAAATAAGACAGGCGGGGCGCTGAGACGTTGATTACAGCAATGCTGCACGATTGGTATGAGACATTTCTGTGGATATTTTTATACATATATTGTGTAACACAAAAACTTGTTACTTTTGACGGAGTAAAAACGTTTTTTACAGTATTGGTGAGTATTACTGTAAACTACCCAAAAGGACCTCTTTTTAAAACTCTTCTTCTAAACTTCATATCTAACTTTTATATCATTCAACAACATGAATTTAATATTATATATTGTTAAGTTCAAAAACCTTTGCGCGATCGTGCGAAGAGAAGGATTCAGAAAGTTATAATAAAACTGTATTTAATGAAAAAGTTGATGAACACAATCTCAAATTGAATCATACTAATAACTACACAAAATATACAAAATATATCCCATGGGACAGAGATTGACAAAGGCAATCAAAAGCAGGACTGGCATACCTGATTCAAACAGAAAATGTGACACAATAACACGAGGCAGCAACCTCTCGTTCCTTGTATGAATACTATAAGTACTTGTACTTAGTCTGAGAAAAAGTAGTCGGTGCAACTTTTATTCAATTCTGTACCTATTTATTTTTTTAATGTTTTAATGAATGTTCTTAATTGTTTTTTAATTTTGTTTTATTTTGCATTGTGTTTTGATGCTTTTAATGATTTTATGTGAAGCACTTTGAATCACCTTGTTGTTGAAATGTGCTATACAAATACATTTGCCTTGCCTTGCCCTGTAGTTTATGTTTAGCTTTCCGCAGTGGCAGGCTCAGGGTTGCCTGTTCCAAATCTACGAGCTTACAACAAAGTGCAGACCGTTAATGTTCTGATTTGACGTTATATCGTGTTTTTACAGTTTTATCTGAGTTTCATGTTTCCCTTTTAAGCAGCAGACGCTAACGCCAGTGTCACCCAGCGTCTGACTCACGGCCTGCCTCTGGCTCTGAGGAACTGCGTTCTGATTGGCTGAGACACTTGAGACTGTGTCGTTAAGTCTTTGTGACGTGTCGCAAGCACAAATGTACAACTGCTGCTGCAGAAGTAGAGCCTCACTGTGACTTCTAGAAATGCTTTATATTGCTCTCGCTGTGTCTTTTCAAATCAAATCACTTAAACGTGTCAAGAACTATACAGTCTCTTTCCCACTTGATAGCATTTCTACAAATTGTCCATCCTGTATACATGTGAATGTGGCGGTGCAACATGTCTTCTGGATTGTTGTGTCAGAGGTGTCTGCACCTGTGCTCTTAATTTGTTTGTTTCAAGAGTTTCAAGGGGTTTCTCTCACGGGTCATGGCAAGACTTTTGGAAACCAATTCTGGAAAAACAGCATGGTGTTTCCAGTTCCAGTTCTTTTTGCGCATGTCATTTTTCATGTTGAAAATGAATAAGACAGTTTTGCAAACTGGCCAAAAGTTCAAGATTGTAGAAAATATGTTTGGGAAGGATTGATGTGGCCCATACAGTTGGCTTCTTTTGTAAACAAGGAATAAGATAAGAAGTTAGCATTTACACCTCAAGGTTCAAGATGTCGTATGAAACGAGTGCCCTCTAAATGACAGTGTACTTTACATTATAGTCTCTATCTTCCTCATCATCATCATCATCCCGCTGAGAGACCAAAAGAACAGCTGAATGGAAAAACCTGTGATAATCCACATTGTGAAATCAAATCCCTGCAATAAGAAGTCTGCCGCCGGTACCATGGGGTTACAAGCATATACTAGTCAGACAGCATGCATGTAGTCCCCTCTCTAGGGACTCTGTTGAAGTTGTATTTTTACAGATGAAAAGATACTATGTTGGCAATGAAAGAGGATATCTCTGTGATAAGAATTTATTACATTTTGAAAGCATCACTTTTAAAGCGGGTCTTACAGTATTTGTAAGCCCACATCTTATCACTTAGCAGACCTGACAGTTTATTTCACCCAAGCACGAACTACTACTCTGATTTCATGAAAGCAGACTTTAAATATGAAGAAACATACACGTGTATTCAATAGATCATTCCATGTTTAATTGCGGGTGAATTCAATATTTCTTTCTGATAAACATCTCTGCTGTAACATTTGTTAGTGTCCACAGCGTTCCTTCCGGACCAGACTTCTCAGTGAATTACTCCCCTTTAACTCCAGGACATTAATAGTGACACCAATTGTTATTTATTTAAGCCTTTTATAATGCAACGGTGTATATGTGTAACAAAGACTTCATAATAATTCATGTAACATTACAAAAACAAGTCTATTCCAAGCAATCACATACACATGAGGGTCATTTCAAAGATTATTTCCATCAGAGGAACAAAGTTGAATTGTTTCATGTTCTGCACAAATCTATAAAGCTATGTAAACACATCAAAAGAAAAGTTAGGTGAAAGTTGTTCAAGGCACTTAGAACTACGCGTGAAGGGAATTTACAGAAAACAAAACTCATGTACATTAATCACATATTGACACATTAGATCCAGTTGGGAATCAAGACAGATTCAGTGGTTGAAAAGGCATGTTTCTGTCTCAAGCAAATGAAGTATTAAAGACCATATCCTAGTTATGGGTTGCCATTCATCCATAAAGTGCATCACATGACCTGTTTTCTAGGTCGAGTTTGAGCTGATTCAATAGAGCTGTGGTTGTTCTACACTTCATTAACTCATCATCAAAGAGTGAAAACACACTCCCACATGTGAAACCACTGCACTGCAAGTGTTTTTATATGGCTTTCAGGCGTGCCGTGTAGGTATGCCCGGTAACACTCTGGCTAGTAGTGATGCCCGGGGGTCAGCCTTTCCTATTACTCGCACGCACCTGACCCGCTTTGAGAGCCAATCTGCACCGCCCGACATGCAAATTATGCGTTAATCAACCACCGTACCGGACCCTCATACCGCCATGCATTATAGTCACACAGCGGTCAAGACTCTGGTCGGACTTGAGTGCCGCTGCTTCTGTGTGTTTAAAATCTAGTGTACTCTTGGTAGTTTCTCAAGATTATCAACCCGAGATGTAAAAGGTCAGTTCAGCCAGACTGTACAAACTGTTCTCACCCTACTCTCACAGGAAGCTAGCAGTGCAGATAGTTTTGGTTTAATGTGCCGAGGTCACAGTTACTCATGATGTTACCCTCAGATGGCCCTATTAGGAGGGATTATGCTCCGGTAGATGGTGGCTACACTGATAACTGTCGTGTCTGTGGATAATCGGTGGATTACTGTTGAGTGTTTCCTCAGTTTTCCATTGACCTAATTTGTATCAAGATAGAGGCAGAAATCTTAGAAGTGGACAGAATTCAGAAATCTGAATTCAAAGCATATCCATTGCCTCAAAATCAACTTAAAAAGCAACTTAAAAGTGGAACATTTTACACTTCTGAGGACAGCTTGCATGCGAGAGACACCACCACAGTAATGGTGACTTGTTCACTTCAGATATTTCCAGGTTTTGTGTGTCTTTACATTGCAAATAGCTGTTTGCCGCTATATTAGATTTTAAAGGTTCTTTAAACAGGATTCAAAGGAATCCTGTTTAAAGAACCTTTAAAATCTTCAGCAGATACGACCAAAACTATCTGCATGGCCACACACCAGTAGGGGTAAGTAGAATTTTTCTTTTTTGTTTAACGGGTGAACTAATCCCTCAGTGATACCCATGTAACAACATCGAGGGTGACCTTAAGGAAACTGATAAAGGTCCAGGCTCAGTCTACTTTATTAACAGGCAAGCTGCCAGAAGAGGTTTAGTGTTGTAAATATGTATGGACTTTCCTTAAATTGACATACACGTGTGCCAGGGGAATGACATGATAGAGTAACATTACATTCCTTGAAGAGCAAATAGACCACATCTCCTTGGCTCACTCTCAATAGAATACATTACAGATTTTATGTCTGATCTCTCACAGGAGTATAGTTTACCACAAACCTTCCATGGCACTGAAACATGGGGGTCGATGCTTTTAGACGCAAAATGAAAGTGAAAATCCAATGAAGCATCTCAAGGTCAGTCGATAGCCCCAATGGGAGTCAATGGAGGTACAAAGCAATGGCATGGAAGTACCTGCTAACATAAAGTTATCAATCCTCTGCCATACCCACCTGGTTACTGATGTATATCCTCAGACATCTATCCAGACTTGTGTTTCTTTCTACATGGGGATGTGGTTTTTCTGGTCTGAGAGGAGGGCCACTTGTCACAAGTGATGAGCCATAAAGCACGCTCGCAGAAACTGATGAGATGATGGTTCGGGTTTTCTGTAGATTGTCATGATTGTGAATGGTTTTTCTTTTTTTTTTTTTGGTCAGGAAACCAAACTTTGGCTTTGTGATCGCGTGATCAAGTCGATTCAGACTGGCAGTCGCTGTATGAGGTTCAAAAGCAAACGGGGTACGATTGAGAAATCCCCAAACAGTTGAAGACAGATCAACTTAGTCTAAGGTTTAAATAACTATAGCCATGTAATTAAAGATACTATTCATATCTTGCACATGTTGTATGAGGTCTTCAGGATGTCTTCTGTAAGGGCCAGATTACATATCCCATGACCCATCATATAGGGAGACATAAGTGAAACAGGCTGTTGCAGTATAAAACTCTTCTCTTTTAACATATCACAGATCTTGAGATACATGCTGCTTCAGATCCATCTCCAAGACGGAAGGTGAAACAGCGGTAACAATGTGGAAAGCGAAAAGAGGAAATTGGAGTTGTGATAGGAGGAAGGAATGATAAGGTAAACGAGGCCAAAAAACATAGAGAGATTATGAAAAAGCACTTCAACATAAGGACGTAGGAGAGGAGCATTATGGAGGAAAAAAGGAGGAGAAGAGGGGTACCAGTGTCCATTGTTATTGTTCCAGCTTTTGGTGGTTAAGCTCAGTGACCTCAATAACCGGAGGAGAGGTGCTGAGTGGCGGACCACACCAACAGGCTGAGGATCGCACCGGCTGGACCTCACATCTGCCACTAGAGATAGGGAGGTCACAGAAGAGGGAACACATTCAGCAACTGACCTTTTACAACTCAAATAAAATGCAGTGTAAGAGCTGCACACCTCAGACAACATAAAGCTAGACAGACTGAGAGGATCAAACAGCACACGTAGAGTAGAGGAGAGCTGCTAGTGTAGCCAAACTTAGGAGCCATCCTTGTGGAAGGAGTCACATACTGTAGGGACGTGTAAATAATGCCACAACAGCAGGTCCACTGAAAACAAAGCAGGAAGTCAGGTTTTTATCTCGGATCCTCTTCCATCTCACACTGCGTGACAGATAATGGGAAGACGTCTGGATATAGAAGCTGAACTCTGCACAATTTGTGACGAGCCATTTGTGCAATGCATTGCTACCAGGCATTCTTCAAGATTGAATGCGATAGATTGTTTTGTAGTTTTCAAACTTTTAAACAGATGGCATGATCAGTGTTACACAGGCAGAACGAGTAGGGTTTTGTCGGTTGCGGTTTGGGGACGAGCGGGAAGAAGCCAACCCCAGATTCACTCTCATTTTGGAGGAAGCTTTATCCGCTTGGCGTTGTTCTTGCTTATTTGTATTTTTTTTAATTTTCATAGCCCAGACACATCCACAACAGAGCAAAATAGGGAAATCCAATCTATGCAACCACAACACACTTGTAAGTGAGGATTGTGTTCAGATGAGTCTACACATCCCCTCACCCTGCCCCACGCATTCTGCCTTCAATAAACTGATTTCCCCTGCATGTCATGTCACCAGATGGGGAAAGGAAGGAGCAAGACCTGAAATCCAACAACATACAATGCTCACATAGTGACAATACATCGCTGTGTGAAAGAGAGACGCCAACCACATGTGTTAGTCAAATATGATGCAGGGGAGCAGTGTGGCACAGCCAAAAGGTTTACAGAGCACAGCACACTGCAGTACAATGGAAACACAGCACGGTTGGGATCAACTCATTTTCAGGACAATCAATTCAAAAAGGGGAAATACTACAAAAAATGTCCTTTTACTTGAGTGTATATTTTAGTATTAATTGTGTGGGCTGAAACCCTGTTCTTATAAATAACAAGAAACATCAAGCTTTGGAGTAATAAAAAACATCTTTCTTTCAAGGTTCGCGTCCACAAGGCCACCGTAGTTTAAAGGAAACATTTTTGGCATATTAAATGTAGTCGTCAAATCAGTGTTGATAGTAAATGTAGTCAATTGAGGCAATAAATTCCTCAATGGATGTTATACAGAGCCAGAGAGCAGAGTTTGCGGCGTCCTTTGATGCGACAGCAACGTAGTATGGATGCATATTTTACTGAAATATGGGTATTATAGACGGGAACACATTTTACATTTACCACGAACACTCATTGGGATATCCACATCTTTTCCTGAATGAAGTGCAATGAAAGTGAACTGACCCCAACCGTGATAAACATCCTGACGGAAAACACATAAAAGATAGGTGTATATGCTCGCATGTCATAGATATGGCCAGTGTGGGTATTAGGAACAATAACAGCAACACTCAACTGCACATGTGGCATACGAGCATAGTATTAAGACAAGATGTGAAAACAATCGAAACCTATGCTATGGCATCCTGATACCACGGAAAAAGGCCTCCTCCATTCTAGTTAACAGTGGGATGCACGTTACTGAGAAGAAGAAGAAGAGGAAAAGACAGTATCCCTGTGAGGTGTTAATCTGAGCTGGTATCCAGTATAAAGTACCTCACATGTTATGGAACTCTTTTTTCAGATTGGGGCAGCACTGCTGTGAAATGTGAAGGGCGAAAAAACACAAGAAGGGAAGGGGAACATTCTTTTAAAAGCACACAAACAGGTGTGATTATGGTGAAAATAATAATATGGTAATCATATTTTCACTTTCAAATCAATGGTATCTTTGCGGACGTACATGCCAATGAATCATTTCTTTAAAAGGACAGCTAATAAAGTAACCTTTATAATGCTTTATAATGGATCTGTGTTAATTGGATCTATTTTCTGGTATGGATTAATATATCAATGCAGTGCAAAAGAAAGAAGCTTATAGTAAGTGATGAATCAAAAGAATTATGATTGGATTAGTGTTTCATTTTTAAGATGAGTTGGAACTTTTGACGGGTGCATTTGAATGTTTAACAGGAAGGAGTATTCTCAGATCCAATAACATTATTTTGAGGTTAAGTGCATACACCTTACACAGTTTAGGAAGCTTATCAATAACACCAGTAGGACTATGACTCATAACATGACCAGTTTTACTGAACATAACTTGGTATTATGTAAGATAGTAAAAAGTATCTTGCATTTGCATGTATCTAAGTGTAAGTATAGCAATAACATCATTTTTTGGGAGGACTTTAACTTGTAGTTCCATATTTTTTCCATCGCGGCATTGCTACTTTTGCTTAGGAAATTAGAATACTTTTCCAACATATCTGCCATATGTGCCTATATCTTCCTCTATAATTTGATTAGGTAGTAGAGACTGAGGCAAGAAAAGTCCACACTGCTTAGGACTGGCCAATCAAGTTCACTACGGTAGTCAATAAGCCATGGTCTTATTTAACTGAAGGGAGATCCATGCATTTGTTTACACATGCTTTACTTCATCAGTGTGAAACCTCCAGCTTTTCCAATCTGCTCCCGTTTACCATGTTAATTTGTCTCTGGTGCAAACTCAACACATCCTCCCTCTGTTTCACATTAATGCTTCCCGTGATTAATGGGGCATAAACCCTTTACTTCCCTGAAAGGCTTATCCTGGAAACATCTTCAGGAATAGTAGAGTTTCTTTAGCAGCAGCTTAACATTAAGAAACACAAGCGCAAAAGTAGAATTCACCAGAAATTGATTCACCCTCATTGCGTCCTCGTAGTCGCTGAAGAATAAGCACTTGAAACTTAAGTCATGTGAGAAAAAAACACAAGAGAAGCGGGAGACGTGGCCTTTGCAGACATCTGTATTTGTATAAGTAAAGGTCACAGTGCACGGATGCTTCAAAGGATGATTGATGCAACAACCAACCTTGCCCTGGACTCTTGAGCCACTTCCTGAAGAATTAGAAATTGTATTTTGGGCTCTCTTTTTGTGGCAGAAAAACACCAAAAGGGGAATATCCCTCAGAAATAATTTGCCCTGTGTAATAGAACCAATTGTAGAATGAGACTACATTTACATTGGGATTTACTTGACAATGGGGCTGTGCGAGTTGTGTTTGCGCTCTACGTTTGTGGAGTTGATGGTGCTGAACCGGTACATCTCATTCACTACTGCGAGTGGTGTGTTGTGTGTGTCCATTACCCGGTGTCGTCAAGCACATCCTGATCCGCCTCTGCAGCGGATGACTCCACATCTGCACTGCTCTCGCTGCCCTGAGCTAACAGACCACACAGAGACTCGGGGCTCACACATTGGCCACTGGGACAGAGAGAGAGACACACAGAACCAGGTCGTTACAACATACTGCTATTTCAGAACTTGGACCTCAATTACCATCGCCCTCTGCCAAAGAAGCAGCATGTAGCGGACGTCCACCGAGTGCAAATGTCTACAATCTGAACTAATAAACTTCTTTCAGGAACTGCTCTCACAACATATAAGCCAATACGTGGTTAGACTCACAATTAACCATGTGCCTGGACAAACTCAAGAGACTTTGACACTCGACCACGGCACTCAAACCGTTACGGCTGAGCCTATAATGTTTTATGACCCTACTTTTGAGCTTTTTTTCAATCATTCACATTACAGAGGACATAAAGAGCATCATATTTAAAAAGAAAAAAAAACTGTAACAGAATTTTCTAGGCCTGTATAGAAAGTCACCTGTATTTTATGTATATTAAAAAGTTCAAAAGTTTAGTAGTTCAGTTATGTAGTTAGTCCAATCCATATTTAATTTATAAATTGATTTGTGTTTATATGAAATAATATGTCGCTGTACACCTTGAGAAAAAATCTGTAGCAACCCTGAGATTAAGATTAAATTGATAAATATCAAATTTGGAAGTTTTCCCAATTTTTCTAAAATTGAGTGGCGCCCAAAAATGCAATCTAATGTTAATTTCTATGAGTCCAACTAATGGTGGCTTGTAGCTTGAGTAGAGTATCATCATTCTTTGATACAAATATATGGGTTTATAAGTCATAATTTAATAATACAAAATAGTTACATAAATTGACAATAAAGTATAATAAACTAGCCACAATGCTACAAGCACATCGTGCGAACCACATGGGTGTTGCTTGTGTGTCATTTTGTGTGTGTGTGTGTGTGTGTGTGTGTGTGTGTGTGTATATGTGTATATATGTGTGTCTCTAGTACAGTATGTCTACTGACTTGATATGCTTCTCCAGTAGCAGGATGGCTTGCTCCCTCTCCAGCAACCTCCTCTTCAGAGAGGCAATCTCCTTCTGCTTCTCCATTAGCTCCTTCTGGAGACGATAGTTGCTCTCCTCCAGAGTCTCACAGAACGCCTGCAGGGAGGCAGCGACAAAGAAAAGAAGCACAGAGAATATTTGCTGGCAGTAGAAACCAGGATTGGGGGCAAATCCTGACAAGCAACAGAGGAGGAGACGGGGATAACATACCTCGACAAGGCAGACTCCACTTTAATCTAAAGCCACTTATTGAACCTCAAATCTAACTGTCAAATCAAGAGGCAGGTGAAACAGGCCTTGTATATATCAAAGAGTCTAAAGAAAAATAAAATGTGAACTTTAGATACATGACCGAGTTTTCTAAGATATGGCCGGTTCTCAAAGCAAGCGTATTAATGTTCAATACTCAGCCCTACTTGAAATGACACCGAAAGCAGCACAGACACACAAACAGCACATGAGCATGTGTACGGTCACATGTGCATGCACACTTACTCTGCTCTCCTCCAGACTATCAAAAGGCCCGGGGGGGTCATCCAGACACAGAAACTCTCTCACTGCCAGGCTGTCAAGGAGAACAAATGAGGTGACATGAGAGAATGTGTGTGTGTGTGTGTGTGTGTGTGTGTGCTTAGCTCAGTGATACGATTAAAACAAACTTAAATAAAAAGGGCTCATCAGTTTTCCATTCTAACATACCATTTTAACCAAAATCATGTCACATACCAGTTGGCGATGTCCTTGTGTGCCACCAGGTTTTGCAAAAAGGTCTGTAGTCCCAACAGTCTGTCTTCCAGGAAGTCGCTGTCGTAGTTGTCTTTGAACCACCGCTTGGGAGGAAGCGAGAGGCGGAAGCCGGGGAACATCTCCTTCAGCTAGAAGACGTGCAAACACATATGACGTAATCTGTCTCCAACAGTTGGTTACAGCAGTTTTAGTGTAAAAGTATGATCATATACTTCAAATGACATATTATCTCAGTTTGGTTTGAACGAGATACCTTGTTTCACGATTCAAGTCTTATGTCATATGCAAAATAATCACAGAGAAGCGAGAGAGTTTCAGTGTTTTTTTTGTTTTGTTTTTTTTTACAGAGAATGAGGAGAAATCGCATCATTACACCAAAATGTTAGGAAAACCTAGATGGTACGCCTCCACCGACCAGTCAAGTTGCAGTTTACATCCATGTTTGTGCAAAATGTCATCACTTTATCGTTTTTAATCCCATTAGACATTTGTTTGTGAAATTGTCATAATTAGCATATGAATTCTTGAGTTATGACCAAAAACCCGTTTTATGAGGGCATAGTGACCTTGACCGTCAAAATCTAACCAGTGTAACACCTCGGGCCGCGGAGAGAAGGCATTTTAATTGTGGAGCAACATGCGTCAATGCCTCTAGAGAACCCTGGAGTAACTTACATTGGAGCGGAGAGAGAAAGACGTACATTGCCTCTATTGAGCCTTTGCATCAAGCCCCGCCTCCTTCTGAGATGTGACCCACACGAACCACACAACTTCTGAAAGTACTGCTCAGTGTGTAGGTGCAATGTTTGACATGAAAACATACTCACAATACTAGTATAAATTAACTCAATCCAAAAATGACCAATGGCTGCCCTTAATAAGAACCCGAGAAAGAGCAGTTACTTTACATTGTAGTTAGTGCCCACCTCTTGTGCATCATACCTATTTCCATCTCTGACCTTACTCCAAATGTGAAAACTGCTTGGGATTTACTAAATCCTCAAAACGGATTGAGAAAAGGCTGAGTTTATTTATTGCACGTGGTCTACTTGGAGAGATACTATATTGAGACGAGGCCCTGGTGTCAGTTTGCTCAGCAGGAGGTGAACAAGCCATGTTTGATTCCAGCCACGCGGCGTGAAGACCGTGCTGCACGTTGAAAACCTGATTGCGTGTTCTGTGCCAGATATCTACGTTTATTGTTTGTCTTAATTACAGATGCATGTCTGGCTATGTGCACGGAGAGCAAGTCCTCTTCAATAACTTCAAAATGAATAATCGGAATATGGTCCAAATTGTTTGATGGATGTACCTGATGATGTTTCCAGCCATTTGAATGTATGCCCCCCACCCCCCCACAAACTCTTGTTCTTAACTAGGGTGATCCCGTTTGCTGTGTTTCCATTATTCTTGCCTGGGGTTACTGAATTAGTGCATTTTCAGTTATAGATTTAATCAGTATTTTACAAGCCTATAAAAATAAGATGTGCTTGTTTGTTGCATCCATTTAGCATCATCTTTTTGTTGTTGCAGGCTCTTTTACTTCATACAGTATTATCACATGGCATCACATCCCTCTCTGCTGGCAATATTTCCCCCTTTTGTAATCTGTGACAAAACGGTCCATCCCTAAACCACAAGAGACCTGTTCCCTAGTTGGCTCGAGCCTGTTGGCTATTTGGGAACAGAAGGCTTCTTTGTGTAGCTTTAATCACTTCCACAGTGCACTCAAAAACAAAAGAAAGCATGCTGAAAGCAATTCTTTCAAAAACAGCGCCCGTAAGAAGAGGATCACTAAATGAAGCTTCAGGTAGGCCCGAGACTTGGGGCCGCCCGTAGTTTGCACACAAACATGCATATGTATACACACCCAAACACACCTTGTCGTTGAGTCTGGAGAAGTCTGTGTACCTTCTAAAAACAACCCAGTTCTCATCTGGAGTCTTCCTGACCAGGACCTTGAATACCTGCAGCAGAGATAAGACAACCCACGTGAACTTAAAGCCACAGTTACGACTGCAGAGTGGTTTCAGTTTGCCAAGCGTTTGTGAAGGATTTGTGTCCAATTAATGAATGTCTGTGTCCTACGTAATTGTTGACATTTGACCTTTAATCTATAGTATTTTTAATGCATGGTGTTTGTACTCAGTGAGCATGTCTGGCTCCTTTGAACTATATGTCAATGTTGGCTAATTAGCATAGCATTTCAAATTTAATCAGAGCACAGCGCTTGAGAGCTGTGGAACAAATAGACAAGATCAAAAAGGCTGTCATGACAGGCCGATTTTATGCTTCCATACCGTGAACTTGGCCCTCTCCTCCATGACCTCATACCCCAGCAAAGTGGGGGTAATGGGCCTCTCATCGCCTTGCTGGCTCCCAGCCGGATCCAATATGGAGCGTGGACAGCTGGAGTACTCTATGGAGGGCTCTAGAACCCCGTTCACCCTGGCCAGTGTCACAGGGCTGAGGAGGGGTGGGGGCGTCCGGCTCCGACTGCCTCTGTCTATGCCACGGGATTGCCGCCAGGAACCCAATCCTCCGCATCCTCTTCCATGGTCCTCCCCAGCCAAGGCGCCGGAGACGCTGCCTAGCGATGAAGCTCGCTGTGGCCGCCTGAGCTTGCTGTTACCTGCTGACAGGGCTCTGTCAAACGGCATGGGCACCGGCACAAATGGTGATGCCATCTTCCTGAGTTTTGTCCTGCAGCCCCGCCACCGCAGTAGTCAACAAGGCTCTTCGCACTGACCGTGCCTTGCTTCAGAGGTGGTGTGCAACGATGAAGTGAAGCAGCAATGATCACCCTGAGGGGGCTGACAATGACTCTGAGCACCCTGTACAAAAAAAGAAGAGAATAATCCTTATTTATTGTATTCCTAATGGTCACAATTTACTATAAGCCTCCCTTCAAAAACAGGCTGCTAGAATGGGATCCTCAGATTTCCCTGAAACTTCCATCAATGTAGCAGAATCTGTCAGCAAACATAATGCTTTAATAAGGGAACCAGACTGTGAGGGCAGATGAATTATTAACATGAGCCACATATCATTCATGATTCATGGATTTGTGCATTATTTGTAAAATGCATGACGGGAAAAAGACATGGGAAGATCTGTAGATAATTATAGTGAGTCAGATAATCCTGCAACCTGCATGCAGATGTCGATTTCTGCTCAGCCTGAGAGGCGGTCGACTACCTGTCAAACCTGTTAGCATTAATTCAGCATCAGTGGATATGAATACAGAGCCCAGTGCCTCTGTGTGATTATCTTAATTATACCTTAATAATACTTTAATATTGAGTGTACAGGATGTTCAAATAAACATTGTAATGTAAATTTAAGGCCAGATGATGATATTTACTACTCGGGCTGCTTACTCTAACCTAAATGTTAGAGTAGTACATAAATGTAGATTACTCTAATCTACATGTATTTTTGGTGCGCTTAAGAAACATGTCGAAAGAGCTGGGACTAGAGCCATCATGACAACAAACCCCTGTTTTAGCCAACGTTATGCTTTTAAGTCACGTTGTTTACATCAAGTGGCCAATGATGTCGCCTCTCGTTTGGGAGGCAAAGTTAGCAGGCGAGCTAACTGACAGCGATAGATGGCGTCCGGTTACTGAGGATAACGAACTTCATTAACTAAATGCGCCAGTTAGTGAAACGTTGCCCTGCTTCGCTGTTCAGGCACAACCGGTAGCTACACTTTAAATGACAGTTAACCAAGGTAATATAGTAACTATTAAATAAGAACGAACCAAGCAAAATATATATTTTTAATTATCATAATGTCAAGAGTCACTGCAACAGCTGCAGCTATCGTTAGCTAACTAGGTATAGTTGCTATTCACATCGATCCAAACAAAGTAGGTTTACGAAAATTTGGTCAAAATAAGAGCTGCTTATAATATTATTTTTCATGCCGAATGGAGTACCATTTACTAATAGTTTGTCAAAAGCTGTCCCCTGCTTTCTACAAGTTTTGTGGCAATAATACACAAGGCAATTCTAAATCGCCAATATTTCTGGACGGAGTTTGGCGTGGGCTCCGTACCGCTGAAAGACCCTTGGATTCAAGGCTATCACATTACCCTTAAGTTAGCTAGCTAATACGCTAGGACTGGGCAGCCTTTTGTGGACAAAGCTAAGGTGACGCCCGATGACAACGATGTTCGCTTACCAGGGAGTCCCCAGTATCCGTCCCCTTCAGAACATAATTTTCTTTCTGCATATGCAGCCCGGTGTCTGATTGTTCTGGTTGCTGTTATTCCACTGCACTATCTCCACCCCTGTCCTGTTCATGTTAGCTCGGTTGAATTCAGACCACGGCAGTTGCAGTGCGCCATGGTAGCCAGGTGGGGGCGCTGTAGTACACATAATATTGAACCGCAGTACTGGGTGTAATTCAGCAGCGGTTCTATGCTCCTCATGGTAAGTCGGCACATGCACTTTGTCACATTCATTGTTTATAGCCTGCTGACTATAAACTGTAGATACATGATGCTAGTATCTATCATTATGTGAAGTAGCCAAATAATTCCTTGCTGGATAAAGTCCAGTCTGACCCAAAATGCAACAAATCCCAATGGTTCATTGATTCAATTCATTTTGTTATTTTTTTATAAAACCAAATACCTTAAATTTACTACAATTAAAATCGGTTGTCATCCAATTGGAACAATATTGGCAGTAGAGGAAGCAGTGAATATCAAACTAAATTGTATAACATGGAGCCCTGCAGTATGACTTCACTGCTTTGCACATCTTAATCACAAGTTACTGTCACAAATTTAAAACAGAAAAAATTGTATCGATACATCTCTAAATGCAAACACCACAACCACAACACATTTAAAACATTACAAAAATTAAGCTTCAAAGCTGGTGCAAGCCTGATATTTTGTGGGCCACAGGTCAATCGTGCCCAACATTTGAAAATGTCTTCAAATATCTCATTAGGAACTGCATCTGAATCAAAACACAAAGATCTTTGTCAATGATGCCAAATAATATACTGCAGTAGTCACCATCTCAAATTTACTTTACCTTTCCAGCCTTTAACCCGAGACCACTAATGTTAAAAATAGTAACACCTTATTATATCAGGTATATTTTACCCGATATAATGTACCAATATACAACATTACAAGGCAAATTTAAGTACTCTTCATTTATTTGACCCTATAGAACTTCTCATTAAATGAAAAACAGGTATCCTGGGACCCTAAAAAAAGACTCAAAATTGGGTGAAAAATGTGGGAATCGTCAATAAAACATGATTACAAATATAAATAATGGAGCTATGAACTTGTTATTTGGTCCACCCGTTTTTGGGATATGCAAGCCTTGTCCTGTGAAGGAAAAGTCTCCCTTCAATGTTTAAACCCATCCGACATTTTTTCACCCTCACTAACGTCGGGTGAAAATCACCCAAACTCGTATCTGTTGAAAAAAACGGGGATCGGAGCACGCCCACCTTCAATAACGTCAGTGAGCAGCATGAAGCTACACCACGACCCACACAACTCAGACTGAAGCAACACAATGAAAATAACGAAACCACAATCACACGGGTAATCACTCAACATTAGTATTCTAAGATTAACAAAAACAATTTTAACTCTATTCTGTGATGCCACAGCATCAGCATTGCATGTATAGCAGGACTTATGAACTCTGAACACTGTTGTGCATCGTAAAAGAAGATCATTGCTTTACACATTGTAGTCCGTACCTTCGTCTTTTTATGCCTCTGCACCATCGACAGCCGCGGATGGAGGCATTATGTTTTTTGTTTGTTCACCCGTCTGTCATGACGCATGTCTGTCTTGCCCATTTTGGTGAATGCAACATCGCAAGAACGCCTGGGGGGAAATTCTGGAAATTTGACCGAGAAATCCACCTGGGCCCTCAAGGATGAACCATAGACCGTAAATAAAAATGGACGAACTGATTTGATTTTTAAGGTCAAAGGTCACTATGACCATGAGTCCATACCATTCTTGAGAACGCAACACATCAAGTACGTCTTGAGGACATTTTTGCCCATAACTCCAGAATTCATAGGCTAAATAGGACAACACAAATTCTCATAGTATAAAAGGATAAAGTGATGACAGTTTGGACGGACAGGGGTGTATACCGTAACATGACTTGGTTGGTGGAGGGTTACAATGCCGAGGTGGTAATTAGTGTGGGTATGTGCTGTGTCTATGGTTAGCAGACTCTTTACAAAGCACACCCATTGACATGATGCCAACAATGGGTGTGATTTATACTTTCTCAAGCTGCAGCCAGACCTATTGAGCTTGGGTGTGTCAGAGTGTAAAATAACACTGATGGTTCCAACAGAACACGTCTTCCTTTCACTGACTCGTTCCCGATCACTTGTTGCCTTGAAGAAGAGTCTCTTGTCGGTAAGTACAGGAGGTGCCTTGTTGTCATTTATGTTTGATTAGAGCGATAGCAAAAAGTTAACCTGTAACAGTTCTTGATTTATGCCTTTTTCACCTTGTTTCCAAAGCTAACAGTGGTTGAGCAGCGATGAACAATATCTGTGTGATTTTTACTGGGTTTGGTGAAATTTCGCTTTTGTTTAAGAATCTAAATCGAATTAGAATAATCGTTAATACTAAGAATTAGGATCTGCCTGGGGAAGGGATAGTATTGTTGGAGGATGCTGCCAAGCTAAAGGTATTCAAAGGAATGCAGAAGCTGCTTGCATTTTACAACTGCAAATTATTTCAACTATGGGGCCCGAAGACTTGAATTTCATGAAAACCAGTAGCATCTCTAAAACACCACTCACGTGGGCCTGCAGACGAAGAAATACTCTGGAGAAAAAAGAGGGATTCTAATTCCAATTTGAACTTTTTATCAAGTGATTTGTGTTTTGAATTATCAGGAAAACAGATACGCTTTGATTTATGGATGAGTAAAAAGATGAGTAAAAATCCGCTTTGTATCAGACGCAATGGAGACATCCACCTCATCCAAGACATCCAAGGCCAACACCACCTTCGCTCTGGCCTTGTTCAAAAAGCTGAGTGGTGACGACAAGACAGCGAATGTCTTCTACTCCCCTTTCAGCATCTCTTCAGCTCTGGCCATGGTGATGCTGGGGGCCGGAGGCAACACAGCCACGCAGATGTCAGAGGTAGAGTACACACACACACACACACACACACACACACACACACATACACACACATCACCCCAAAACACACTGTGAAAATGAAGTAATAGAGTTTCAGTTCTCAGTTAACACACCCATTTGTAAGTGTTTAGACAGGCATGCATTCAAAAGTCCTTGCAATTCAGTGAATCTGGTTCAACATGGTGTTGGAATTTTGTAACCACATTATTATGTAAAGAAGAAAGGAGTTCGTTAGGGTTTCAAGTTTTCTTCATGTATTTTTAATGTAAGAAAAGACATCTTCCAAGAAATATTACAAACATGAGTAAATGATTCAGACACAGAAATGTATTAGAGATGACAGGTTTTTTGGCCAGATTTTCTGATGGAAAACTTTGACCTAACTGTCTTGCAGGGTTGGGTGTGGTAGGATTGTTTGGACATGCATATATTACTCATTCTGTTTCCCAGCGTCAGCAGAGATCTGTTCTATTCTGCCTCGAATTACAGGGAGAGGGATAGTTCCTCTGTGTTGGGTAGACCACAGAATTGATCAGCACAGTAAAGCGACAAAGCCTGTAACGTTTCCATTTTCCATTATGTTAATCATCAAGATTTTCATGAAAATACATGCTGGATGACATAACAGTGACAGGGCTGGTGGGATAGGTTTAGCCAAAGAGAACAAAACAGAGATGTGTGATGAGATGTGAAAACAGAATTTTACTTGGAAGGGAATCTGACTTTGGTTAAAGAAAAGAGTGGCATCGGTTATGCCAAGGGGAAACGTGTGTGTACATGCATGCCTTGGTTTGTATGTGTGACTCAACCTGAGGCTGTACAGAGGTTTATTTTCTCCAGCCAGCCGCTAGAGACTCCAGATGCAGACAGTTAACCGAAGCATCAATCTGCCCTGCCACACACACACGCACACACACACACGCACGCACGCACGCACGCACACACGCACACACACACACACACACACACACACACACACACACACACACACACACACACACACACACATTTGCACACCAACTTTACAGTGATCCTATACTGATGAGATAAACTGCCATTTGCACCCCCAGGTCCTCTGCTTCACTGAGGCAGAGCAGCCAAATCAGCCAGGAGCACAGGTGATACCAACTGGGTCGATGCAGTCGCAGATGCAGACGCGGATGCAGTTGCGGATGCAGATACAGCAGAGCAGCCGACTCCCTCGGTATCTGGCCAAGGTGCAATCAAAGCCAAAATTAGTAGTAATCATGATTAGGCTTAGTGGTGTCGTCTGGTGAGGAAAACTGAGATTTTGGTATACACACTTAATTTCCCACTGCTTTGCTCTCTCATTTTGTTTATCATGCTGCATCTTATAAAACATAATTTGGAAATTTGAAGTGAAGTTTTACAAAGCAAAACAAGCTAAGTTATGAACAGATGGATAATTCTGTGTCTTGACAAAGCAACACAAGCCCTCCATCCTAACATTTATTTGGTCCAAGAAGGGAACAGTGTAAAACTACATAATGGTGAGCAAATGGTGGATAAGTATGTGTAACTGCAAAAAAATCATCCACTTGGGTTAATATAACAATAATGTTAATGGTGTGAAGGCTTTGGTTTTGTCTGTTTTTGCCGTTTTCCATATTCTTTCCAAAAGGTGCTGTGGGTCTGATAAAGGGAAATCGTGCTTCTGAAAACTTCCGGGTCGTGGGAGGTTTTGCTGAAAGTCATTCTAATCATAGTAAATGATGAGAACAATAACACCAAAATCATCCAGTTTATAGTCCTTTCACTGAGTAGCATTCCATGTTGGCACATAGACAAATTGAGAAACAGTTGCCAAATACAGTGGCATTGTCAGAAAAAAGAAAAGACTGACCATAATCTTTGGCCTATACAGCATGGATTCATAACATGTATTAAAGATGCTAAAAGATCAATTTCTTGCCTTGGTAATGTTTAAACACCCAACACAGTGTTTGCAAAGCTGTAGTGTGGAACACCAGGGTTAATGATGATGTTGGTGTCTATTCTCATTATTTAAAAGGTAAGCTGACCACTAGGTCAAGGGCCCATTCAACATAATACAAAGTTTTCTTGCATCTATTGCTAGCTCAGTGTGTCTTTGTAACACGCAGGTCTTCTTTGGCTGTTCGCAGTGCCTGAAACCCCAGAATGGTGAAGACGATGTCCACGCTAGCTTTTCCAAACTGCTGAGTGAGCTCAAAAAGGAAGATACTCCGTATGCTCTCAGCCTTGCCAACAGGCTGTATGGGGAGCAGTCCTACCTGTTTGTCGCGGTGGGTGTGTGTGAGCCGGTTCTGCCCAGCATTAATTAATTAACTATTAAGACAGCTTCGTCAAGCTGTCAGAGCGACCATGGAGCCCCACACTGTCACTAACTGGACTCAGTGAGTAAATATTAGCAATTTCTTTGGGGAAAAAAGCTCTCTCAGAGAGAAGCAGACGGAAGGGTCGACAATATGTGTGTGAAGGAAATATCCAGGATGTTAAAAACAGGTTGAAAAAATAAAGGTAGAAACTAAATCCTACCGACCACGGTGTTAAACGGAACCACCACATCACCTGGCGATCGAGACAGACAATACAATTAAAGAACTACACCGTTTCTGTGAAGCTCTCAGGATATCATACTGAATGAGGGCTTTCAGCTCTCCACTCATGTTGGCTTTATTTCAAAATCCCGGATTAACAAATCAATTCTATGTTCAAAGAAATACTCAAACATAACTCATGGAAATGACATAGAATTCCTTGAAGTATTTCTTCTTTCTGGATTGGTTTATGTTAGTATCTGAGTATTCAGATGTGCAATTTTTGCTCCCAGGATTTCTTATCAGACACCAAAAAGCACTACAACGCTGAGCTGGAGCCTGTGGACTTCAAAACCAACGCAGCTGATGCCAGGGTCAACATCAATAGCTGGGTGGAGAAGCAGACGCAAGGTAGATCTCACATAAACTCATCAGTACAGTATATAGATTGGGGACCATGGGCCCCTTTCCCGGCTTTCTCCATCTTTTACGTTTATTATGTTACAATGAGGTCACGTAATTCACAAGCATTACAGTGTTTTCTTTTTCTAGTTTCAATTCCCAGTTTAATTTCTATCCTATATCAAGCAGTTATGGTTTGTCTCAGTTGAGGAATTGTATTAAAACTTCCTTTGGTTCAATGCATTCAAATTCAATAGTTGTAGTTCACCTTAACTTTAAAAACCACCCAACGAGAGAGTAGAGGATACTGTAGGTGTACACCCAGTTTTCGAGTTGATGTTTTTTTACCCATCTTTACTTTATGTTTTGTGTCCTTCTATTGGTTATATAATGTTCTTTTTTCTTAACACTATTCACTAACTATATATATAACTATATTTTGTAGCCTTCTGTTACTTGTTTTCATGCATTGCTTGTCCTTGTTCTTCTTCAGGTAGTGTTAGTACTTCTAGAAGTTGTGGTAGAATAAGAAATCAAATTTGGATGAAGACATTGTTAATGTCTGTGTCTTAAAAATGACGTATCTGCTCAATACTGCTCACCAGGAAAAATCAAGGAATTGCTGGTCCAGGGTGTATTGGACGACTCAACCTTGCTAGTCTTGGTCAATGCCATCTACTTCAAGGGCAACTGGGACCAAAAGTTTGAGGAGGATTCTACTGTTGATGCTCAGTTTAGAATTAACAAGGTAACACTGCACAAAGTCTGAGGAAAAGAAATCAGCATGTCTTGCAAAATGTTCCTCCAAATTTGTGAAGAAATGAGTCTTCCATAGTAATACTTGACTATTTATTTAGAACTATGATATCATAAGTATCATACATTTGACCTTTTGATATGATGATAACGAGGGATGGGTACCGACACCGGTTATTAAAAGGCCATCGGTGCTAAATAATTAAAGACCGGAGTACTGATGAGCTCCCACCTTATTGGTTCTTTTATTGGTACTTTTCACCGTTTTGGTGTCAGCTAATTTACCATCACACTGCCGCTCGCATCCCCTCTGGCGGCCCTCCTCCCTTTATCAGCGGTACTTGCAGTGAATCACATGAGGACAGGATGACTGATACAGACTGATATTTGTCTTCTTCACACAGGAATGTTGTTTAATTTATTGACACTCCGGTGAGATATCAATGACTTTGTATAGTGACTTTGTTGCTGCTGCTTGAAACAACATTTAGTTATGTTTAAAATATATATATACATTATAATCCTGTTCCTAATGTATTCTTTTTTTAATAGTTTGTATATCTTAAAAGCAATTATTTACTTATGCAAAAGAACCAATCAGAGTATTGATAAAGAACCAAACTAATAAGGAGTATCACTAAGAATAGTAGTAGCGTCGATAAAACCCTAACGATACCATTCCGAATGATAACTCAACAAAGGGCTGTTCTGTCTCTGTTTCTTTAGAATGACACAAAGCCGGTGAAGATGATGTGCCAGAAAAGTAAATTCTCTATCACCCCCATTCCCGAGACCAACTGCCAGGTAATATCCATGTTTTTCAACAGGGTGTTTTGCCCGTGTCGGTTTGTCTGCTAAGCAATCTGATATTTGAGAACAGATCTCATGATTTATAGTGAAGACATTTACCACAATTGGTTCCACTTTGACAATGGTTGAACCCATAATTTTTTAAGATAATGTCCATTCCATTCAGATTATCTTAAAATGAAATGAAAAGAAAGACATAATGTGTTTGCACAGATCCTAGAGATGTTCTATGAAGGGAAGGAGCTAAGCATGCTCATCTTCCTGCCCAATGAGATAGAGGACGACACAACAGGCCTGGAGAAGGTAGGACACACACGCAGACAACAAATGCACAATTTTAAACAGGTTGATTAATAATTCATATCACATCTTACACTAGCTGGAGAGGGAGTTAACCTATGAGAAATTTGTGGAGTGGACTCGTCCAGACATGATGGGTCAAACCAATGTTGAGGTGAAGCTGCCTAGATTCAAGATGGAGGAGATGTATGCCTTGAAAGAGGTTCTGACCAGCATGGGCATGGTGGACGCTTTTGATGTCACAAAGAGTAACTTTTCCGGTAAGGAAATTCACCATAAATGTATAAGCTCCATCATTATTCTCAGAGCACAACATATCTGAACAGACAAATGAAAGATCACAAAACCCATGCTACTTTACAAATTGAAACTACAGGCACAACAAAAACATGACATCAGTTATGCAGTCAACTCAAGGCAGTCTGCATCACTGATTGTAGTGTGCATGATAAAGCAACTGACTCTCTCTTGCCTCTGCTGACAGGCATGTCCCCAGCAAACAACCTGGTGGTGTCGAAGGTCATCCACAAGGCTTTCGTGGAGGTCAACGAAGAAGGAACTGAGGCGGCTGCCGCCACTGCTGCTGTCATGTCGGAACGCTCCATAATGATTCCTGCCACCTTCATTGCAGACCACCCCTTCCTCTTCTTCATCCGGCATAACCCCTCCATGAGCATTCTCTTTGCCGGCCGATACTGCTCCCCTGAGTGAGAACTACCGTAGGCCCAGCAGACATGGATGGATGATGAGACAGTGGGGCCCCAAACCCATCCTACGAGAAAACGAGCACCACAGATTTAAAAAGACATCTTTTTGGGTCCTTTTGCATCGCTCTGTAGATGTGTTTTTGTGGTTTTATCCTGTCTCTTGGTTGTTCTGTGTCTATTTTGAGTCATTTTGCATCTCTGTGGTTGTTCAATGTCTCTTCTTGGATAGTTTTGAGTCACTTTGTGTTCATTTTATGTCCATTTGTGACTTCTCAAAAAGAAGTCTAACCCCCTTCACTACTCCATCCATGCCTGTAGAGCATAATGATTTAGCCAGGGGGAGGAATATGTATATATATTGTAGCGACTATATAAGGTTATGAGACTAATAGGTGTTGTTGGAAGAAATGGAGAATCACTGCTCTAGAATGTGTGTGTAAATTCCCATGCATGTTCCTGTCCTATATTTTCAAGACCCTGATTTTGTAAGAGAGCCTTTGAATGGAAATTACTCTCTGCTACAAGATTAAATAAAAGTGCACATGGGAGCTTGTGGGTTTAAGTCTTGTTCATATCTTTTGCATGCATGCATTTTACTCAATGAGTCTGTGTTTGTCCACCTTCCGTGCGTCATCCAGCACAAATACTTTCTATCCAGTCCTGACAGCATGTCAAACACAATGAAGAGGATCTTGCCAAACACCACGCTGAGATAGATGTTAGGGGTGAGCAGCCAGGCTAGGAGAGGGGTGTAGCTGTAGGTTGATTTGTTGTACAGGGACTGGCCCCGTGCAGGTTCACACATTGAAATGAGTACAGCACAAAAAAAAGCATAGCGGATGATGTGCTGCAGTCTGCCCTTTGTCCTTGGCAGTGTCTGCAGCGTACCAGACACTGAGGGAGGAGCAGAGGATAGATTCAATGATGGCGGTGTAGAAGTGCACCATCATGGTCTTTGGCAGGTTCAGCTCCCATTCAGGTCCTGGGTTATGGTTGAGCCCATGAAGCGGAAGGGCTCAACAGCTTTGACGGGGGAGACACACAGGGTGATGGGGCGGGTGGGGCTGCGTTCTTCCCGGAAATCCACAACCATCTCCACTGTCTTTAGAGCGTTTTCTTTAGAGCCAGATTGTTTTGTCTGCATCAGGTCACCAGATGGTCAGTCTCCCACCTGAAGGCGGACTCAACCCCACCAGAGATGAGTCCAATGAGGGTGGTGTCATCCGCAAACCTCCGGAGCTTGACAAACTTGTGACTGGAGGTGCAGCTGTTCGTGTACAGGGAGAAGAGCAGAGGGAAAAGAAACGGTACTGATGGTCCGAGAGGCTGAGACATGTTTTCCCAGCTTTGCAGGCTGCTTCCTGTCAGACAGGAAGTCTGTTATCCACTTACAGGTGGAGTCGTGCACGTGCAGCTGGGAAAGCTTGTCCTGCAGCAGAGACGGGATGATGGTGTTGAAGGCAGAGCTGAAGTCTACAAATAGGATCCTGGCGTAGGTTCCTGATGAGTCCAGATGTTGGAGGATGAGGTGGAGGGCCATGTTGACTGCATCGACCTCTTTGCTCTGTAGGCGAACTGCAAGGGGTCCAGGAGTGTGTCGGTGAGGGTTGTGATGCATTTAGGTAAGATGCATTTACTGACATGAATCAAGTCGTCCCTTTGATACTGGGAACGACAAACCCCTCGTATTCCTGTGTGATGTTTAACACACCTTTACATGTCCCATTGTTCTATTATGCAGTATATATTTTATTTTATCTGCTCTGTAGAATTCATCTCAGTGTCCAGAACAGTGAACCTGCTTTATTTATTCTCCTGTTTCTACATCTAAAATGTTTCATTACACAAATGTTATTTAAAATATTACTAGACCTCCATGTTTTAAGGGTTCAAACAGTGTGGTTTTCTTTAACGAACACATTATTCTTTTGATCTCAAAAAAGAAAACCCCTTTGGGAATAGGATACTTAAAGTAGTTCCTGTAGTATATTTAGTGTCCCTCATATAAAAGCATTACTGCTGTCAGCTATAGGGTTAAACATTAACACCAAGTCAAAGGTGTCTCATTGATAACCAGTGTAGTAAAAATACACAAACCACAATGACTGATCAAACTGAAGGTTATCCATCTTAAACAAGCAGCTGATCCAGATCTTAGAAAATGTCAATACAATTATATTCTTCTCAATGTGACGAACAATATTTTTTAACCATACACTTTTATTCCACATGTAGAATTATAAAGATACATAAACTGACCTGAACTCAATGCCAGTTCAAAGCTTCATGCAAGCTCTTGTTCTTTTTTATTATATGCATAATGGTAAAATTACAAATAACCGCAAAGTAAACCAGATCCCAAGGATGAGATTGGTGCAAAATTGATGCTCCAAAAACACAGAGAGGTGATGCAAACAAGAAACCACACTTAGGAATTTTCAACACCACCAACTTTACTTGTCATTCTGGTGTTAAAGATGAAGGACTCAGAGTGTGATTAGCTATTAGGAACTGAGAAGCCCTGCTCACAACGACGGGATCACTTTGGGGAGCAGTATCGGCCAGCAAAGAGAATGTTCATGGACGAGTTATGTCGGATGAAGAAGAGGAAGGGGTGGTCTGCGATGAAGTCACGTGGCTGGACAAAGCTCGTCACACCGAAAATAACACCAGTGGCGGCAGCCGCCTCAGTTCCCTCCTCGTTGACCTCCACGAAAGCCTTGTGGACGACATTCGACAGCACCAGGTTGTTGCCGGGAGCCATGCCTGTCACAGGAGATAACAGAGACTGAATGTTTTAAATAAACACAGTGCATTTCTCACCCTACACGACGGGAACGTTGACCACGTTGACGGGAGTCAGTGCAGGTTTCCCGTATCTGTTCTTGGAATTTGTATAAACATATCTGACACGGTGGTGTAGTGGCTAGCACTGTCCGGGCAGTCCTGTGTGGAGTTTGCATGTTCTTCCTATGGCAGCATGGGTTCCCTCCGGGTTCTCTGGGTTCCTCCCACAGTCCAAAGACATACAGCTAAATTGGAGACTCTAAATAGCCTGTAGGTGTGAATATGAGTCCTGTGATAAACTGGAGACCTATGCCCAATGTCAACTGGGATCGGCACCAGTGCTCTGCAACTCTGAGTAGGATAAGAATTGAATATCAGATATGATCCAGGCACACAACTTACCAGAGAAGTCACACTTTGACTCGTCGAAGGCATCCACCATGCCCATGCTGACCAGAACATTCTTCATGTCGTATATCTTCTCCATCTTGAACCGCGGAAGTCCCACCCGGGTTTTAACTTCATGCATCATGTCTGGACGTGTCCACTCCACAAAGTTCTCATAGGTCAGCGCCTTCTCCAGCTGGGGGTGGACACACAATCAATGATTTGTTTTCCTGCATCTTGTGGGCTTCTTTATGAGAGCAAGT
Organism: Cottus gobio; assembly: GCA_023566465.1. Taxonomy (NCBI): domain Eukaryota; kingdom Metazoa; phylum Chordata; class Actinopteri; order Perciformes; family Cottidae; genus Cottus; species Cottus gobio. The sequence goes on along the minus strand of CM042234.1, from coordinate 14,676,342 downwards.
GTGTGTGTCTGTGTGTGTGTGTGTGTGTGTGTGTGTGTGTGCGTGCGTGCGTGCGTGTGTGTGTGTGTGTGTGGTTCCTACCTTCTCCAGACCCGTTGTACTGTCCTCTATCTCATTGGGTAAAAAGATGAGCATGCTGAGCTCCTTTCCTTGGTAAGGCATCTCTAGGATCTGTGCAACAAAGGGTTTCAAATGTTACAGCAAATTATATATCCTGTTCTGACCTGGTTATTTATTTTGTGTTCACAAGTTATCAATTGTTTGATGGACTGACAGACTGTACGAATTGATCAACCAACTAGTTACCTGGCAGTTGGCTTCAGGGATGTGAATCAAGGGGAACTTGGACTCCTGGTGCATCATCTTCACTGACTTGGTTTCATTCTGACAACATGCAGAGAAAAAGCTTGAAAAGAAATTTAACACCAAGTGACATTTTGTACACATCACTTTGTTGCAGTGGTGTAAAAGTATATCACAGGGTGTGTTTGGTACATAGTGACATCACTGCCGAGGTCAAAAGGATTGCTGGTTCTTTTTCACGGGTTTCTGTCACCTGCTGGTGAAAAATCCCTTCATGCACTTCTAGCATTCAGTCCACAAGTTCAAAGCCAGGTCACTTGTTATTACTCATTTGTCAATGTCGTACCAATACATGGGTGTGTCTATTGACTCAAATTTTGCTTCATTACAAAACACACATTATCTCACCTTCACAAAAGGGAAGCATCACTTCTACTGGAGCGTTGCAACCTATGATTCACATGTAGCCGTTGGGAAACGCTCCCTGCAAGTCTTGACTCATTTCTAAAATGTCAGACAAATGCTTTTTTATTAAGTGATCAAATTCCACCATTTCATATGGTCAGGTTTCCTGCCATTGTCTGGATGTTGAATTATTTTGTATTCAACTTTGTTCCACTTCGTTCATTGAAGAAGTCACAATCAACCTCCATTGCCTTCATGGTTTGTGCTACTATGCTGTACAGTTTTAAAACACATATCTACTGACTTCTGTCGATCATTGCTAGTTAATGACATGTTTTCTTTGAGCAGCGTTACCTTGTTGAGTCTAAACTGAGCATCCCGTGTGGCCCTCTCTTCAAACGGCTCGTTCCATTTGCCTTTGAAGTAGATGGCATTGACCAGCACCAGCTTGGTGAGGCCGTCCACAACACCCTTGGCCAGCAAGTCCTTGATTTTACCTGGAAATCAAAAGAGTCCCAAACGTGAAGCAAAGCCCCACAAAGGAAAGCATGTCTATTGCCATGTTTCCATGTGTCAGACCCACCTTGTGTCTTCTCGTGCACCCATGTGTTGATGTTGAGCCTGGCCGCCTCTGAGCTGGTTACGAAGTCCACCGACTCCAGCTCAGCGCTGTAGTGCTTCTTGGTTTTTCCTAAATAATCCTGGAATCATCAAAGACATATTTACTGGGACTGATCACCCAAAACCAAATAATCTCTTTGCAGAGTACAGTAACAGCTGGAGAAGTATTTCCAGTTTTACTTGATGGTATGCTGGCGTAATGTCCACCAGCTCTTCATTGTTCCTTAAACAAAGCTTAAAGATTCCTAAGTGAGCCTCTCATTCACGCCAGCCTCATATGTAAACTACACACAAGCTGAAACACACACACCTCAACAAACTTGTAGGACTGCTCCCCGTACAGCCTGTTAGCAACACTGAGGGCATACGGAGCGCCAGCCTTGTTGAGTTCGCTCAGCAGTTGGGCGAAGCCAACGTGGACATCATCCAGACAATCCTGGGTTTTCAGGGACTGTGGAAAAAGTAGAGAGTGTTACAGAGATGCACTGAGCACGTGACAGACCAGTCTATTGTTAACATTATATTACACGGGTTATCTTGCCAATTAAGTGATGAGTTTGACCAGTTTTCCTTGTTGATGCTGGTGCTCCACGATATGCATTAGCAAGTTTACATTACATTAAGTGATGGTGGGTAGCAGCTACTCATCTGAAATACTTCCTGATATATTTGGTTATATCATTGGCTAAAATTTCAGTACACAGCAGTCAACTCGGGCAGTTTGAGCATGCAGCAGATTGGAGATCAGCCAGCAAAGCAGCACAGACTAAGCACAGAATTCGCTCTTGAACCTGCCGGCTCTCTGTCTCTGAGCATCCCCTCACCAGATGACACCAGACTGTTAGTAAAAAGCCCCTCAGTGAGTTTATCACTCCTCCGCTGTTGGCTTTGTTACCGTCTTCATCAGCTGCGGCGGCAGTTTGATTGGGCCCTGCTGCTGCTGCCTCGGCGCTGCTCCAGCATGCCGGGGCTCCTTTGCCTTGGTGAATCTGAGGACCTACAGTGGAGGTGCAGCTGTGTTGACTGTATGATACAACTGAATTCAGAGCGGTGAGTATCCAAATCAGCAAGACCAACACAGTCATTTTCGTAGAAAGTTGCCATGACTTTGTTAAATATGGTGTTAACTACATTCAAGTAGGTTATACCCAAGAATAAGGCATATATACAAAAGCGAACAGCTTAATTTGTGTGTACACTATTTTCCTTTTTTGTTGAGAGGGTTAAATATAATCACACTGTGGTTTCCAGAGATAAAAAAAAAAACACACCAGGAGGAAGACATCAATAGAACAGCTAGGACTACATTCCTGAGTATTATGTAATAACATGGGGTTTTGAACTGTTGGACACACACACACACACTAAACCTTCCAAGTCAAACCGCTGATCAAGATAAGTGAGTACAATATTATTTTGTTTAATAAAACACTTCTCTCCAGTTTTAAACCCCTCTCCAGCACAAATAAATAAGGAGATGATGATCGTAGTTACATATTATATTGCAAGAGTCAGTGAATGCAAATTCCCTCGTTTGACTAAATCATTGCATTAATGGTTGGCGGGAAGATAATTGACTAGTTTTGACATTGAGGAGGATTCAGGAGTGAAAGCTGGCCCCTCCCACATACTCCCACTTCTACCAGCCCAGATTTATCTGGGTGTGTCTGTGCTTGAGCAATCCTTTGGAAGGACAGTTCAGTGTGTGTGTGTGTGTGTGTGTGTACTGTACCTCTGACATCTGCGTGGCTGTGTTGCCTCTGGCCCCCAGCATCACCATAGCCAGAGCTGAAGAGATGCTGAAAGGGGAGTAGAAGACATTCCCTGTCTTGTCGACATCTCCAAACTTTTTGAGCAGAGCCAGAGAGAAGGTGGTGTTGGCCTTGGACAGAGGGGTTGGTGATGCCATGGTGTCTACACAGAAGGGAGGGCCGACTAGCATTCATTATTGCTTTACAAAATATTATACATTTTAGACTAGTCTAGAAGTATTACTCTTCTGGATTCATCAAAGGAATTTTAACAGCTGAAATGGTGGATGTCGCTGTTGGATAACAGAAAGAGTAGCTACTTATCATACATTTAGCAAATATATATTACAACTTAGAATCACATATTATAGCATTTGCTATACTTCATTCTTAACGCCACACCATGAGTCAACCAAGTTAAATGCCCGACATAACACAAGGCCAGTTCTATTAAAGCTGACCTGTATGAATGAGTAAAGTTACCTCAACTGTATATAAACTAAATAATCCCATCCCACTGTCTCAATCTGAATTAAACTCATCTTCTACTTACTGACAGAGATTGTTCTTGTATTCCTCAAGTGTTCAATCGCTTTTCCGTCACTGGAAGACTTCTGTCTAAACCACGAGTTTTATTATTTACACGCAGACTGACACGCCCATAAACTTTGCCAGGTTACATAGAACTTGATCTTCTGGTTTCACACACTTGTAATTAACAACAAGTAATTTCTCTGTAACATGTCACAGCTGGATTAAAAAGAATGTGTTTTGTAGACAATAATTATATGATACATAGTTCTGAAAATACAAGATCCCTGAGTTCGCTTGCAGATGTTTGATTATATGTTTGATACCGTAGTACTATATTCTATGTTACGGAAATACAGCTCATGAGCTTTTAGTTTCAAACATTTCAAATGTTCTCCCATCATTTTCAGAAACACAAGGAAAAATAAAATCACCATCAAAGAACTAATTTTATACAAACACAAGTTCAGTTGTAATAGTTTGGATTACGTAGCTGACAACATCCTCTTTAATTATGGTCCACGATCAACGTACTCAAATGGTAACATTACATTATATTGCATATTACTAATGATGTGTGTGGGCAACAGATCAGAGTGTTTGTCTGAGATAGAAAATGATACACAGGGATTTTCCTACTCAACTACAGCAGGCAAAGACTATTTATAAAATACACGTTTCATCAGGAAAATCACTTATTAGAATTTGAAACTGAGTACAAGCAACAGACCGGGACACAATTTGGAGGCTTTCAGTTTTTTAGCTTTGGATTGGAATGCCTGGGTTCAGTGAGACACTTTTAACGTGGCGTTCCTACTAAATTGTGCTAAATTATTGCATATTACTAATGATGTGTGGGGGCAACAGATCAGAGTGTTTGTCTGAGATAGAAAATGATACACAGGGATGAGACACTGTTAACGTGGCTTTCCTACTAAATTGTGCTCTTGTAAAGGGGCGAGCATACGATGGGAACTTAGATAGATATCTTTAACTTAACATGGAGAGAGTGCTTGATAGCTGGGGGAGGTGCTGTGCACTCGATGGATGAACAGAAACTTGGGGCCGATAGAAGACCGACCAGGCAGCGTTACAATACTGAGATGTTCCACCAGAGGGAGCTCATCTCAAGGTTTCTTTGAGAGGCTCATGCTGACCCAGTACTGCGCAGAATCGATTACCGACGATGGCATCAGTTTCACGCCACCGACTGCATGACTCAGGGCATGATGGGAACTGATTGGCTGTTATATTTGATAACAAACACTACGTTTTCCAGGAAATCCTTTTTTTTCTGTGTAGTTGCAATACTTAACGCTCGACATACGATTGATAGTAAACAAAGATTATGTATATGACACATATCAAAGCCAGCAGCAAAGTGTTTCACAGGCAGACATAAAAATAACAAATTATAGCATGGCATATGATACACGCACATTTCCACATAAATAAATACTTACAGACACATATGAATGAATCCGTACGAGGTCGGCATACAACACGTATCCTACAGATTGGATCTAACAGGATGTAACTTTGTTTTTCACGCCCACTGATGCCGCCTGCAGTCAAACCAGCCTTCATTCGGCAAACAGAGATTAAAAAACTGAAAACACGCGATTACAACGTGTTTTCTCTCTTAAATGGTTAACTCGTTTTAATACAGGAAATAATGGAAGTAATGTAAAATAAAAACTCCGTCCAAGTTAACTTCTCTGAAGGTTTTCTTTTGCTCAGTAATCATAATATATTTTCATCCCATATATCTCATATGCAACTGATTCATATATAAATATAATTTACAGTAATACAAGCTTTTGGCATGAATATATTGTCATTGACGTCTCAACACATTATCTTGTCTACTCTCAGGAAGAAAGATGTAATCACAATTATATGCGGTGGGGAATTGCAGGATTACAGCAGCAGACGGGTAGTGTGTACACAAGAGACATAGTAAAAATAAAAAAACAAATAATAGTATTAAAAAAACGAATAATCCACAATAACAATATTATATAAACATATAGAATACATGTATTTATATTGCACCGATTGAAGTGAATAAAGTGTGTTTTTGTGATCTACAGCAAAACCTTTATCCCTGTACGGCTTCCGTACAATGACATATGAGACTCAAGGCTTTATCACTTGATCTCAAGGCTTGATCACATCCATGGGCTTGTACAAGGAAGGCTTCGACACGTTCTTGGGCTATGAGGAAATGACACATGTATATACAATAGTTGTAGTTCACCTTAACTTTAAAAACCATCCAACGAGGGAGTAGACGATACTGTAGGTGTACACCCAGTTTTCGAGTTGATGTTTTTTTACCCATCTTTACTTTATGTTTTGTGTCCTTCTATTGGTTATATAATGTTCTTTTTTCTTAACACTATTCACTAACTATATATATAACTATATTTTGTAGCCTTCTGTTACTTGTTTTCATGCATTGCTTGTCCTTGTTCTTCTTCAGGTAGTGTTAGTACTTCTAGAAGTTGTGGTAGAATAAGAAATCAAATTTGGATGAAGACATTGTTAATGTCTGTCTTAATAATGACGTATCTGCTCAATACTGCTCACCAGGAAAAATCAAGGAATTGCTGGTCCAGGGTGTATTGGACGACTCAACCTTGCTAGTCTTGGTCAATGCCATCTACTTCAAGGGCAACTGGGACCAAAAGTTTGAGGAGGATTCTACTGTTGATGCTCAGTTTAGAATTAACAAGGTAACACTGCACAAAGTCTGAGGAAAATAAATCAGCATGTCTTGCAAAATGTTCCTCCATATTTGTGAAGAAATCAGTCTTCCATAGTAATACTTGACTATTTATTTAGAACTATGATATCATAAGACCCCGCGACCCTAAAAAGGATAAGCGGTTCAGATAATGGATGGATGGATGGATGGATATCATAAGTATCATACATGTGACCTTTTGATGTGATGATAGCGAGGGATGGGTGCTAAACAATTAAAGACCGGAGTACTGATAAGCTCCCACCTTATTGGTTCTTTTATTGGTACTTTTCACCGTTTTGGTGTCAGCTAATTTACCATCACACTGCCGCTCGCATCCCCTCTGGCAGCCCTCCTCCCTTTATCAGCGGTACTTGCAGTGAATCACATGAGGACAGGATGACTGATACAGACTGATATTTGTCTTCTTCACACAGGAATGTCGTTTAATTTATTGACACTTTACGTTTGTCTCCAGTGAGATATCAATGACTTTGTATAGTGACTTTGCTGCTGCTTGAAACATTTAGTTATGTTTGAAATATATATACATTATAATCATGTTCCTAATGTGTTCTTTTTTTTTAATAGTATGTATATCTTAAAAGCAATTATTAAGTTATGCAAAAGAACCAATGAGAGTATTGATAAAGAACCAAACTAATAAGGAGTATCACTAAGAATAGTAGTAGCGTCGATAAAACCCTAACGATCCCCACCAGAGATGAGTCCAATGAGGGTGGTGTCATCCGCAAACCTCTAACTGGTGACTGGAGGTGCAGCTGTTCGTGTACAGGGAGAAGAGCAGAGGGAAAATAAACGGTACTGATGGTCCGAGAGGCTGAGACATGTTTTCCCAGCTTTGCAGGCTGCTTCTTGTCAGACAGGAAGTCTGTTATCCACTTGCAGGTGGAGTCGTGCACGTGCAGCTGGGAAAGCTTGTCCTGCAGCAGAGACGGGATGATGGTGTTGAAGGCAGAGCTGAAGTCTACAAATAGGATCCTGGCGTAGGTTCCTGATGAGTCCAGATGTTGGAGGATGAGGTGGAGGGCCATGTTGACTGCATCGACCTCTTTGCTCTGTAGGCGAACTGCAAGGGGTCCAGGAGTGTGTCGGTGAGGGTTGTGATGCATTTAGGTAAGATGCATTTACTGACATGAATCAAGTCGTCCCTTTGATACTGGGAACGACAAACCCCTCGTATTCCTGTGTGATGTTTAACACACATTACATGTCCCATTGTTCTATTATGCAGTATATATTTTATTTTATCTGCTCTGTAGAATTCAACTCTGTGTCCAGAACAGTGAACCTGTTTTATTTATTCTCCTGTTTCTACATCTAAAATGTTTCATTACTCAAATGTTATTTAAAATATTACTAGACCTCCATGTTTGAACAGTGTAACAGCCCCAGTTTTGAGGGTTCAAACAGTGTGGCTTTCTTTAACGAACACGTTATTCTTTTGATCTCAAAAAAGAAAACCCCTTTGGGAATAGGATTCTTAAAGTACTTCCTGTAGTATATTTAGTCTCCCTCATATAAAAGCATTACTGCTGTCAGCTATAGGGTTAAACATTAACACCAAGTCAAAGGTGTCTCATTGATAACCAGTCTAGTAAAAATACACAAACCACAATGACTGATCAAACTGAAGGTTATCCATCTTAAACGAGCAGCTGATCCAGATCTTAGAAAATGTCAATACAATTATATTCTTCTCAATGTGACGAACAATATTTTTTAACCATACACTTGTGTGGGGCGGAGGCGTGGTAAGCGCGCCGACGGCGCGAGGGAGGGGGAGAGAAACACTCAGAACAGCTGCGTCTGACAGGACGCAGCTGGGTCGAATGAGTGGGCCGGGCTATTTTAAGCCGGCTGAGTTAGCAGGACGGGGTGGAGTGGAGTTGGGAGATGCAGAGAGCCGTAGCCAGAGAGAGCATAATGCGTGGAACCTGCAATAAAGAACTCTTGGAACCTGTAACGTATGTGTCCGCTGCGTCTGTACGAGCCACGTATCCTCGGGTAGGAGGGAAACCTGCCACAACTTGTATTCCACATGTAAAATTCTAAAGATAAATAAACTGACCTGAACTCAATGCCAGTTCAAAGCTTCATGCAAGCTCTTGTTCTTTTTTATTATATGCATAATGGTAAAATTACAAATAACCGCAAAGTAAACCAGATCCCAAGGATGAGATTGGTGCAAAATTGATGCTCCAAAAACACAGAGGTGATGCAAACAAGAAACCACACTTAGGAATTTTCAACACCACCAACTTTACTTGTCATTCTGGTGTTAAAGATGAAGGACTCAGAGTGTGATTAGCTATTAGGAACTGAGAAGCCCTGCTCACAACGACGGGATCACTTTGGGGAGCAGTATCGGCCAGCAAAGAGAATGTTCATGGACGGGTTATGTCGGATGAAGAAGAGGAAGGGGTGGTCTGCGATGAAGTTATCTTGCCTGGAACAGCCAAGCTTCATGACAGCAGCAGTGGCGGCAGCCGCCTCAGTTCCCTCCTCGTTGACCTCCACGAAAGCCTTGTGGACGACATTCGACAGCACCAGGTTGTTGCCGGGAGCCATGCCTGTCACAGGAGATAACAGAGACTGAATGTTTTAAATAAACACAGTGCATTTCTCACCCTACACGACGGGAACGTTGACCACGTTGACGGGACTCAGTGCAGGTTTCCCGTATCTGTTCTTGGAATTTGTATAAACATATCTGACACGGTGGTGTAGTGGCTAGCACTGTCCAGGCAGTCCTGTGTGGAGTTTGCATGTTCTTCCTGTTGCAGCATGGGTTCCCTCCGGGTTCTCCGGGTTCCTCCCACAGTCACATTGGAGACTCTAAATAGCCCGTAGATGTGAATGAGTCCTGCGATAAACTGGAGACCTATGCCCAATGTCAACTGGGATCGGCACCAGCGCCCTGCAACTCTGAGTAGGATAAGAATTGAATATCAGATATGATCCAGGCACACAACTTACCAGAGAAGTCACACTTTGACTCGTCGAAGGCATCCACCATGCCCATGCTGACCAGGACATTCTTCATGTCGTAGCTCTCCTCCATCTTGAACCGAGGAAGTCCCACCCGGGTTTTAACTTCATGCATCATGTCTGGACGAGTCCACTTCACAAAGTTCTCATAGGTCAGCGCCTTCTCCAGCTGGGGGTGGACACACAATCAATGATTTGTTTTCCTGCATCTTGTGGGCTTCTTTATGAGAGCAAGAGTGTGTGTGTGTGTGTGTGTGTGTGTGTGTGTGTGTGTGTGTGTGTGTGCGTGTGTGCGTGCGTGTGTGGTTCCTACCTTCTCCAGACCCGTTGTACTGTCCTCTATCTCATTGGGTAAAAAGATGAGCATGCTGAGCTCCTTTCCTTGGTAAGGCATCTCTAGGATCTGTGCAACAAAGGGTTTCAAATGTTACAGCAAATTATATATCCTGTTCTGACCTGGTTATTTATTTTGTGTTCACAAGTTATCAATTGTTTGATGGACTGACAGACTGTACGAATTGATCAACCAACTAGTTACCTGGCAGTTGGCTTCAGGGATGTGAATCAAGGGGAACTTGGACTTCTGGTGCATCATCTTCACTGACTTGGTTTCATTCTGACAACATGCAGAGAAAAAGCTTGAAAAGAAATTTAACACCAAGTGACATTTTGTACACATCACTTTGTTGCAGTGGTGTAAAAGTGTATCGCAGGGTGTGTTTGGTACATAGTGACATCACTGCCGAGGTCAAAAGGATTGATGGTTCTTTTTCACGGGTTTCTGTCACCTGCTGGTGAAAAATCCCTTCATGCACTTCTAGCATTCAGTCCACAAGTTCAAAGCCAGGTCACTTGTTATTACTCATTTGTCAATGTCGTACCAATACATGGGTGTGTCTATTGACTCAAATTTTGCTTCATTACAAAACACACATTATCTCACCTTCACAAAAGGGAAGCATCACTTCTACTGGAGCGTTGCAACCTATGATTCACATGTAGCCGTTGGGAAACGCTCCCTGCAAGTCTTGACTCATTTCTAAAATGTCAGACAAATGCTTTTTTATTAAGTGATCAAATTCCACCATTTCATATGGTCAGGTTTCCTGCCATTGTCTGGATGTTGAATTATTTTGTATTCAACTTTGTTCCACTTCTTTCAATGAAGACGTTAAAATCAACCTCCATTGCCTTCATGGTTTGTGCGACTGTGGGTCAGTGGTTAGCAGGTCTGACTTTCAATCAGAAGATCGGTGGTTCAAACCCCGGCTCAGCCAGTCCGTGTTGTTGTGTCCTTGAGCAAGACACTTAACCGTTGCTGTGTCTACTGTATAGCATGTAAGTTGCTTTGGATAAAAGCGTCAGCTAAATATAATGTAATACTATGCAGTGCAGTTTTAAAACACATATCTACTGACTTCTGTCGATCATTGCTAGTTAATGACATGTTTTCTTTGAGCAGCGTTACCTTGTTGAGTCTAAACTGAGCATCCCGTGTGGCCCTCTCTTCAAACGGCTCGTTCCATTTGCCTTTGAAGTAGATGGCATTGACCAGCACCAGCTTGGTGAGGCCGTTCACAACACCCTTGGCCAGCAAGTCCTGGATTTTACCTGGAAATCAAAAGAGTCCCAAACGTGAAGCAAAGCCCCACAAAGGAAAGCATGTCTATTGCCATGTTTCCATGTGTCAGACCCACCTTGTGTCTTCTCGTGCACCCATGTGTTGATGTTGAGCCTGGCCGCCTCTGAGCTGGTTACGAAGTCCACCGACTCCAGCTCAGCGCTGTAGTGCTTCTTGGTTTTTCCTAAATAATCCTGGAATCATGAACAACATATTTACTGAGACTGATCACCCAAAACCAAATAATCTCTTTGCAGAGTACAGTAACAGCTGGAGAAGTATTTCCAGTTTTACTTGATGGTATGCTGGCGTAATGTCCACCAGCTCTTCATTGTTCCTTAAACAAAGCTTAAAGATTCCTAAGTGAGCCTCTCATTCATTCCAGCCTCATATGTAAACTACACACAAGCTGAAACACACACACCTCAACAAACTTGTAGGACTGCTCCCCGTACAGCCTGTTAGCAACACTGAGGGCATACGGAGCGCCAGCCTTGTTGAGCTCGCTCAGCAGTTGGGCGAAGCCAACGTGGACATCATCCAGACAATCCTGGGTTTTCAGGCACTGTGGAAAAAGTAGAGAGTGTTACAGAGATGCACTGAGCACGTGACAGACCAGTCTATTGTTAACATTATATTACACGGGTTATCTTGCCAATTAAGTGATGAGTTTGACCAGTTTCCCTTGTTGATGTTGGTGCTCCACGCTATACATTAGCAAGTTTACATTACATTAAGTGATGGTGGGTAGCAGCCGCTCATCTGAAATACTTCCTGATATGGAGGAAAGGGCTTTGGTCACAAAGCCCTCTCGTTAATTAATTGGTCATAAAAAGAGTAAGGAATCATCACTGAATCTATAACACAGACAGATTGTTCCATAATTATCTACTGGGCAGAAGCTGATTGTTGGACTTTCTCATTCCTTAATCCCAACACCGACTGAAAAATATGGCAAAAGGCCAAATAAAGACACATTATACCTGAATACCTGGTGTGCTCGTATCATTGTGCAGAGGGGAAACTCCCTCGTTTTACTAAATCATTGCATTAATGGTTGGCGGGAAGATAATTGACTCATTTTGACAAGAATAGAGAAGGATTCAGAGTGAAAGCTGGCCCCTCCCACATACTCCCACTTCTACCAGCACAGATTTATCTGGGTGTGTCTGTGCTTGAGCAATCCTTTGGATTTCTTTGGAAGGACAGTTCTGTGTTTGTGCGTGCGTGCGTGTGTGTGTGTGTGTACTGTACCTCTGACATCTGCGTGGCTGTGTTGCCTCTGGCCCCCAGCATCACCATAGCCAGAGCTGAAGAGATGCTGAAAGGGGAGTAGAAGACATTCCCTGTCTTGTCGACATCTCCAAACTTTTTGAGCAGAGCCAGAGAGAAGGTGGTGTTGGCCTTGGACAGAGGGGTTGGTGATGCCATGGTGTCTACACAGAAGGGAGGGCCGACTAGCATTCGTTATTGCTTTACAAAATATTATACATTTTAGACTAGTCTAGAAGTATTACTCTTCCGGATTCATCAAAGGAATTTTAACAGCTGAAATGGTGGATGTCGCTGTTGGATAACAGAAAGAGTAGCTACTTATCATACATTTAGCAAATATATATTACAACTTAGAATCACATATTATAGCATTTGCTATACTTCATTCTTAACGCCACACCATGAGTCAACCAAGTTAAATGCCCGACATAACACAAGGCCAGTTCTATTAAAGCTGACCTGTATGAATGAGTAAAGTTACCTCAACTGTATATAAACTAAATAATCCCATCCCACTGTCTCAATCTGAATTAAACTCATCTTCTACTTACTGATAGAGATTGTTCTTGTATTCCTCAACTGTTCAATCGCTTTTCCGTCACTGGAAGACTTCTGTCTAAACCACGAGTTTTATTATTTACACGCAGACTGACACGCCCATAAACTTTGCCAGGTTACATAGAATTTGGCCTTCTGATTTAACATTACTTGTAATTAACAACACATCATTTCTCTGGTACTATCTGTGAGTTCGCTTGCAGATGTTTGATTATATGTTTGATACCGTAGTACTATATTCTATGTTACGGAAATACAGCTCATGAGCTTTTAATTTCAAACATTTCAAATGTTCTCCCAACATTTTCAGAAACACAAGGAAAAATAAAATCACCATCAAAAAACTCATTTTATACAAACACAAGTTCTGTTGTAATAGTTTGGATTAAGTAGCTGACAACATCCTCTTTAATTATGGTCCACAATCAACGTACTCAAATGTTAACATTACATTATATTGCATATTACTAATGATGTGTGTGGGCAACAGATCAGAGTGTTTGTCTGAGATAGAAAATGATACACTGGGATGAGACACTGTTAACGTGGCTTTCCTACTAAATTGTGCTCTTGTAAAGGGACAAGCATGCGATGGGAATTTAGATAGATATCTTTAACTTAAGATGGAGAGAGTGCTTGATAGCTGGGGGAGGTGCTGTGCACTCAATGGATGAACAGAAACTTGAGGCCGATAAAAGACCGACCAGGCAGCGTTACAATACTGAGATGTTCCACCAGAGGAAGCTCATCTCAAGGTTTCTTTGAGAGGCTCATGCTGACCCAGTACTGCGCAGAATCGATTACCGACGATGGCATCAGTTTCACGCCACCGACTGCATGACTCAGGGCATGATGGGAACTGATTGGCTGTTATATTTGATAACAAACACTACGTTTGGCAGAAAATCCTTTTTTTTCTGTGTAGTTGCAATACTTAACGCTCGACCGTCGTAAGCAATTGATTGACGATTGATAGTAAACAAAGATTATGTATATGACACATATCAAAGCCAGCAGCAAAGTGTTTCACAGGCAGACATAAAAATAACAAATTATAGCATGGCATATGATACACGCACATTTCGACATAAATAAATACTTACAGACACATGAATGAATCCGTACGAGGTCGGCATACAACACGTATCCTACAGATTGGATCTAACAGGATGTAACTTTGTTTTTCACGCCCACTGCTGCCGCCTGCAGTCAAACCAGCCTTCATTCGGCAAACAGAGATTAAAAAACTGAAAACACACGATTACAACGTGTTTTCTCTCTTAAACTGGTTGACTCGTTTTGATACAGGAAATAATGGAAGTAATGTAAAATAAAAACTCCGTCCAAGTTAACTTCTCTGATGAAGGTTTTCTTTTGCTCAGTAATCGTAATATATTTTCATCCCATAGATCTCATATGCAACTGATTCATATAGAAATATAATTTACAGTAATACAAGCTTTTGGCATGAATATATTGTCATTGACGTCTCAACACATTATTATCTCGTCTACTCTCAGGAAGAAATATGTAATCAGTGAGGAATTTGCAGGATTACAGCAGCAGACGGGTAGTGTGTACACAAGAGACATAGTAAAAATAAAAAAACAAGTAATAGAAATAAATAGTAGTAAAACAACGAATAATCCACAATAACAATATTATATAAACATATAGAATACATGTATTTATATTGCACCGATTGAAGTGAATAAAGTGTGTTTTTGTGATCTACAGCAAAACTTTTTTCCCTGTACGGCTTCCATACAATGGCATATGAGACTCAAGGCTTTATCACTTGATCTCAAGGCTTGATCACATCCATGGGCTTGTACAAGGAAGGGTTCGACACGTTCTTGGGCTATGAGGAAATGACACATGCGCAGTGTGGCTGTGGCTGTGACGTCAAACGGCGCTTGGTAGTTCCGTATTTCCGTTTTTCGAATAAACCATAAAACAAACGAACACAATGTCCACGTCCCTATTTCCTGTTTCCATTTTTTCGAATGAACCATAAAACAAACAAACAAAACGTACACAGACCTGTTTTGTTGCGCTCCGCCAGACAGAATTCATTAGGCACTGTCGTGCGCCAACAGATGTCACTGCGCATGCGTTGTACCTCGACGTATGAGCCATGACGTCTCCTCCTATAACTATCCTTGATGAAAATGCGGAAGCTCATTTGGAAAGTTTTCGGGGCGTGTCAGTCTGCGTGTAAATAATACAACTCGTGGTTGATACAGAAGTCTTCCTGTGACTGAAAAGCGATTGAACACTTTAGGAATACAAGAACAATCTCCGTCAGTAAGTAGAAAATGAGTTTAATTCCGATTGAAACGGTGGGATGGGATTATTTATTTTATATACAGTTTGTGTATTAATATTAACTTTACCCGTTTGTAAAGGTAATTTTAAACATAACTAGCTTTGTGTAATATATATATATATCACTTAGTTGACTCATGGTGTGGCGTTAAGAATGAAGTAAAGGCTAGAACATGTTATTATAATTTGTAATATATAGCCACTAAATGTAACATGATAATCAGAATCAGAATCAGAATCAGAACCATTTATTGCCATGTATGCTTACACATACAAGGAATTTGTCCTGGCGGGAAGGTGCATACATTTAACATTTAACAATACACATTTAACAGTTAACGCAGTGCAATAAATGAGGATGAATGGATGAATGAATATCTACATTGAGACAGCAGCATAACAAAATACCAAAAGTAAGATAAAGTGCATGGAATGTGCATGAGTGTAAGTGTTGTGTGAAAGTGGCAAGTGCAATGCCCAGGTGTCAAGTGTATTCAAGTCAAGTATAAGTAGCTACCTTTTGTGTTATCCACGAGCAACATTCTACATTTCATCTGTTATTATTCCATTGATGAATCCTGAAGTGTAATGCTTTCTCAAATGTATAATATTTTGTAAAGCAATAATGAATGCTAGTCGGCCCTCCCTTCTGTGTAGACACCATGGCATCACCAACCCCTCTGTCCAAGGCCAACACCACCTTCTCTCTGGCTCTGCTCAAAAAGTTTGGAGATGACGACAAGACAGGGAATGTCTTCTACTCCCCTTTCAGCATCTCTTCAGCTCTGGCTATGGTGATGCTGGGGGCCAGAGGCAACACAGCCACGCAGATGTCAGAGGTACAGTACACACACACACACACACACACACACACACACTGACTGGTGCACCTGATTCAGGGGTGATTCTGTGAAGCCTAGTTGGTTTAGTCGGAGGACTAAAGGATGCCATGAGACAATTTCAAGCCACAAAGAAGATAGTGGGATAAATTTGATAGGAATGAAGGTTAAAGAGGCGTACTGCGGATGTGTCGGCCCTCATTCAGTATGAATCACCAGTTGTTTCCTTTCGGCGTCAGCAAAAATGACAAAGATCTCGTCTGTTCAGGTTTTATGGAGGGGTTGCTCTTTGTTCTGTTACTATGGGAACGTGAAACATAATATTGACGTGAAAAGGCAATAAAGATATTGGTAAAGTATTCTGTACACCTTATCAGTTCCCATTATGTTATGTGCAGCAGACACTTGTCTTGCTCACCTGGGTGTCACACCTTGAATCGCTGAATGGATGCCAGAATATTTGCAGTCCTCTATGATTCATTCTAATTAATTAAAACCAACTATTTAGAATCAGATCATTGATAGTATTCATTTTAATTAATTTCCTAAGTTATTAATAAGCCCAGGGGTTCCTTTGTAGGAAGAAAAGCATTTTCAAATGCCTAATTGATGTCAGTTCAGTGGTTATGAGACATGGAAATAATTATGCATAGTAATATACTTGTGGAATAATGGACTGCTTTATACTTTAACACCTTGATGAGAACAAAACAAACTCTGTACAGCAGAGGAATGACAATAACAGCATTTTTCTAAAGGATCGCTCAAGCAAAGACACACCCAGACAACTCTGGGCTGCTTGACAAGGTCGGGGACAACGTTGGTGTTATAAATACGTCCTTTTAGAAAGAGTCCTGCTGTGTCCTTTGTGTAAAGGCTGGGTTCGTTCGCTCGTTCGTTAGCTCACAGTATGTGCAATCATGACTTGTTGAGTAAGAGAGGGAGTGGGCGTGTGCATGTGCGTGTGCGTGTGTGTGTGAGTGTGTAAGAGAGCAGAGGTGACAGTGATATGAGTTCGCTAATCACTTTCAGCAGCCAGTTACCAAATATTTCTTCTAACTTGGTGATTAGCCAGTTTGCCAACAGCTGCTTCAGTGAATACTCCAATCTGTTGAGAAACTTGTGGGTCAGCAACTACATCATCAAAGATTGCAAGAACTTGTCATTTATCTTTCCGCCAACCATTAACGTGGTTATTCAATCCAATTTTTAACTGTGCATGCACTGGTCCCGGCAATATAATGCGTAGCTACGGTCCTCTGGATTTCTTCGTGCCGGAGTGGGATTTATAACTGCAGAAAAGGGGTTTCCTCACTTCTCCAGACCTAGATGCGACTTGGAATCATCTTTGATCCACCTTCCAAATCTCAGGTTAAATCCACTCGATGGATGGTATTATTATTTCCTGTCCGGAGACAGGTTGGTGTCCAACATAACAGTCAACACAGCTGCACCTCCACTGTAGGTCCTCAGATTCACCAAGGAAAAGAAGCCCCGGCATGCTGGAGCAGCGCCGAGGCGGCAGCAGCAGCAGCAGCAGCAGCAGCAGCAGCAGCAGCAGCAGCAGCAGGCCCCGTTCAAACTGCCGCCGCAGCTGATGAAGACGGTAACAAGGTCGACAGCGGAGGAGTGATAAACTCACTGAGGGGCTTTTTACTAACAGTCTGGTGTCATCTGGTGAGGGGATGCTCAGAGACAGAGAGCCGGCAGGTTCCAAGAGCGAATTCTGTGCTTAGTCTGTGCTGCTTTGCTGGCTGATCTCCAATCTGCTGCTTGCTCAAACTGAATAACACAACAATGCAAGGGAGGCACCCATGTCGACTGTGTACTGAAGGTTTAGTGTGTGTGTCCAACAGTTCAAAACCCCATATTATTACATAATACACAGGAATGTAGTCTTGGCTGTTCTATTGCGGGCTTCCTCCTGGTTTGATTTGTTTTATCTCTAGCAGCTACTGGAAACCAGTGTGGTTTGACTTATCCCTCTCAACCAAACTTAGGAAAATAGTGTACACACACATTGAGTTGATTTGGATACTCACCTCTCTGAATTCAGTTGAATCATAAGATTGATTGTGTGTTTTTGAAGATAACCATGTAAATAACATTGTGGTGGAGGGATGGCGTGCATCTTCATGGGGATGTTTCATTTCCATGGGTTCTCTAAAGTCTGTTTTCAAGGTGTTAAAGTCGTCACCCTACTTCTTCCATTTTGTCTTTTGCCGTATTTTTCAGTCGATGTTGGGATGTTGAGCATTAACATAGACATGTAAATGATAACCGTTTTCTCAAATACAATGTGTACAGTGTGTGGAGAGTGAAATACTGAAAGCCTTCAACTTACAGGAGTACCTCTGTTTAAAATATAGGTATCGTACCCATTAAGGAATGAGAAAGTCCAACAATCAGCTTCTTCCCTGTAGATAATTATGGAACAATCTGTCTGTGTTATAGATTCAGTGATGATTGCTTACTCTTTTTATGACCAATTAATTAACAAGAGAGGGCTTTGTAATCACATATATCAGGAAGTATTTCAGATGAGCGGCTGCTACCCACCATCACTTAATGTAATGTAAACTTGCTAATGCATATCGTGGAGCACCAACATCAACAAGGGAAACTGGTCAAACTCATCACTTAATTGGCAAGATAACCTGTGTAATATAATGTTAACAATAGACTGGTCTGTCACGTGCTCAGTGCATCTCTGTAACACTCTCTACTTTTTCCACAGTCCCTGAAAACCCAGGATTGTCTGGATGATGTCCACGTTAGCTTCGGCCAACTGCTGAGCGAGCTCAACAAGGCTGGCGCTCCGTATGCCCTCAGTGTTGCTAACAGGCTGTACGGGGAGCAGTCCTACAAGTTTGTTGAGGTGTGTGTGTTTCAGCTTGTGTGTAGTTTACATATGAGGCTGGAATGAATGAGAGGCTCACTTAGGAATCTTTAAGCTTTGTTTAAGGAACAATGAAGAGCTGGTGGACATTACGCCAGCATACCATCAAGTAAAACTGGAAATACTTCTCCAGCTGTTACTGTACTCTGCAAAGAGATTATTTGGTTTTGGGTGATCAGTCCCAGTAAATATGTTGTTCATGATTCCAGGATTATTTAGGAAAAACCAAGAAGCACTACAGCGCTGAGCTGGAGTCGGTGGACTTCGTAACCAGCTCAGAGGCGGCCAGGCTCAACATCAACACATGGGTGCACGAGAAGACACAAGGTGGGTCTGACACATGGAAACATGGCAATAGACATGCTTTCCTTTGTGGGGCTTTGCTTCACGTTTGGGACTCTTTTGATTTCCAGGTAAAATCAAGGACTTGCTGGCCGAGGGTGTTGTGGACGGCCTCACCAAGCTGGTGCTGGTCAATGCCATCTACTTCAAAGGCAACTGGAACAAGCAGTTTAAAGACAGTGCCACACGGGATGCTCAGTTTAGACTCAACAAGGTAACACTGCTCAAAGAAAACATGTCATTAACTAGCAATGATCGACAGAAGTCAGTAGATATGTGTTTTAAAACTGTACAGCATAGTAGCACAAACCATGAAGGCAATGGAGGTTGATTTGGACTCCTTTATTGAAAGTGGAACAAAATTGAACACAAAATAATTCAACATCCAGACAATGGCAGGAAACTCGACCATATGAAATGGTGGAATTTGATCGCTTAATAAAAAGGCATTTGTCTGACATTTTTGTATTAGAAATGAGTCAAGACTTGCAGGGAGCGTTTCCCAACGGCTACATGTGAAGCATAGGTTGCTACGCTTCAGTAGAAGTGATGCTTTCCTTTGGTGAAGGGGAGAGAATGTGTGTTTTGTAATGAAGCAAAGTTTGAGTCAATAGACACACCCATATATTGGTACAACATTGACAAATGGTTCACCAGAGTCAAAAATGAGTAATAACAAGTGACCTGGCTTTGAACTTGTGGACTAAATGCTAGAAGTGCATGAAGGGATTTTTCACCAGCAGGTGACAGAAACCCGTGAAAAAGAACCATCAATCCTTTTGACCTCGGCAGTGATGTCACTATGTACTAAACACACCCTGTGATATACTTTTACACCACTGCAACAAAGTGATGTGTACAAAATGTCACTTGGTGTTAAGTTTCTCTTCAAGCTTTTTCTCTGCATGTTGTCAGAATGAAACCAAGTCAGTGAAGATGATGCACCAGAAGTCCAAGTTCCCTTTGACTTACGTCCCTGAAGCCAACTGCCAGGTAACTAGTTGGTTGATCAATTCGTACAGTCAGTCAGTCCATCAAACAATTGATAACTTGTTAACACATAAAATAAATAACCAGGTCAGAACAGGATATATAATTTGCTGTAACATTTGAAACCCTTTGTTGCACAGATCCTAGAGATGCCTTACCAAGGAAAGGAGCTCAGCATGCTCATCTTTTTACCCAATGAGATAGAGGACAGTACAACGGGTCTGGAGAAGGTAGGACACACACACACACACACACACACACACAGACACACACTCTTGCTCTCATAAAGAAGCCCACAAGATGCAGGAAAACAAATCATTGATTGTGTGTCCACCCCCAGCTGGAGAAGGCGCTGACCTATGAGAACTTTGTGGAGTGGACTCGTCCAGACATGATGGATGAAGTTGAGCTCCAGGTGGGACTTCCTCGGTTCAAGATGGAGGAGAGCTACGACATGAAGAATGTCCTGGTCAGCATGGGCATGGTGGATGCCTTCGACGAGTCAAAGTGTGACTTCTCTGGTAAGTTGTGTGCCTGGATCATATCTGATATATTTATAATAATTAATAAAACAGATACGCAAAACCTGAACTGTCTCTGTTATCTCCTGTGACAGGCATGGCTCCCGGCAACAACCTGGTGCTGTCGAAAGTCGTCCACAAGGCTTTTGTGGAGGTCAACGAGGAGGGAACTGAGGCGGCTGCCGCCACTGCTGCTGTCATGATGCTTCGCTGTTCCATAATACGCCCCTTCATCGCAGACCACCCCTTCCTCTTCTTCATCCGACATAACTCGTCCATGAGCATTCTCTTTGCTGGCCGATACTGCTCCCCAAAGTGATCCCGTCGTTGTGAGCAGGGCTTCTCAGTTCCTAATAACTAATCACACTCTGAGTCCTTCATCTTTAACACCAGAATGACAAGTTGGTGCTGAAGAATTTTCCTAATCTCCTCCTTCGGATCTGGTTTACTTTGTCTGTAATGCATGTATGGCCCTGTTTGCTGCACCCTACCTTAGTTAATCTCTATATTATTGAAGCCTGACACCATGAGAAAGAATTTGCCTTAATCACAATTTCTCTTATTTCTACATCAACTTTACCTTTATACCATATGAAAGTATGACGGTTGCAAGATTTGCTGCACTTCATATACAGAACATGCAATTTCATCATTGCATATGTTCAGTCAACCAAAGAGAATAATGATAAGATAAGATAATCCTTTATTAGTCCCGCAGTGGGGAAATTACAGGATTACAGCAGCATTGCTCAGTACGTAAAGATAAAAGAAATCAAGTAATATAAATAAACAGTAATAAACATAATAAAATAAACAGTAAAGAAGAAATTGAATGTACAGTAGAATATTGAATATACAAATTACAAAATATTACAAAATATTGCACCAGGATGGATTAAAGTGACCAGAATATTGAATATACAAATTACAAAATATTACAAAATATTGCACCAGAATGGATTAAAGTGACCAGAGTGATAAAAAAGTGTTCAAGTATTGAGAGTCCAGAATGTTTGTGGGCTACTGGGAGGTCAGCTTGTTGTGCAGCCTGACAGCAGCAGGGAGGAAGGACTTGCGGTACTGTGGTAATGTGATGAAATCCAACTGTCAGATAGAAATGTCCTCAGTGATTGGCGTAATCAAGGAAAGAGCGGTTGTAATTTTACCATTATGCATATAATACAAAATAAATATAGACTATAAAGAACAAGAGCTTGCATAAAGGTTTGAACTGGCATCGAGTTCAGGTCAGTTTATGTATCTTTATAATTCTACATGTGAAATAAAAGTGTATGGTTCAAAAATATTGTTCGTCACATTGAGAAGAATATAATTGTATTGACATTTTCTAAGATCTGGATCAGCTACTCGTTTAAGATGGATAACCTTCAGTTTGATCAGTCATTGTGGTTTGTGTATTTTTACTACACTGGTTATAAATGAGACACCTTTGACTTGGTGTTAATGTTTAACCCTATAGCTGACAGCAGTAATGCTGTTATATGAGGGACACTAAATATACTACAGGAACTACTTTAAGTATCCTATTCCCAAAGGGGTTTTCTTTTTTGAGATCAAAAGAATAATGTGTTCGTTAAAGAAAGCCACAGTGTTTGAACCCTTAAAACTGGAGCTGTTACACTATTCAAACATGGAGGTCTCACTGTTCTGGACAGAGCAGATATATGCTGCAAAATAGAAAAACGGGACATGTAATGGTGTGTTAATTACACAGGAAGACGAGGGGTTTGTCATTCCCAGTATCAGGCGTTTCTTTCCTGAGATCAAAAGAGTAACACATGTTCATTAAAGAAACCCACACTGTTTGAACCCTCAAAACAGGGGCTGTTACACTTTTCAAACATGGAGGTCTAGTAATATAATGAATAACATTGTTTAATGGGACTGAATGTACCTGCAAGAGTCTTGTCTGGCCGGTGTAAAGAAACATTTTAGATGTAGAAACAGGATATGAAATAAAGCAGGTTCACTGTTCTGGACACAGAGTTGAATTCTACAGAGCAGATAAAAGAAGATATATATTGCGTAATAGAGCAATGGGATATGTAATGGTGCGTTAAATATCACACGGGGAGATGAGGGTTTTGTCGTTCCCAGTACACAAAGGGTTACTCAATGTACGTCAGTAAATTCATCTTACTCCAGCCCAGCAGGGGGTGCTGATGCACCGGTGTGTTTGTGCCCCGACTAGAAGGCAAAGAAGAAAAAGTTAGGAATAGCACTTCCGGATTACTTCCGGATTGTCGTGTTTGAAGTCCAATTATTCAAAAACGAATCTCTTATTAACAATACACGAGGACTATATCACCAGACATCTTAGGGGAAAATGAGATGAGGGAAACGGACACTTTTCCTGACGCATTCCGGCTCAAAGATGACAAACTATCTTCGTTAGTTTCCCGCTGAACTGGTTTCCTGCTTGTCTGGTGATGGAGAGGCTTATAACCCAGCTCACAGAGAAGCGTGTCCTCCTCACGGCTTCCTTCGCTGTACGACTGGCCTTGGTCGCTTATGGAGACTACCAGGACAGGACTATGCTGGTGAAGTACACTGACATCGACTACCATGTGTTCACAGATGCTGCAAGATTCATCACTGAGGTAATAGCAGCGTTATTACGTCTGTGACCGGAAGTAGTCACAGGTAGCTGTCTGGTCTCCTAGTCTCCTGGTCATTGCTGGGTCAGCAATGAGAAAGACTAGAGGGAAGAACATCTCCCATACTACTACTACTATGACGTCAATGCTAATTTAATGATATGCTAACAATAACCTTAACAAAGTCACCTTTTAAAAATTTCAAACAAAATGTCAACATTAAAAAATAAATTTCTAAACCATATTACATATATAATTCATCAATCAACCAAAGTTATGCCTTTCAGATTAAAATGTAACATCCCAAACATGATCAGTTCATTGAACATGATGCATCGTTAACGTACAGATCAAACTTCATAACATTATATTAATTATTTGTATGTTCAAAATATCTCCACCAACCAAAGCATTAAAGTACTGCTTACTGCATGTTAATGCCTCAATAATAATGATAAAATAACATTTTGCGTGATGAGTACTTTTGATACTTTAAGTACACTCTGTTGCTCATACTTCTGTGTGGTGTACTCCGTCATTTCAATGTGGGAACCTTCTGCACAGGGCCAGTCCCCGTACAACAGATCGACCTACCGCTACACCCCTCTCCTAGCCTGGCTGCTCACCCCTAACATCTATCTCAACGTGGTGTTTGGCAAGATCCTCTTCATTGTGTGTGACGTGCTGTCAGGACTGCTCATCTACAGGATCCTCCGTCTGCGAGGTCTGAGCTCTGAGGTATGTCTTCAGGCACTTTAAAAAATAACTATTTGTGTTGTTTAACAGAAATCCTTCATGAGGATATTTTGTTTGTAGTAGCTGACTATTGTTGCAAATGCCTCATTTGTTTTATCCTGTAAAACAACAGTGTATAGCCTTGCTGGAAATACACAGCTCAGATTAAGTTGTCTATTTGGGGGATTTATGTTCAGACTGCACGGCGTGTTTGTTCTCTGTGGCTACTCAACCCACTGCCCATGGGAGTGTCCAGCCGAGGGAATGCAGAGTCAATACTGGCAGCTCTGGTGCTGGGGACGTTACTCTGTATGGAAGGTAAGGGTGTGGATGTTGTGTGTGGAACTTTTGAGTTTCAAAACAACCTTTTAAGCTATAATGTAGATACTCCTACAGCTCCTATGCTTTTTGTTGTTGTTCTTCTTCTAGCCCAGCATCTGATGTGGGCTGCCATGCTCTATGGTCTGTCAGTCCATATGAAGATCTACCCCGTTACATATGCTCTTCCCATTGCTCTGTCCCTGCGCACACCAGAGACCAGATCAGAGAAGGTCAAAAAGGGGTGGAGCTGGTTGATGGGGTTTATGGGAAGCTTCCTCAACCGGCAGCTGTTCCTCTTTGCAAGTGTGGCTGGAGGAGTTTTCTGTTTGCTTACAGCCCTCTTCTACTACATGTGAGAAGCTACCCAGCTAGTTTAAATGTCTTAAATATTTCTGATATGACATAATTTTAGCCTCTCCATGTTGTCCCTTATCTGAAGAAATACACACTGAACAATCCTTTCCTGAATTGTCAGGTATGGATGGGAGTTCCTTCATGAGACCTACTTGTACCACCTGACCAGAAGGGACATCCGACACAACTTCTCTCCATACTTCTATATGCTCTACCTCACTACAGGTATTCACTGCTCCATCCCTTTGTAGACTTCTAGTGTGACACCTTGCTGCAGACCAGGGGCGTCGTTAGGCCTGTTTTAGGGGGGCTGAAGCCCCCTAAAATGTTCTTCAGCCCCCCCAAATAATTATTGGGATATTTTTTTATTTAAAAAAAAATAATTAAACTATTGTTTTACACATGGACAAGTTATTTATAACTCTAACATGCGCAAACATTCAGCATCCTTAGGGGATAAGCCCCCCCTTTCTTTCAATCCTAGAAATGCCCCTGTATCTATATATAACTAATCTATAAATTTGAAAGTAAATGCGGTATAGTTTTTAAAAGGCAAAGTTTATTTCAGAGTGGATGATGAATTATATTAAATCCAGTGTAACATAGTACACAAACGCACAGATTTCTCCTCTCTGATTTTTCCATTTGATGATCCCATTTCACAATAATGTACAATAAAACCAAGTTGCGTTTATTAAATTGCACTGCATACAGCTTCTGCAGTGCAATTTTTATTTTTTTTATTGAAAAGATTTGGTAATCCTAAAATTATCATTTTAGCACCAAACATTCTGAGAAAATACATGAAATGTGCTGGCAGTCAAAATACAATTTAAAATATGATAGAAATAAATGAAAACAAAGTCAGATATGTTTGGTGCGAGTATCTTCCCACGTCGGACACCGGAAGGCCAAAGTGAACTCTGAGGTAGACACGCAGACTTCCCGTCCCCTGGTTTAAGCTGAAGACAGACTTTCATCTTTACCTTGCTGCCGTAAAACCACACCGGCTCCAGGGACAAATCCTCTGGGCCGCCACGGCTTACAGAGCGGGACTGCATCTTCGCCGCGGTCCAAACGCCCTACGACAGCTCGGCTCCGAGAAGCCTGGGATACCAACCTGGGTGACTTCTAAATGTCCTCCCTAGAATGCAGTACTAACTAAGCTGCAGGTCACTCCCCAAGAAGCTCAAGACAGCGAGCGTGACTGCTAACGTGAAATGGTAACACCCACCAGAAATAGGCTGAAGAGTGCCACTGGTTTCAGACGTCTCCCAGTAGGTGCTAACTGACCTGCAGGTGTCTAGACAGGTTAAAGTTGTTTGGTGGAAAAGGCGAAGACTTCTGGACACGGATGTCTTAAAGAGTTCAACTTTTCCCACCAAATTTAGCCTGGGCCTAGACACCTGACTTTAAATCAGCAGCACTTACTGGGTTGCTTACATACAGTAAAACTGTGTTTCTGTTGCTTCACAATTCATGAAATACAGCTGAAACAAAGTTACATATGTAATGTGTAGATAACGTCTGAAAAGATTGGCACGAGCATTTCCTTTCACGCCAACAAGTCCATCCCAGAAATAAGCAGATCTGGGTAGGGAGCGCCCCGGGAAGTCTGTCAACGGTAAATAATAAGTAAACAAAATGCAACCAGCGCCGTGTAGCTTTAGCGCTTTAACCGGTGCATGTCTGGCCTCAGAGTTCAGGAGCTTTCCAGGTGTCTTTTGTGGAGCTGTTGAAGATACTGAGGGTTAAAAGCAGAGGCACCGGGCTTTATGCACTCCTCAACATTCTAGAACCCTGGCTTTGATTCAGTTGCATCCAACATTCTATTCCCAAGAGCAGCATTTTATTACCCAGCATGCACTCTGTGGCACACTTTTCACCAAACTCCACACATTATGACCAATTAACAGTAATGAAATACATGTTGTCTATTGCTTTGCAGATTACACACATTTTTATTTAATAAAAAAATGTCAGCTACTGTAATATTCAGACTTTGTTGACCTGTCTGTTTGCAAATTCATATTCAAATGCTAATTAATTGCCTCCCATGCACTTTATGGTAACTAGCCACACCCTAATCACACCTGCACCTGAGTTTGGGATTTAGTCAATTGATGGATTTAAGAACATAAAACTGTTTTTGAGTAATTTTCATGGATTAATTTGACTATCTACACACAAAAAAATAATAATTTGTGGTACAGTCAGAGTAATACTTCCTTCCCCTCAACATATTGGTATATCAATCTTATACAACATATACAATGAAAATAAACAAAAATGACAACTTGCTGATCATCATTCAAACCGCTACTTATTTTTATATTTTTGATATCCCAAATGTATTGATATTGGTCGTCATATTTCTTTTTTTTTCTTTCCACAAATATTTATACAAAGGCTTAAATTACATTTGCAGGTGGGTTTACAGTAAATTCAACAGTTCAATAGCAGCACAGAGTTGCAGAATCATGATACATCTTTGGCCGAAATATTCTGGCATTTCTTTTCAAAATGTTGATGAAAGTCAAACACACCTGTTAAACCTAAAAATCAGCAGCTACACTTTTATGTTGCCACAGAGAGATGTGATTTAACATTTTTATATTTTGATACCTATACTTTTTTTAATGATTTATTCAACTAAGACATTTTAATCACTTTTTTGACATACCCTACTATTACTTTTTAAGGACTTTATACTACTTACTACACTGACATTTTAATATTTTTGATACTCTGTATTATGACTTTTCTAAAGATATTTTCAACATGCTTCGATGACATTTTTCGGACTTTTTTCAATGTACCTAATATTCTATGACTTTTTCCGACTTGTGAACATCTCCAACCTGCCTCTGAGACACAGTCCAAGTAAACAGAAATGTGCCAATGGACCAGGATATAGAAAGAGGATGTGTCCTAGAACGTTTATCTTGTGTGATTCTTCTTCTTTACGGTCCGACATGTTGGCACCACACACTCTTCACAAAGCAGGGGCGTCGTTAGGCCTGTTTTAGGGGGGCTTAGGGGGATTCTTTTTTATTTTTTAAATTAAACTATTGTTTTACACATGGACAAGTTATTTATAACTCTAACATGCTACATATGTGAGTGCGTTTCTGGTTTGTATGTTTTCTCCCCCTTCAAATTACAATCCAATAGCCTCTCATCATACTTAACCATAAAAGACCGGGCACTAGGACCTTGGGGAGTCTACATCGCTGCTGCGCTGGCTTTCTCACTCTGCCAAGTAACGTCTCATCAAGACAGCAGGATTACAGCCGAGGAGTTTAGCTCATAGTAAATGATGCACGGAGTGACATTGTAAGTACAGGTAGTTACAGAATGTAACAATTGTTACAGATGTTTTTTTTATTGTTACAATTGTTACAGAATTGTAAGTACAGGTAGTTACAGAATGTGGCTATCTGTAGAAAAATCACACTCTTTCTGATTGAACCAATCTATGAACTGTCTGAAACAATGGATATCCGCAGCCCCAAATGAGCCCAAAAAAAATTGGCGCGCCGCGTGCAAACATTCAGCATCCTTAGGGGCCAAGCCCCCCCCGTTCTTTCAATCCTAGAAACGCCCCTGGGTAGACAGAACTACAGAACAACAGAACAAAGAGCAGAAGTGCCTGGTCAGCAGCGATGAAGTGGTTGTTTATTAATTCAGTTTTAAACTTGGGAAACCATTTTATTAAGTATTTGCATCTGTGTTAAATTCGGAGTTTAAACTTGCAGGAGACGATGGACCTTTCTTAGCTTGGTCTAATTCTTTTGTTGGCGCAGACAGCAGGTGGAGCCAGTGGCTTGGCCTGGCAGCATTCCTGCCTCAGCTCGTCCTGTTGGTAGTGGCGTCATGGGCCTTTCACTCTGACCTAGCCTTCTGCTGCTTCCTGCACACCGCCATCTTTGTCTCTTTCAACAAGGTCTGCACTTCACAGGTACATCAAGCATCAATTTTTGTAATCCAATAGCATATTTCTATTTGTATTTTTGTAGCTTGTTGTTTTGAGGTTTAGTCTTATGACACAGAACTTATGTTTTATTTTCAAAAGGCATATTTCTTAGCCTGACATTAACTACCTGACATGCAATAATAAGTTATATCAAAGCATTCAAGTGAATTAACTCACAGGATGCACACATCATGTCTGAGGTCACAAAGTAAGAACAAAGAGAGGAAAGCAGCATATAGACTCTGATTGAGTGAACAGGATTGCACCTGTTTTATCCTACCTGCATCAGGTGTGGTCATATGTTGTGTGTTATCCTTTCATAGTACTTCCTGTGGTACCTGTGTCTACTCCCTCTGGTCATCCCTCACCTGAGTCTGTCGCTAAAACAGGGAGTGGGACTGCTCCTCCTCTGGTTTGCTGGACAGGTAATTCAATTGATCATATTTTGGGCTTTGAACAAAGTAACTCAAATGGACTTCGGTACGAGGGAGCTAATATATTTTCTCTCCACCATCAGGGTGTCTGGTTGGGCCCAGCCTACTTCCTGGAGTTTGAAGGCTACAACACCTTTCTGTTAATGTGGCTGGCTGGACTACTCTTCTTGATCATCAACTCATCCATCTTGATTCAGATCGTAGCCCATTACAAACCGACTCAAACTCCACAGAGACTGAAGGTTGAGTGACATTCCAGTCATTTTAACTGAAGATGATGGACTACGGATGTTCAAAAATAAAGTGTTTATTTTGGTTATTCTTACCCTCCCCGGTACTTGATTACTTCCTGGAACCTAAATCATTTTAGACAGAACACATACATACTGTGACTGAGTGACTACATTCACGGGTTAATTTCAGTCGTTCAGGGTTAAAAACCATTGATTAAATGCATGCCACTGGAGGCCAAAACACTTAAAATCCTCAATGACTAACATGGGACAGAAATCTGCCGTACTGCTTTCTCTTGGGTGAAACTTTGAAGTCTGTTCTTCCACCTGTGGCCACACCACATGACAAAGCAGATGTTTTACATTTGTTGTCAAGGGGAAAATACCGTCCGTGGATCAGAGAACACACACACACACACACACAGCGCTTCCACAGTTTAACAACCACAATGTTAAACAGCTCTGCACTGAAATACTTAACACACCCTTCAAAGGTTTCTGCTTGCCGCTGTCACTGCCATCATGAGAAAGTTTGAGTGTATCACTTCCATGTTGGTGCTCACCCCTTACATTTGAAGCAGGGATTTGGGATCAGATGTCCTCTTACCAAATCCACGGAGGAAATCTATATCATATCATTTTTGTGACCTGACCTGACTACCTGCACTAGTCGAATGAATTGGGAACGTTTTCTTAATTTGGAGAAAAATACCACTCTATTCAATATTTTGATACATTGTGAAACTACTAACGGCTAGACTGTGATCGGTAATTATCAATACGTCCAGATATGGATACACTGTCCTGTAACAGCTGCTTCTATTTCCCTATGTACATTTTCTACACGGCCTCAGAGTTCATACCATGCGATGTGATTTTAAAAAAAGACTGGGCTCCTCCTCAGTTGCAGTGTACGGTTGTGACCAGTAGGTAGAAGCATTCGCCAGCATAAGACACAGCTTAGACATCATCTATCCTCTAGTAACCCTCGCAGATTAATCAGGCAACTGGAGCATGAACAAAACCCAAAACAGACAGTGCTGGCAGTGGCTACATAATCTCACTGTACTCTCCCCCTAATCTCACTCTGGAATTATTAGAGCATTCGCTAGTCCTGTAGGTTCAGATCATGTTTGCTGGCCTTGCCCTGTGGGATTGAATTTGGGAGTGTATAATGATGATAAAGTATGCATTTGTGGATGCACCTGAGATACACAGTGGAGGGGTGATTTAGTGGCTTTCCTGAGACATTCCTGCGCTGCACTTGGTGTATCTGTGGAAGAGAAAGAGCATGCTTCCTTGTGTGCTGCATACACTTGTGTCTGACTCACGGTCAGCTGCAGCCTGCATATCCAGTTCATGAATCACCAGGTTGCACTCAGTAACCTTTCAACTGGCCGGTCGCCCACGGGCACATAAACCATTTCATTTTAACACTGCATCCCACTGAATACCCTCACATTCAGCGGTTTATTTTTGAAATCCCCAGGACTGAAAATATGAATGTTGTTTCTTCTTTAACTTTCTTTCATCTTTTACATTACATTACATTACATGTCATTTAGCTGGCGCTTTTATCCAAAGCGACTTACAATAAGTGCATTCTACGGTTACAAACAAGAATCAGAACAACAAGAATCAAGAAGGTACAATTTCGTCAAAGGTTCGACTACAAAGTGCTATCAGTAAGAGCCATTTCAGTGCTACTATAGTGCTACATCCTTTATTCAAGGTATAGTCGGAAAAGATATGTTTTTAGTTTGCGACGGAAGATGTAGAGACTTTCTGATGTCAATGGGGAGCTCGTTCCACCATCGAGGAGCCAGGACAGAGAACAGTCGAGACTTTGTTGAGTGTTTAGCTCGCAGTGACGGAGCTACAAGGCGATTGGCAAGGCGATCTTAATTTCTAGAGCAGCCATCCCCAACCAGGGATGATTGTGCTTCCCCAGTTCCCCGGTGGGTTGGTAATATTTTAGAGTAGCTACATTTATTTGACAAAATCTGAATTACAAACCTTTTAAGCGTTATGTCAGTATCAGCTGTAACACCTGAACACAGCGATTGAGGCTGCTTGAAAAGTAGTTAGCAAGCTAGTGGGGCAGAAACCGTTAGCTAAATACTGGATAATGATTCAAATGAATAGCTAAAAGTAATGTATAACCAGATTCAAGGTAAATGTAGTGGATAGGTGGCGAATAGAACATATTGTAATAAATAAAAGTTATGAATATATGAAACTTTTAAAAGTAGGGCAAATAGTTTCAATAGTTAGCTAAAAGTGTGGGGAAAATGGTGGAAAACCCCCCAAAATAAAGTAAACAGAGTTTGAAATGGCTTGTTCTTACAGTTATGAATTGTCAGAATAAATAGCTAAAAGTAACGGGTAAATGGTTGAAACATCCAGCTCTGGTGTGTTAGTGGTGCGAATGAAAAATAGATTAAAAAGTGTCAAATAACATTCATTTTAAACTTACGGAAATTATTCGAAGGGGTGCTTGAGTTCATCTGACAGGGCTGTGGGGATGGATCAGACTTTAAATAAAGGTGGGACACGGCTGCGTGAGAGGCTTTGACAGCTAAAGAAAGTAAGCAATGAGGCAAGGTGCTGTTTATTGTTCATTAGCTAATTGTAGTCGGGATGCAAGAAGTGGCAAGGTTGTGGGGGTTAAGGGCGGGGGATCGCGTGACTGTCTTCCATATGCTTAGCAGGGTCTGTGTATATGTGCATGATAATGTGCATGCATAAGTTTATGCACATGCGTGTCTGTGATATACCCTCAAGGATTCTCCACATTGTCACCGGGGGATATGGGGAGAGGAGATGCGGACATTGTTGTATCTATGTATGCATTGGTGCATCTGTTTGTGTGTGTGTGTGTGTGAGAGAGTGGGTGTGACCAATTAGGGCAAATGGTGTGTGGAGCAGCAAAGAGTGGGGTATGAACAGTCACGCAACCTTGCATGGTATAGGATTATAGGTCTTGGTCTGCACACACACACTCTCTCTCTCTCTCTCCCCCCCTCACAGATACAGCTGTCAACAAGCATCAAACGCTTTGCTTACACTACAGTTGCCCTAAGCAGTCTCTCCTCTCTCTTGATTGGATGTGCTCTCTGCATTGTTTTCACCCCTTTCCAGAGCTAACTTCTCTTTTCTCACCTCTAGGTTTTGTCTCTCCACCTCTCACTCTCCCTGTTTCTTTGTCATTCTCACCCCTTTCCTGTCTGTGCAGAACAAGTGTCATATGGCGTGATGGCGTGATGAAGGGTTGCGTGCATGCTGATGAATATTAAACATTTAAAGTCAGCCTCATCTTCCCCACCCTCTTATTGTCACATCAGTCTCAAGACAAAAGCAAAGTCCTCCTTTGGGGTAAAGTAAGCGAGAGATACTACACACAGTTTCGTGTGAGTTGGTCGCTACTCACTTGTGAAGAACACTGTGTATGTCAGAGAAGCACAATTGCATATGTAATTCATGTTATAGAGCTTGAAAAGCGCGACGCTTCCTCCTTGTTTGGCTCGATCTAATGTTGCACTTAGTGGTGTGCATTCCGTTATAGCTTTTAATATTCAGTGTCCACACATGTCTGGGGAGCAAAACAAAAAACAATACTCATGTAGTTCATCTAGTAAAAAAACTAAAAAACAGTTCCTTAAACAAAAACGTCTTTATGTCAACACCATTTAGCCTTTCCTAGTTCTCCTGTACTGTATATTTTCCCACTTCTTGCCAACTGCCAAGTAAAGAATTGAATACTTTCTCAGTCACTTACACATAACCACGTCACAACCATCCCTGCTACACACACACACACACACACACACACACACACACACACACACACACACACACACACACACACACACACACACACACACACACAGCTTGTTAAGGGAGGCCCCAGAGAATCTCACTGCTAAGATGAAATACATGTTAAGTTCCTGTTCAAGTGAAAGCCCAAAAAAATGAACACAGTGTTCAGTCTCAGGACAGCACCTGGAGGAGGAAGTAAAATCTTAATTGGATGGAGCATGTTTTTAGCTAAGAGGAAGAGAACAGTTCTTCTGTACTGTTCTGTACGGTCCGGGTCTACATGGCTGTACAAGGCCATTGTGTAACTTGTTGCTTATAATGTATCAACAAGATACTGGGAACTAGAGGAAATAACCTTGTTAGGTGTACTTTTACTGGAAGGGAAGTGCAGTTTTAAATGGAGAAATACTTGATAGCAATTATCTTTCAACAAACTGACACATACATTAGACCAACAAGGACATCCATTATTAATATTCTGCACACGAGTGACTTCTGTGGTTTTTAATGCAGGGTAATGTGCAATTTTAGCTATTGCATCAATTCCATTGTTGTTGCAGAGGCTATTTTAACCACAGAAGTTCCACTCTTTCTTTTTCAAATCTTTATTCAGAGCCCTTTTGAAATCTAAAACATAGTATGTTACGGTATCTTTTTTTCAGGTTTTGTTTGTTTCTATTGCTTCCCTTTAAATAAGGTTGAAAAATAACTCAACAACAATAAAATTAATCAAAAAACCTTAGTCTTAAAAAAAATAGTTAGTAGTCTGTTTGTGAACAAACATGGGACGTGGCTATCTGGTTCTTACTCTCCATACCAGCATGCAAATGCACACTCTTGCACTCATGCCACAAACACACTCACAATCTTTCCCAAACTAACGGCTCCTTGTGTATCCCGAAAAAAAGCAAACCAGTGAGGGACCCACTACAGGTAATGGTCGGATAAGATCTGCACGTGATGGCTGGACAGAGTACAATTATACAAAATCTGAATTTGCTTTTTTTGTCTGTTTGGCAGCAGGCCACTGAGTCACTGGCGCCACTGGTACTGAGCTCTGATGTCTCTGTAGAGGTCGGAGGTCAGGCTGTAGTAAACAATGGATGAGGAAAGCTAAACAAGGTGGCTCCAGAGAGTCCCGAATACAGCGCATGCAACATAACTGCAACGTCCCTGGTTCAATGTCCCACTGCTCTTCTCCTTGAAGTAATCTTAAAAGAAAACCATTTAATCCAATGGGAAAGAGTCTCACTTCCAATCATGCCCATGACACATGAGTATCATTGTCTTTCTGTGACAAAACACATCTTATCTTTATATTGCTCCTGGTGTAAATATTTAATATATAATAACCCAATAAATACATATTTAATATATATTAACCCAATAGCTTGAATTGTGATCATTTAAAGAGCCATTATTGAATGTGTGATTTTGTTTATTGGTGTTTCCAGCGTCATGTACGTGGCCACCATGCCAAATAGAGAACACTGCTCGGAAGAAACTATTAATGTGGTGTGATTGTTTTTCCTCATATTAATGCATGCGTTTCCATGTTCAAGTGATGTAATTATTGGTCGCTAACCATTTGCTTTATTCCTAAACCTCTATTTTGTCTCTTACTATCTGCAACCAATCACCCTAGAAGTTTCCTGTGACCCAATTTATATAAAATATTAGCAAATCAGATTAAAGTTGGCCATCAAAACTGTAGAAAAGGACAATAATTGTATTTCAAGCTGAATTGCACTACTCTGACTACTGTTGTCTTTAATGTCTTTTTTTAAATATTTATCCCGTTTATTGTTATATAAGTATGAAGAGCTACGTGAAACCGGAGTCAAATTCCATGTATGTGTAAACACACATGGCCAATAAAGCTGATTCTGATTAGTCATTTGTATTAGTGTTAATAAGGGATTCTTGGGGGCATTCAGAGCCAATCTAAAGTAACTAATGCAGTTAATGATCAAAGACCAGATTCTCTGTCACAACCTTGACATGAAAAATGCATTGCTCCTCTGTCCAGAGGGAGGACCAGTGGATAAAGAAGGCAGTGAATGGTCGGGCTTATTTTATAACCCGGCGTGCCAAATGAACACAATTAACTACCTGGTTGGATAGAAGTCCGGCTCCGCTGGGAATCCCCTGTACCAGGACTTAACCACAGCTTTTAGGCTACATCTCTGCCTCCTCTGCTCCCTGCTTCTGTTCTTGCACTACACCTCTCTGCGGATGCCAACGTTCCCCTGGCTCCAGCTCTCGTCCTAGACAGTGGTGAGAGACTGGTGTTGAGTTTCTCAGATCGTGTGAAGGAGCTGTCATGCCAACTTTACAGCACATTAATCATACAGGCAATGTGGCTAGAGATACTCTGTATCCTGTTCTGCTGAGTATTTATTATTAATAAAGACACAAATCTGAAGGATGAGACCACATTTGGTGTACGTGAAAAATTTAAAAGCTGCTAAAGAGACATGGCTGTTAACTGAACCATAGAATTTGGCACATTTTTAATTCTGGAGAGCTTGAATGAGAGCAGGAAACCTTAAGATTAGTAGAGTGACCAGGTTTTTACATTATTATTTCACATTAAGCCCTGTTGCTGCTTGCTTCCACTCTGTTTTCAATCTATTGTGAATCTTTTAAGATGAGTATGCTCGTCATTCACAGCGGCGCAATATTCACACAGGCCTTTCTCACAGCGGACATTTGACTTGTGATAGCAGGAGAAGCACAGGTGTCACTAATGCCACTAACGAGAACATGCACGCACGCAGTCCAGAATGTTGATCAGTTACTCGCACACCAAGCTGGCAGTAGTTGGTTGCCTTGTTTTTGATCTCCGTAGTGGCAAAAGAACGACACTTCACCC
Organism: Cottus gobio; assembly: GCA_023566465.1. Lineage (NCBI taxonomy): Eukaryota > Metazoa > Chordata > Actinopteri > Perciformes > Cottidae > Cottus > Cottus gobio. Next base: position 14,640,232 of record CM042234.1, on the reverse strand, counting down.
AGCGTTTACATAATAAAGAGAAGTATTTTAATAAGTCCCATTTGCAAAAACACGTAGAAACATTGGAAGACATTTCATATGTACACTGTGTTCGCTACCTTGCAGCTACCTCCTCCATGAGACAAGTATGACTTTTATAACAATTATCAAAAAAAGATAGCAAGAAAAAAAAGGGCATTTATTTACCTTAGTGAAACAGAAAAGCCTTCAAAACTGTAGTTTTTAAATTATACGCTTTTGCCTTTTACAATAAATACGAATCATCAAACATTTATTGAAATGAACACACACACACAGAGAAAAAGACAAAGTCAAAACAGTGACACCGTGTACAGTTGTGCGTTTTGACTCAAAAACCTGTCTGGGTAGGCTGAACTACTCCCAGTAGTGCAATTTAAAAACTACAACAGTAGCTCAACAGAACTGAGACTCTAACATCGAATCAATTTGGTGCTTTTTAATTCATTTTGTGCAAAAACATTGATTGTGAGGAAAAGGTTGGATGTTTTCGGACTCAAACGACGACATGAAAAGTGTATATTCATTTCAAAGGAAATGTGTTGCATTTGCAGTGAGACAGGCTGTATCGAGTTGAAATGCTGAGCTTGCCATGAACACTAATCCAAACTGTACAACATTAGCTTTGACATAAAATTACATAAATTAATGTATTATTTGTATGTTCGCAAGGTTGCATGACCTAATATGATAATAAAAAAAGAGATTGTGCGCATTGGAAGAATAATCAACATCAAACCTATTAACAAAAGACTGCCTTTTTTTCCTTCAGTTCAAACACTTCTACCTCGTCCAAACAAACCATCAACTGCTTATGAATATAGTCATTTCAGCGGTGCAGACTATCTCTCTTAGGTCCAAGTTCATCTCAGGTCCTGCAACTTAAAGGGCAATTCAAGTGTGATCTTTCATCTCTGAGCCAAGCAGCACATGCTTGAACCACACGTGGTGGAGCTTCATGCGGCGCCTTATGTAATCGACTTCTAGTTTAATAAACAGATGTAGTGAATATACTTCAAGCTTTGGCCAAAAGTTGTACATGTTTCCATTTATTAACTACAACATTTTCCAAAGGTTTCTGCATTTGCTAGGAGAAACGTTTTTTTTTTTTTTTTTACTGTGTATTTTATTGTGTACGCTATGCTCTTGGAAAATCAAATTCAGGAGACACATTTTGAGTCAATTGTCAATTTGATTGTGTCTTATTTTAACTTTTTCTTTTATATGCTACTGTTCAATTGTAAATATTCATTCATTCATTCTCATTTATTGCACTCTGTTCACTGTTTGTTGTTAAATGTTTATTGTTAAATGTCATGCACCTTCTGCCAGGACAAATTCCTTGATTGTGAAAACAAACATGGCAATAAAAAAAACTGCTTTTCTGTAGCTGCATGAATGAAGAGGGACCAAACTTTTTTTTTTTTTTACTGCAATTGATGAAGTTTCAAGTCTCTGAGAGTTGACCTAATACCAGTCTAAAATGCATAGAATCACTAGATTCCATTCAAACATCACTGGGGGCAAAAAAAAGATAGGCGATTTATAGCCAAAGCACTAAAACATGCAAAACCACCATCAAGGCAGATCATCCTTTATGTTGTTATCACTGACTGTGTGCCATCTCCCTTGATAAGCCCAGCAGTAGGTGTAAGTCATCTCCTGTGTACAACATGAAAAAAAGTCTCTTTTTACAGCAAAATCTTTGTTCCTCCCACAAAAGCCCAGTGCACACAACACATAAAACAAAAATTAAATTGTGTCTCTAGACATAAATTGTCTCATTGTCACTAAATCCAAAAGTGCTAGGAACCAACTACAAAATGCATCCCTTAAAAACTAAATTGTCTATCCATAAACTGGATTCAAGGTATTATTTTTGATTGTCACAACACGAACACTAGAACCTGAGCCTTGTTTGTGACCTCTTCATCGAATCGAAGAAGAAGTCGTTTAAACGTTAACATCCTGGGAATCCTTTTGTAATGCTGGTGCATTTGGCGCAACACAAAGTACTTTAATGCACACTGAGTGTTTGAGAGTGTGTGTGTGTGTGTGTGTGTGTGTGTGTGTGTGTGTAATAGAAATGATCTGCCGTGTTTGCACCAATCACTCTTATGGCATATAAATGTAAGGACTGGACTTGTGGTGCCCCGTGCTCATGACACAAGGCATAATGTTCCTCGGACCAACCATCACGGACTGGCTTATGTTGTGAGCGTTCTCAGACCACGGCGGGGAGTCCATGGGCTCCCGCTTGATGGAATGGACCAGGCCGTGACCTTTGAACTCATAAGTGCCATGCTTGTTGTAGTCCGGGTGCATGTAGGCCCTGTGAGGGTCCTGTGGATAGACGTGTGAGTCCATGAGGTTGACAGATTGGTTAGTGCATAGAGAGTCTGAGTGAGAGAGCCTCTGAGGACTAAACTGGCTGTTGTCGTTGTGATTGCCCAAGTCTTTGTCACATTTTAACAGGCGTCCGGTTGTGTTCCCGCCGTTGTTGACTGCATAGTTCTGATAGTTGCCGTTGTTGTACGGTGGGCTGATTCCTGCTTTCCCTCGCTGGCAGGGCGAGTACTGTGGATCATAGTAATCCGCCTCCGATTTGAGAAGGAGGCCTGAGCTCTGGTCGTATACCCCGTTGCTGTAGCGGCGGTCAATGGCCTCTGGGTCGCGACAAGCCCAAGGTCGTCCATAGGCGTCGCAGCCGTTCTCAGAGTCCGAGTCGTTCTCCACCTTGATGGGCTGCATCTCGGGCATCAGGTGGCCATCGTAGCACTCCCCGTAGCCGTTCTCGTTCTTCACCAGGTCCACGCAGTAGGCATCCGGGTCTGTGGGAATCTGGACATTCCCGTAGAGCTTCGAGACAAACACCTCGCCGCCTCTGCCGCTGTGGCAGCTTGGGGAAAGGCGGTACGGCCTCCCATACTGGCCGGCCTTGTTCATGCGGTTAGAGGCGATGTAGCCGACACCCTGGCCCGCTCTGAGGGGGCCGGAGTTTGGCCGCAGAGGCCAGCCGCAGCCCAGGCCTGGGCTAACACCTTTATGGGAAGCCATGGTTGACTTGCAGTAGTTGAGGGGCTCCTCTTGGTTGTAGTAACCCTCGGGTCGGTACTTGAGGTTGTCTTTGGAGAGAGGAGTCCAGGGGGTGTGGTGGCCACGCTGGGTTGCGCCGGGAGTGGGACAGGAGAGGAGGACAGGGTCTGCTATGTCGCCCATTCCTCCACCGAAGGAATGCCTCCCGAGGTGGTCCCCTCGCTCACTGTGAGGGAGAGGAAAGACATGAAAAGAGGGGTGGGGAGGAAAGAGGGATGGAAGAAGGAGATCATTAGTCACGAAACAAGATGACAAACCAATCAGAGTAGTGTATACAACGTTTCTGCAGTCCTTGAGGACATTTAAGAAGAGTTGGTCTCTTGAAATATCATAGATCGCCCAGAAATCCATATGGGATCATCCAGAAACTGATTGTTTATTCTACTGATTGATGAGTGACTCAAAGCCCAAATATCTAGGTTTGGTTCATTTAAGTTCATGAAAGAATCATTCCAAAAGTGACTCATCTTTTCCAGGATTCATCTCATCTGAAAATTGAGACCAGAGTCAACATCCATAGCCCAAAGAGCAACGAGGGCCCACAATCACAGTTAATAGGCAGGACAGTGCAGTAAATCTTAAGTATTCAGTAGAAAAACTGTTATGTTTCTAATCTTACGAACACATTATATTTCAAGTGTTTAATTAACTTGGTTAGCAATTAGAAATCCATCAGTAGTATCGGCAACTGTTGGCCATTTCTCGTGCTGTCTACTGATTATAATAGAAGAAGAATGTTTTCAAATCTACATTTTTCAGCAATGTGACCGAACCTTTTGCTGAGGTCATCAATACATTTTCATCACTACTTTTTGGAAATACCACAAATATCTGGCTTTCTTCCTTGACTCATCACTCTGACCACCTTTTGCTTCTCTTTGCTCTTTTCTCTCTTTCAACAGGAGCTTTTCACAGTTTTTTTGACACGTCGCAAGGTAAACACAGGTGTAATTAATCAAAGTAATTATGCCCTTCTATTTAGTGTGTCACAGCCGTTCCAGTGAGCCAGCATGCACAGTACCGGGGCCATAATTCATTAGAAACACCTGTGTTGACCCTGCAATTACAGGTAAAAATGGCTGCTGTGAAAAGGGCGTCCTTACATTATAATGATAAAATAAGATAAGGCTTCAGGTTAGTATTACCTCTTAGGACTCAGGCAGCACACATTATGTATTTAAAAAACATTACATATGTAAATATACAAATGTTCAAGTATTTTCCATTGCATATGAGAAGATGCTCTTCATATTAGCTAACCTCCAAAACTTTTCCTTCAAATTAGCTGCCATGTATTTTGTACACGGCACTGCGCTCTAATACCCAACTCTCAAGACCCAACCCATGAGCTTCACAGCCTCATGATCCAACCAGCCAACATGCCGTGCACTTATAAGTAATTGGTGTTTTTCTCAAGAAACCTGGATGATGCTGAGAAGGAATGAACAGCAGAGGGGGTGGTAGGGCTCTGCTCCCTGACTACAGATCAACTCCTGGCCTCTCTGCCTCCCAAAGTTGTTAATGATGCATGAAGCGCAGAGGGCCTCTTACAAGCTGGGACATGTATTTGCTCCTAATTGGCCACAGGTAAGGCCTCCAGCACTCGTATGGTTTGGTGTCTGAGCCTGCTGGGCCAGGAAAGGGCTTATGTCCGTGTTCATAAAGCTGTTGCTGAGCAGTATACTGGTATATCTTGAAAATACATTTAAAAAATGAATAATACACACGCACAGATGGCCATTTTCCATCACTCTAACACTGTTAAGAGTGTTTGAATATGTTTGTGTACCGTTGGATCTTACTCAAGGCAGTCACTATGTATGATTTCATATATTTACCAAATAAACATGTTGGCCCTTTTGAATTATGAGGGCCAGTATGATGGAGCGGATGTGGCCTTTCAAGGTTTTACTTCTAGCTCCCCCATTAGCCAAACTGGTGTAATATCTAGAGGAGGTAACAAGCTGCCAAAATACATCAAAGAAACAAAAGGTGTCTGAGACATCTAGTTTGTGTTAAAAAGATTGACCTTTAATTACAGTATAGCACCCCCATTAAAAAAATCAATGGCTTTAAACCAAGACTCAGTGTGAAAATACATCATCGCTCCAACTTTGGTTAAAGTGTCATGGATGGCGCTCATGGACTGTTTGGGCTCTCTTACCCATGCTCCAGTGCAGAGATCATCCCTCCACCTCCTCCCTTGTTCTTTCCCCGCATCAACATGTTCTTCATTTTCATCTCAGTGATGGAGGGCAGAAGGAGGGGTACGCCTACGCAGAATAAAGCCAGCTGGGGAGGCGTCAGAGCCCCGGAGGCGGACTTCTTTTTCTGACCGTGGAGGAACTTCAACCGACCCTGGAACTGAATAGTCTGGGAGAGAAGAGAAGAAGAATTTACTGGACATTTTTTATTTTTTTGGGATTTAAACTGGTTTTCAATTTGTGTAAACTTGTCCTGCAACACAGTGTACTATGTAGTTGGGACATTGTGTCTTTATGTAATATATATTTAATAATTGGCCCATTTAGCAGATAATTTGAGGTCGTTTAGAGGTCCACTTCCAGCCTGCTAGGATGCTAACATTTGCTGATTAACACTGAATTCTAAAATACAGTTGAAGTGATTTGTGGCTCAGTGGTTAGCAAGTCTGTCTTTCAATCAGAGGGTCGGTGGTTCGATCCCAGCCTCCGGTAGTCCATGTCGTTGTGTCCTTGAGCAAGACACTTAACCCTAATTGCTCACTGTTGCTGTGTCTACGGTTTACTGTATATCATGTAAGTCGCTTTGGATAAAAGCGTCAGCTAAATGAAATGTAATTTTAACTAGTCGTTGTTGAGATATTTCAGTTTGGGCCAAAGACGCGCTGCCATCCCTTAAGCCTCTGTGGCGGGTAGATATGTTAAAAAAATAATGCTCATTTATTATTCGTTCGTTTTACAGGAAAGGAAGATTCTCTGGTCTTTTTATTGGCTAGCAGAATGAGTAGCGTGAATTACATTAATATTTGTTTTGTGCCTGCAATTATGTTGACTGATCAGGAAAGTATCTCACCAGTATTTGCTCACTACTTGGCTATAAGGGCTTCCAAAATAAAACTGCCGTCTACAGTTTCTGTGCAGGCAACGTCAGTGCAACCAGAGCAGACTTGGTGACAGTGAACTTTAATGACCCTGATGAAATGGTCCAAACCCGTATGCTTATTGCTGTGTCATCACGGCCCTGGACTTTTCCACTGCTGTTCTCCAAACCACTCTAGTCACAGCCATGAGGGATGAACCAGGCTTCTATTCTGCTGCTTTGTCCAGGCACCCAATTGCTTCATAATGCATTGCCATACAACTACAAATAACTCTACGAACGACAATAAAAAAATATGTTTTGTTGTACCGAAGAGGTCCTAACACTTTTTATAGGCCTGAGTCTTTTCCCAGAAAGTGGGCAACATTGACTTCATGGTTTAATTTTCATTGCATATTTCTCTGTAAACGTTAATGCTTGTGACTGTTCAGTTTGGCAGGCAGTTTGGTTCCGACCACTCACCAAGAATCCGGAGGTGCTGTCCAAGAGGCATCGGACTCTGGCTATGAAACACCTGTTGAGAAAGCAGGAGAGCTCGGGAGGAATCCCCCCTGCCTCCGGAGAATGGAACAGGCTGCTTACGACAAAGTCCTCACCTGAAATGTAAAGATGGAGGAGGTGAAGAAGAAGAATTTCATTTTAACAGCAATTTTAGTGGCAAACCAACAATGTGTTTCAATGTCAGGAAAGGGGGGGGGAAACAAACCAAGCAATTATATAGACATACTCTAGATTTCCAGAGTAACTAGAAGAACTTCAAAATAAAAGGGAACTGGTTCAACCCTTCCCCGTAAGCTACCCACCGGTTCCTGAAGGTAGCTGGTCTTGGTGTGCCGACGTCCCCTGCGGAGGACACATGGCCCAGTGGAGCTGGCGTCTGAACTCCTGGCGGTCGTCTATGTGGATGTAGTCGAACACATTCTGGTGCATCACGTCAGTCTGCCGGGGAAAATCAAACGGCATTCAGTGCATTTGTTGAGGAAAGGACACTTCCAGTGTATCACGTCATCTCCTGAAAGCCTACCGAAACATGAGATTGCAGCAGACTGACTTAGGACTGTGTTGAGCTGCCATCAGTGCAGCTGGTGGATGCTGTTCAGAATGGGGGATTCCTGCTATTGCTGCTCTGATACACTCAGCCTGCCTCAGGATTCCCAGGGAGCATTTTAACTTCCCCCAATACTCTCATAAGGACCCTACTGTACATACAAAGTCTATGGAAACATACAGTACATGCACACTATATTGATGGATATTTGTTTGCACATACACACACACAGGAGCATTTACACTGTAACAGTCTAAGGGCCGCTGTTGGGCCAGCGAGGGCAGCTGTATTTGTCAAACATCGCGTGACACCGGCTCTCGAACAGCAGTCCAGCCCAGCTTGCCATCCCCATCCACACACACTCACACTCACACACACACACACACACACACACACACACACACAGTAAGTTGGGTTCCAGCCCACTCTCGTCATGGCTCTCGCTCTTTTCCAGCAATAGCTTTGCTTTCTGTCATTCCGTGACAGATTCCTCACTAAAACGTTCAACCTTCTCCTCTTCCCTCCTCCCTGCACTCTCTCCATAATTTCCACACTGGTGGCACGCGAGGGTTTTTGATCGCCTGCCTCAGAAAACACAATCTGTTCCCACCGTCTTCGGCGGGCTCTCCGTCCTGTGGTTTTGGTTCCCTACCGGCAGTCAGGCAGACAGACGGATCGAGTGACTATTGTTTATGTTTCTTGTAAAAATTCGAGGAGGAAAAGAAGAGGGGGAGCAAAGAAAGAGAATAAGTGATATTTTCGCTGACCTTCAAAGGCTAACAAATGGGATCAAAGGCCAGTTGAGGTTTTCTGCTCTTCTCCGGGGCTTTCTTGTGGTGCTACTTAGTGAAGCGTTCTCTTTTCTTTTCTCCTGTGGTATATTAGGGATAAGTGTCCTTCTGACTACAATTGTGGGCTCAAAATTGTGTGACATGTTGTCAAGGCCTTCGAGGCAAACAATGCGACTAAAAAACAACCAATAGCTCCTTTTGCGAGAATTGTGGGAAAGGCTATGATTTTTCTGAATTCTAACATGGTGATCTGTGAGTACTTCTCTTATATACTGCAAGGACAGACTGTCAACAACACATTCACTCTTAGGTTTCTTATAAAGAACATTTTGTATTTAAAGTCCCCTGTAATTTGGCCCATAGTTCTCAACATTAACAAGTACAGAGAACTACATGATTTTTAAACAGTGATCGTCTGCCTCAAACAAACTGCTTCGGCTCTTTCTCTTGAGCATGAAAAGTATGTGTTTGCATTTGTCGACTCAAAAATATTAATGAACACTTGGCAATATGAATAGAACTTACATTACTGTCCCTGACAGGACATTGTGTGGTTGTGTTGGCATTTTTTTTATCCAGCACCCCCAGCTCAAAATGTCACTCTGTCCAGTACCTCCAAACTTATCACACAGACATGTTGGTGTTTAGCTCAAATATGCATACACCCACATTTGATGCACTTTACAGTTTTCATTACCTTTGTCTTTCTCCACTGGCTTCCATGCTACCTTGCACACACACTCACACACAACACACGCTGTGGCAGGATCTTTCAGACCGCTGTGGTTCGCATGTCGATTTCATGGCGCTGGGTTACTGCCCCCGTCTGCTTGTAAGCCAAGTGGGAGCGCTGTACCAGAATAATATCCACACCAAAGTGTCAATGTGCTCTGTGTGTGTGTGTGTGTGTGTGTGTGTGTGTGTGTGTGTGTGTGTGTGTGTGTGTGTGTGTGTGTAAACGGACATGAGGGCAAAGGAGGGATTTTAACAGTGAAAAGCACTTTATTCATGGTTTTGAGGGAGGGAAATGATTTCAGCATCGCAGGACAGGCAAGCCTGTGTTGATATCATCCATAATTAATGACTGGCTGGGTTTAGCCGCCAGAGAGGAAGGAAGCTAAACCGTTGGTGACTTATCAGTGCCCGCACACACCGACACTCACAGTGCGTATCTCAGGGTGAAACGGAGGTCTTCACCTTCCTGTGGCCTCTTAGTGTGTGACTTAGTGGGTTCAGTGTGGCCCTCTAGATAGAGTTATCAGGCGGACTGGAAGAGAGACTTTTACTGACTCATTAGACGTAGCGTGAAAAGGAAAGAAAGGAGGAGAAAGGGATGGATGGGAGAGAAACATTGTCTGGGGGTGAAATAGGGAAATGGTAAAAAAATGGATATAAATCTCCAATATAATGTAAATGATGACACTAAAATTATTTTATAATGGATCTAAGCTAAATAAATAATTTTGGTAAATAAGCTTATTTGCTTTCTTACAGAGTGAGGATGAGATTAGAAGACCATACCACTTTCTCGCCTGTACTGTAAATATGAAGCTGATGCTAGCAGCTGCTTAGACTGGAAAACAAGTGGAAACCTCTCCAAATTAAAATCCAACAACCAGCACCTCTAAAGCTCTCTAATTAACATAGTGTCTCGTTCAATCTGTACAAAAATACGACTATTTGCCACTTTATGGTAATGTCCCAGACAGAATATCTCTTTGTGGGGCGTAGTAACTTCGAGATATAATATATTAAGTTGTATGATTATTATGTCAATATGACCTCAAATTGTATATTCATCAAGCAACAAGACCACAACAAGAAATTGATGAATATTAACAATGTTTTGTTAATTTTCATACTGGCTGTGTTTGCTGTCAGATGCCTAAATTCCTGAAATAGTTTTGTGGGTTCAAGTTACAGCCTCAAAGGGAGGCCCTAACAACACACCTATTTTCAGGGAAATGTTACAGTTGAAGACATTGATACATGGTTTGTACAGTTTTGTACACACACATATATATATATATATATATATATACATATATACATATATACATACATTTTTTTAAAGATATATTCAACTCACCTGATGAAATCCCAGATAGTCCACAATGGTCGAAGAGGCATAAAATACCATCCCATCACTGCTCACCACCAATGCGAAGCCTGTAAGAGACTACACACACACACACACACACACACACACACACACACACACACACACACACACACACACACACACACACACACACACACACACACACACACACACAGAGAGAGAGAGAGAGAGAGAGAGAGAGAGAATAAGCAGTGACTCAGGGCAACTCATGCAGCAAATAAACTCAAGTGCAACAAATACATAATTGACCAACACAAACAACTGGATTTAATCGGTGTCTTTGCATAGCTAGCTTTAGAAGGCATGATTGCACCCAGCAGAAACACAGTGCACCAGGGTCAAATATTTTTTTAATTTACAACCCAACTGTGGTCACAGTTATTACTGTCACAGCCAGAAATTGACTCTTTATAGCACATTAATATCATTCTTTCCATAATTATCCGAACAGCAAATATGAGTAAAAAATGGAACAAAAGATTGAATAATACTGTACACTGGAGCAGGAATGAAAGACAGATGGCTATGTAAGTGAGTGGGCCAAGTCAAACTTGCTGATTTGCAATGCAAAATATTGCTTTTGAAAAACTTTTTAGAATATTTTCTGTCAGTATTTCAATTCATGGTATTTCATTTTTTAAAGCAGTTATCTTGAGAATGACATACACACCAATTTGCTCCCCTTTAAATGTATGTATTTCATCAGGAACTTTGATAATTAAGTCTCTTTGACTGCTAACATGCTTTGATTTGTGATACCAAACATGTTGATTAAAAGCAGAGACATTCCAGACGCAAACACAGACTCGGGCCTGCATTCCCTCTTTACTCACACACACACACACACACACACACACACACACACACACACACACACACACACACACACACACACACACACACACACACACACACACACACACACACACACACACACACACACACACACACACACACACACACACACACACACACACACACACACACACACACACACACACACGAATAATATGTTTGGCCAGCACAGCTCGCAGAGACAAGTGTTGATTAAAGAGAAAATTTCAATAAATACATAACTGGCTTCAGTCAATCGAGGAGGGGAGGACAGATGGGGGTGGAGAAGAGAAAAAAGGCAAAACAAGGGAAGGAGACGTGGACGAGTCTTCCAGTGTGCGTGTATGTTGTGCACAGCTGTGATAGCGTGACAACTGCAAGGCTACTTGACTTGCGTGACTGCTGCCAGAGTCTGTCATCTCTATTTTACTGCGAGACTATGCAGGTCTTCCCCTGTGTGTGTGTGTGTGTGTGTGTGTGTGTGTGTGTGTGTGGTATATTTCCATGTGGCCTCTAAATTCACACTCACTCCCTCACTTTCTCCTAACGGTGATCTGATTGCCTTAGCGAGCAGAGTAATGCTCAGCTCCCTGCACACGCTGCGTCCCGAGTGCATATAGACATACGATACCTGTCTGTCTGTGAATACAACAATTTGTCCGTGAGGTCAAACTCTGACAAAGCAACGCTGTGACAGAAAAACTATCTGGACTATGATATGACAATATGGTCGAAAGCATATATGACGGGGAGGGAGGGGAGCGGAGATGGGAGGGTGACTCAGGGTCTTGGTGGTGTAGATGTAGATGTTGTTTGACAAGTTCAACTGGCACATGTTCATAACATCCAGGAGAGGGGGAGGGGGAGGGGAGGGAGGGCGCAGATAGAGACACACAGCTCTCTGCAGCAAGCACTCAAAAACAAATGATGCTCCCACTTAAGTGAGAAATAACACACACATATACATATCTGCTCTGCAAAACCAGCCTTTTCCTGTTTTTGGATCTGACTCAGCACTTGGGATGCATGATTTGTCTATATCAAAGATCTGTATTTAGAATGAACATAGGGCAATGTGGGATCATTATAGCTCAGCATAGTTTCCAAAATGGACATGAAAACAGTCTGAATATTCTTGGATGTGATGTTGCCTTTATGAGGTCCAACAGGGCCTTAAAAAGGCCAACATTTACATGTTGGGTTCATTTAGGTTGTTTTTAGCCCGTTCACCTTTCACCATTACTCGTCCAAATCTTTGAAATGCCACAGGCAACCCATTTTCTTTTGAAAGGGCTTTGACATTTTTATTTTTATGGAATAAATAAGCCTTAGACTTGAGAGCTGGCAGATTAAGTGCAGGCAAAAACACATTTTCTTTTATCTTTTTTACAGTTGATTACTGTAATAATTGCAATTACAAAACGGAATTCAATATATTGTACATTTATTTTTCACATGTCCAGAACTATTATGGGAACATTCATAATTTATGTTGGGATGGAAGAGGCCATTTACAATTGATCAAAAATGCCTATACAGCTCAAATAATTACTATTCTATTTTCTATATGAAAAACAACCGAGCTAAATACCTTAATGCCTCTATTTTGAAAGAAGAAAAGAGATACTGTACTCGTATTGGCTGCACGGTGCTGCATACTGTTTTGGTGTGTTTTCTCCATTCACATTTCCTTCACTTCCTCGCATACTAAAGCCTTTAGGTAATGGAAACAGGCACCTGCTGCTGGCCGGCACCGACACATATCTGCAACTACAACACCCCCGGCTCCTATAACCGCCCCAGGGAAACTAAAAGCTTTGACTTACAAATCTTAAGAGGCGCTTTGCACGCAGAGCCCAAAATAAAATATTGGTTCCCTGGATTTGGAAGCAAGAGAGAGGAGGTGGTGGTGGGGCGGCCGTGTCTTATTGTTTCGACAGAGTTCCTTTGGTTTTTCCTTCTGTCTCGCTGTCACAGTGAGATGAAAGCAGTGACGATGAGGTCATGACAAACATGTAGACATTCTGCCATCAGGAAGCCACATCCTTCACACACACGTACGAAGGTTAGCATAATACGGGAGTCTGATATATTGAATGATGTTGACATTGAAAAGGTTGGATATCAGCCAATGAGGGAGACCGCAGCCCCACATAAGAAACACATTACTGCTGGCTATGGGGCTCTAGGGAAGGCAGATACCACAGCAAGTACCGCCTGAACTGCCATGGAACGTGGCAGAGGTATGTAGGGTCCCCAGAGGATGATCCCTACTGACTCTCCTCTAGCGCCACCACGAGGCTGACATTTTGGTTCTGAACTTAATGTGTCTTCACAACTATTGGATGGATTGCATCAGCAAGTTTTGCTCCTGTTATTTCGATATTTGACATTTTTTAGAATATATATTGTCTAAACAATATATATATATTCTAAAAATAGAATATTCTAAAAACAACATGTACAATAAAACACACAATAAATGTTTTCTTTTATGAGACTCAACCTAAGATGCATTCATGAACATGCACCAGCATGAAGTAATGTACCTGTCACACAAACATACCATATACCAATAAGCACCAATCCTCACACACACAGAGACATGCAAACACACTCACACACAAACATCTCTCGCCTGCTCCTCTCTTGGGATCCCGTGCCCGTAACAACTAATGCCCAGTTTGCTGTGAGGCCCCGGTGCAGGCTGTCACGCAACGGGAGGCGGCACATCGGAACGGTGAATCTATCCTTTTGTTTCCCGCCCCATTGAGACAACCCAACACGTTAAGAGAAGCATCAGTGGATCAGCTCGCCCCCGTGCGTGTTGCTGGCCGATGATCAGTGTCGTTTGTTGTTCGACAGATAGCCATTAGCTCTGATTAATGTTGGCAGGCTCGGTGTGTTTTTCTCACTCTCTTCTGCTCACTTTCACACACGACTACATGCATCCAGACAGAGATGCACACACACACACACACACACACACACACACACACACACACACACACACACACACACACACACACACACACACACACACACACACACACACACACACACACACACACACTTGACTGGCTGCTAAAGCCGCCAGCATGTGTGAGTCCCCACCTCCTTCATCAGCTCTGACACTCCTGTCTCACCCGTATGTCATGCAACACCACAGCTCTGCAAAGGAGGTCAGGGCAAAGGGCGAAGGGCACACACGCATGCACACACAAAAGAAGGAACCCCCCCCACCTCGCTCTCCAACTCACACTCACTCAGTCACACTCAAACACAAATGCTCTCCTGACTGATGTGAAGCAAGCTATAGCGACTATTTTCAAAAAAGGCACCGGTTTGAAAGCAGCATAGTGGAAAGTGATATCATTAAAAACACTTAGAAAGGCACACGTCCACACACATAATACTTTCTGTTCATGCAGTTATTCCACACATACAGACATCAACCATCTGGGTTCTTACTTCCAGGAGGAGGCTGCTTTCATTGGCTGTGGTGCCCAGTGGAAGGCTCTCTTTCCTGGGTTCAGGGTTTGAGGATGCTGTGCTGATACTGTGCTTCCTCGGGGGCTTGTCGTGGCCAACTGTGAAAAGACAAAGGAAAAGGTCAATTTTCTGTAAACGAGGAGCTGAATTATGTTAAAACGACAAACACGGAAAGCCACCCGTTGGGTTAAGGATGTAAACAAATGCTAGGGATATGAAAAGAGCAGTTGTAAATCGTACCCGGTCCTTAATGTCATGGACCTTATACATGCAGGGATATGTCCTCATATTCGCCAATGATTACATTTTCTAAATCTTCTAAATTCTCCATAAAAGCCTATATGATGCGGCAGTGGAGTTGGACCGGCACGCAGACATGTGGCCGACACATTAACAGTATCAGTCTCCTTTTCGCACTGCGCCATCACCAGATATCAGTCTGTGTGGTGGGGTCCGTCTAACGAGGCAACACAGTGGAGGATCTCATGACTTTACAGGATTCTTCTCACACGACACAGCCACACGCACACGCACACGCAAAGGCCCCCTGGTACACACAGCTTGAGGTGGAGTGCAGCATTGAGTGCTTTTGGGACGTCTGGTGGATTTCAAAATAGACTGACTTGCACTGAAATGTGTGAAAGATGTTCTTTACTCTTTAGAAACGCTCATCACTCCCGTGCTCCGATATTCAAAAGAGTAGAAACATTAAGTTATAAAAATATCACAAGGGAGTCACGCTCCATCAACCACTTATGCACAGGCTATGATCTCTCCGCTCCGGAGTAAAAGGCCTACCTACTACCAAGCCAGAGTGTGTACACATGCAATTATTCTACACGGCCGTGGCGTGCAGAAATGTCACATGTGCATCGGTGACGTGTGCGTTGCGTGTCGGAGGCATGTTTGCGTGTTTCTCTTATGGGCGTGCTGTCAGTGGGCATGTGGCTCACTCCAAGAGATCAGCCCTTCGCTCCGTCACTCATTGTAGCAGGCACAGATTAGTCACGCAACACACTCACACGCACACACACACGCTATAGCCTCATTACGAAAAACTATCTAAGTATATATGTAAGTATCTTCCGATGCGTCGTATAGTCCCCAACCCCACCGAATAACCCCATTAAGGCGTCCATTCCTCCCCCTTTAACCTTCTACCATCTCCTGTCCTCTGTCCATCCCTCCCCCCATGAACCCTCTCCTCCTCCTCATCTCTCCACCCTTTCTTTGTTCAATTCGGCATCGCAGGCGATCAACAACCGATTTCGTGACGCTGAAAGAGTTCCCCTTCTCTTAATTCCACTCTGAAGCACGCAAAGCTAATGCGCCTGTTTTTTTCCTCCCCCTTGTTGTCTATATATTTGGACTGGATTATCTTCTTTCACGTTCAATCATTCATCCCCCGGTTGCAACATTAGGTGTATGAGTGGAAATAAAGGCAGCAATGTGAGAGATGGAAATCAGGTTAAGCGCGGTGGACTGCAATGACATGCGGCTTCGTAAACTCCCAAATGCCAGTAATAACGTTAAGTATTTTGTCATCACCTCCGCTAGGTGCAAACACACACAAGCAAACAGACTCAGAAAGCCACACACACACAAACACTCACACACACTATTCTCTTCAATCATCGCAATATCATCCAACCAGTGGAAACTAGCAGAGGGAAATGGACCTAATAAGCCTCTTTATTTTCCTCCTTCAACGCCTCGTGTATTTTTGTTTTCTCTCTTACGGCAGCTTTTGGAGAGGATGCAGCGTCAGGAAAGACAAACACACGGGATGATTAATTAACGGCACAGGCACTTCCTCTGCCGACAATACCGGCTTTATTCATCACCGCTCGCGTCTTCAGGTTTGCTTTTCTTTGCCGCTATTTTCTCCCTGGTCTATAAAAGAAAACAGAGCGGGTAATGGTGAGGCGTTTATGTGCTCTGTGTGAGGACGGGGTGTCAAGTAAAAAGTGACAAGTAGCGGGATGTCGATGCTGCCAAGGGGCTGAAAGTGTCGAGCTCCTTTAACCGGCCCGGTCTCTGCCTTTCCACTTCCACTGAGTACGAGAAACGTTAAGACCACCCGCCAGATGCCGAGCTGCAGTGTGATTCAATTTTGCACAACTCACACAATTGTCTCTGGACTTCAATTGGGTCAGACGACACCTTCGAAGATTTGTTGAAATGAAAAAATGTGATGATATTACAAATAGTGACTGTGATGGAAAGAGGTGCTCAAAGTGAGAAAAGACTGTGAATTAAATGTGATTGCTTTAGATTGCTGCGTGCCAAAATGATCCCTTTGAGGCTTCTGTGAGGCTGAAAAACAAACCTTTCCCTGCTGCCTGTTGTCAGAGAAACGGCAGGATCACATAAGAAAAACAGGAGTGTGTGTGTGTGTGTGTGTGTGGGTTTGGGACACAGTCCACATCAATCAGGCCCTTTCTGCACCCTCTAGGGGGCGAGGTGAGTCTGTCCGTGAGCCACATGGATGTGGAGCGGCAAAGTCTCGGTCTGTTCTTCTGCATTCAACACGTCTCCTTTCAAGTCACTTCCTCCCACTACCAATAACAGCCGGAAAAAAAGAGAAATACAAAGTGGAACCAGAGGAGAGAAAGAAGAAACCTCGATAAGGAGGGAGAGCTGTGCAGGGGACTGGGGAAGGGGGGGGGGGATGTCTCTGTGGACCCATAGTGTCACCGACATGCTTTTATTCTGGGGATAATGGAGATCAAACACAGATGAATGTCTCAAAAACGCAGAGATGCATATTTCAATGCGGTCCTGTGCATTAGATCCTAAAGATGGCATGACATTATGTTGAGGAGTGTTGCATGACTCCAAGCGCTTTAGAAATCGTGAGTACAAGAGCAGCATGCATTTTGAACTGAATGGTAGGTGATACCCCGGCTATCCAGAGCAATATGCAGCAAGGGGCAGGTAAGTGTTCATACATGGCTGCTCAGAGACACAACACCAGCTGCTGCACGGTCTTAACCTGGGACCTACCAGCCTGCATGCAAAACCAGTCAAACAGGTGGTTGCTTTTTGGGTGTGTTTTTTGAGACATTTCATTACTTTATACTCTTTGTTATTCAGTACATTTACCCACATACTGTCCTGAACATTTATTTGACAGTTACGTTAGTTATATATCGGATATAACATACAATGAACTTAAAAGAAAATGTATAAACTACCCAACAGTATATAACATAGTTTTACTTATGTGACAATCCTAATGCAATCATTTTACTTCATGATGTATTAATATATCGCAATCTTGCCACTTTTACTCAAGCAAGGGATCGGATATTTTCCTCACCAACTGGTAAGTCTGTAGTAATTTTTTTCTCTGTCAGAGGGTTGATATGTTGCTAATATATGAGTGACACCCAATCACATCCATAGCACCTAAATCTGCATGCAGGCTCTCCGTCTCCCTGCTTGGCGGCAGCATGGGTGCCATCTCTTGGCTGCTGACCCTTCGCTGTGTTTTTTGGCTTGTAAAGAAAAGCACCGGACCTGAACATGCAAAGCCGCGCTGCACAGCAGTCCCTCCCCTTCCACAAGGCTTGCGTGAGTAGAGAGAACAGTGTGTGTACATGTGTGTGTGTGTGTGTGTGTGTGTGTGTTGAGGTCGGGTTGGCTTACAGCCACTTCCTTTGCCTATTCCCGCCCCCTTCCCTCAGCGCTCTACTTCTTCTCTCTCTCTCCGCAGGCACAGGAAATCCACAGCAGAGAGAGCAGCAGACACACACACACACACACACACACTGAGGGAGAGAGAGAGAGAAGTTGGCCGATCAAGGGCTGGTTGTCACGCGAGCGAGCCGTCTGTCAATCTACCCCCCCTCCTCCCGACAGAGGGCTGGCGGCCGGCCAAGGCCTTGCGTGCAAGCCGGCGAGCCACATTAGCCCATAAAGAATTTCATAATAGCAACAGCTGTTAAATATTGATGACTGCTGGCAAGCGCTCAATGGTGCTCCGCAAAAAGGTTAAGCCTGCACTGTAATGGAAGCTAATACTTCATTATGCCAGAGATCAAATGTCCGGATCTCGGTCTGTCCAAATCCAACCCTTACCACTTTTTTTTCTTCTTGTTTTTGCAATGTGGCAAAGAGAAAGAGAAAGAAGAAGAAGAAGAAGAAGAAGAAGAAGAAAAAGATTAACTTAAAGAAGGATTTTGGCACTTTCTTATTTTTCTGAAGATAAACAGCAGCTTTTTCCATTTGGTTCCTACCGTTCCACTTGGATAAGTATAAACAGTATGCATTAAAATTTCAATCACCCTTGATACCAATATTAATATTGGATTGAGGTCTTTAATCTTCCCGATATTGTTTTGGATGAGAATGTTTTCCACTGTGACATATAAGATTACATTTGGAGGGAGGGACGTCCAGGGTTTAAAGCAGTTCCCTTTTGTTCACAAAGCCACATTTACAAAAAGGACATTTCTTGGAGGCCGGGCAGGAATCACAAATATGCAGCTTTCAGAGGAGATCACAACGTGAATGTATGATTTTTGAGGGATTTCTGAGGGCATGTGGAGCTGAGCTGAGGAAGGGAAACAAATGAAAATAGAACATAAACAGTAGCCGTGATGCCGAAGTGAAGGGGAAGTGATATTACGACAAAGCAAATGGCATCACACAAATTGGAGGTTGGGATGCAATACTCAATTGTTTTCTACTTCTCTGTTTTAGTTGGCAAACAGACGCACGAGTCACCGCGTTGCACAGGAGCAAAACAGAATCGTATGGCAACTGTGTGTACTGCTACTGTATGTGGCTTGACGACACGGCGCATCATAAAACTGGCGCCACGCACTCTACACACACACGCACACACACGCACACGCATACACACTACACACTGGAGGACTGTTGCTTCTATAAATAGAGAACATGACTGATTGTGGACCACATGTTTTATGTGAGCATGGTGTTTGTCAGCGGAGAAATACGTTTTTTTTCTGGTGAACCCATTGAAAGAGTGTGGAGCCAGCACAAGGGTTGTCTAAACACTCCTAAATTTGCCTTGTCAAAATTTGGGAAAATGCACCGCAACATAAAGGCCAACGTGGTACAATATTTATACAGACAATTAGAAAAACTAACAGAATGCAAATGGGTGGAGGGCCGGGGAGGATGTGCCTCAGCGTGAAACGATGTGCTCCCCGCTTACACACACACACACACACACACACACACACACACACACACACACACACACACACACACACACACTCTCATGGGATGCATTCAGGCATGTGTTGCGTGAGATGAGCCAGTTATGCAGGAAAGCTTTTTAATTTGACTGTACCCAAATGAGCGCAACAGTGTATTTTCTAATTGAAGACAACAAGACGCCACAGTTTCCCCGCCGTTGCCAGGGATCTGACACAAACGTCGGCCCTGGCCTTCAGTCTGCTCAGCGGGGGTGAACTCAGGATACGGACTCCCTCGTGAGTCACACACATATCCGAGCAGTAACTCTGCCTGGAGGCCCAATGACAACACACGTGTACGATCACATGTACAGTTCGCAGTTGCAGAAAACAAACACAGGCAGTGGAAGTATATTCTGCGGGAGTCATGGGGGGGGGAGGAACTCCATTGTTGTCCATTGCTATGCGTCTATATTTATCACAAACTTCCTCTGATTGGCTCGTTCAAATAGAGATATAAAGAATTTATCTCTGGGGGACCTCAGTGGCACACTTGGACTTTTGTGGAAAAACTGTTGACGCACTTTCGACCAAGCCGAAGCTCAAAAAGCAAAACACATTTATTTTTAGATCCTTGGTGTAAAGTACGTTGTTTTTTTTCTTCCGGTTGACCAACTGTAAAATTGATAGAAATAACTGATAACTCTCAAGCAGAAATGTGACAAAATAATGGAATCTCTGTGCCATGTGTGCAGATCTGAGATGCACACTGCATCACTGTAAGAGGCACCAGCTCCTGCATACATGTGTGTGTTGACGCGGTTAATCTATAAATAGCTTTTCCTTGGATTCCTGTTTTGATGAGGACGGCTGTGGCTTGTTGCGCTCTCAAGAAGCTGGCGGTTAATAAAATTTACATTCAGGAACCCCACCTGGCCACAATAAAGCACGAGCCTTCTATTTCTGTGCTCGCAGACAATCTCCATTTTCACGAGCAGGCTGAGATTCAAGTGCTCGAGATGAACACGATGAACTTTATGGGAACATTTTGCTGGTTGCTGTGAAGCCCATCTCGCTGATTTTGAGTTTAATTAGCGATGCATTTGAAACGAAAACCTCTTGTGCTTCATAAACACACAAGGAGCATGGAACCAGATGTGAAATGAAAGGTGGATTTAAAGTGTTTTTAAATTAGTTAAATATGATTGGAATTGCTTAGATGGAAAAAGTGAAGTATATTTTTGGGTTCCTCAAAAGTGGAGCTATTTAGGTCCAGGCCTTAAAATGTCTACTTCATCAAAATCTAGACTGGAACAAAGTTACTGGCTTACAATGTATAGTTTAAACATCCATAAAGGGTTTATTATATGTCTGTCCTACACTGAGTTTTTCATTTGAGAAAAAAGCACCAGTGCCTCTGCTTATTCATACTGAAAAAGGGAATTCTGAACAACAACTCAGGGAATAATTATTAGTTCTCTACCCCTGTATTTCAGTCTGCATTCCTGCAGGAGAGGGGAGGAGGGCAAAAGAAAGGCGGGGAGCAGAGCGAAGGTTACAGTCTGCAGCGCCGCTGGTTCCCGGCTTTGCGTGCCAACTAGTGTCACTGGCATTATTCACAATAACGGGGAGAAAGGAGCACAACAAGCCTCAGATTATCCCTCTTGTATTCTCCTCCCTGCTGGCCAGTCAAAAGCAATCATCGCTTGCTTTACAGTCTCAACGGAACGAACACTCAACAGGTTTTCTGAAGAGCCACACCTTTCATGATTTCATTTTTGATCCTGTTAGTATTTTATTTTTTTTAAACATCCATGCAGTCTCTCCATAATACGAAGGTAATCCGTTAAAAAGATTATGGTGCTGTTTCGGCCCATTGATGCAAATAATAACGGACAGATGGTCCCTCAGGCTGAATCCATATGGGAGGGAAACTACACTAATGCTGCTGCGGCACGCAATGCTAAACGAATGCTAACCGAGGAGCACTTTTTACGACAGCGACAAGTCGTGCTCATTTGCTGGGCTTGCACTCAAGAGAGGCATCGTTTTAGTGGAGGAAACATGAGTACAAAGTGGCTGACATAATGCACTAATGAGAAGAGTTGAAGTGAATCCAATAACAGGGCGGAACGAAGAGTATAAAAGTACTTTTATGGTACTTTGCTGAAACTCTGCGGGAGCAAAATGTCACTGTCCTAGAAAAAAAGAAACATTGTTTTTTAAGCTGTGTGACAATGCTTGTGAACTAATCCAATGGGATTTTAAATGCTTCATTTTGTCTGAGAGGAAGGAGAAGTTTCTCAACCCGTAAAGCGGCGTGTAATCCCTTCCGTGACACGAATCAAAACCGCACAATTTGGCGATACGTGGTTTTCTTTCAAAGGGGAACAAGAAGTCAAGATGTATTGAGATATAGTACAAGTGTGAACAGTGTGTCGCTTGCAGAACCCTCACTGAAACAACACGCGCCGTGCACCAACACACAGGAAGGCCCACCGATGTGTAATTAAATTGATGTGAGGCGGTTAATGCGTGCCGGGGTCAAGTAATAGCCATGATGCCGACCATGCTTTATGCATGAAAGCCATTTACCTCGTCAGTCAGTGGACACTATCAGAGAGGTGTTATGTATCCACTGTGCTTCTGTCAGTGCATGTGCGTGTGTGTGTGTGTGCGTGTGCGTGTGAGCGTGCGTGTGTGTGTGTGTGCGTGCGTGTGTGTGTGTGTGTGTGTAGGACCAGGGCCATCTGTGAGGCAGGTAACCTAGAGCAATAGCATAGTGTAGTATTTAAGGTCTTTCTCTATTTCTCTTTCTCAACATACAAACAGTCGCATTTCAATTTAAGATTTTTGGTACAAAATAATAATCCCAAAACAGTATTTTTGGTACAGTTTCAGCGTGTGTTGATCTTACTCCACGTCACCCGTCAGCTTGGCTTTAACGTGGCCCATCTCCTGCGTCTCTCACCAACAATATCACACAACAATTTGGCCTCTGACGGAGCTAATTCTTTAAGCAACACGCTAACCGTAACAGTAATCTGATTATCCTTCTCCTAACACCTCGTCCCTGTGTTGCAGGGTATTAGATCGCAGAAACGTTCCAGAGGCATCCCAGCAGCCCTTGCATCAAAACATCACACGCGATGTTGCCCATGAGAAGCCAATTTTAAGGATTTCAAAAAAATAGGCAAAAACAGATTTACAACCACGTACAGCAAGAAATATCCACCTTAACTAGAGTTGGCATTTAACATCGTCTTTTAATACTGTGTTTAAAAGCACCGAACGCGAGGACAAGGTGTTAGCTACTGGCAGCTTCACAAAAACACAAGCATCAGCTTTCCAAAAAAATGGAGACATGAGCTCTGGGAGCACAGTTGAAAATAGCTGAGCTGAGCCCAACGAGATATCTTTATCAGGTCTGCACATATCGTGACTGTCCACTTCACATTCTCCCATCTGTGCCCCTTGCATGTCACCACAACACTAATCCAAGCCTGTTTATACCAACAGGGTTTGCTCCGATCACTTCATTTGGCTCGGGAGAGGACATATACCCCGATGGTTGTGTGTGTTGAGGGCAGGATATAGAGGGAGGCGGGGGGGGGGGGGGACATGATGGGGACTGATGGTGGGATCACGCAAGCTTGCTAAAAGAGGCAAAGTCAGGAGAGAGTCACGCATGGCGGGGCTTTGCTGTGGATGCCACTCAGTCGCCACTGTACTTCCTGGCATCTGGTGTTGGCGTGATGCTGCGAGTGTATTTATGTGTGTTGTGTTTAATTCCCAACCAACTGACAAGATTTTTCTGAGGGTAAACCAACACTGACTTGTCTGCCCTCCCCAAACTTGCTGTCGCTCTGAATCGGAAGACAATTTTTCTCACTTTGCACGCAGAGCTGTCGACTGAAGCCCCAACCCACTGCTCAACCTGCAAAACCGCTACTTTTGGAGGAGCTTTGTCCAGTGTGAGAAGAAAACCCAGATGATGTCACAGTGATGACATCATTGGGGTTATCTCAGCTCGGGTTTTCTAACAAAAAGTAGCCTGTGTTACAAACTGGAGGAGTGGATTCGGATGGACGTTGAGAAAAAGATGCAATTCAAATGCATTATGGGAAATGTAGGATTCAGTCTTTTGAAGCTTGACTCACAGCTGGACCCAATTTTGTCTTTAAATGTGTCTCTTTAGAGTGCCTGAATTACCCCTTTAATCAAAATGGTACGTGTGGTTTTGTGAGTCCTTAGTTGTGTAAAAAGGTTCTGCTTGAGCTTATGACACAGTATTTGTTTGTGTGTTTTGCCCTGGAGATGATCTCATCAACATGTGCTTAAAGATGGGACTTGCTTGTCACGGAAGCAAAGTCAGAAGCAGTGGTCAGTCCAATTTACATATATAGCTTTAGGTTATGGGCCATTTTCATGGAAAATAAAGGTCTTTTCAGAAATAAATTCTGGTCAAGCATTTAACCAGCATTAAGACCATTATAGGAAAATAAAACTCTCCTAAATATCTGATTGCTGCAGGATACTTGATTTTAACTTTGTAGAAAGCTTCAGATGGTGAAGAGCAACGCTGCAATGCCGAGGCATAAATGTGGAAAAAGTTTCAGAGCAAGGTTCGCCGGCTAATTTGATTTATGTAAATAGTAGGTACCATCCAGTCATTTTATAATTTGATTTGTTCAGATTTGCATTACTTATAAAGACAGCTGCTTACAAAATCATGGATGAAATGCAAGATGAGATCATGTGCATCTGATATTTGTTTTCTAGCTGGAGATAAAAATGTAATCAAACAGAAACGCATGCATGTATCCGTCAACTCTTCAAAACCAAAAACGGTTAGAGCACAGAGTCCTGGCGTGACTACGTTTGGTTCAGCAAAACATTCCCTTTAACGAGCAGGACTTAAAAGGACAAGATTCAGAAAGGCTCAAGGAGAAATTCTTCCAGTTGTGCTGAACATCAGGATCTAACGCGCGGCACGCTTCTCAAACTACCCGCGCAATTATCGCCTCCGCACTAATGAACCTCACTTTACACCGTGTGTCGGTAAACCACCATTCGGGCCCAGCAGCACATAAACTTCCCCTTCGGCTCTTGTATCGCCCTACAGCTGAGACCTGCGGGCAACACCGCTGGACCGGGGCCCGCTCCCGCAGATCTGAGCCTCCAAGTCCTGTTTCCATGCTGACGTTATACTCTGCATCGAAGAAAGTCTCTTCCACCTCAAAATCAAGGCTGTTTAATATAATAATAAAAGTATCTCTACAACTTGTGCGTCTAACAGAGTGGCATCTACTTCCAAACTATTTTCCAGATTTCCTCTTAAAAATCATCCAATTTCCGTCTAATCTCATCTAACTGCTGTACTGAGTGAGATGTGAGACGGCAGCTTTTATAAGCCTTGGTTCCACCGGACATTAAATAAATTGACGATTTGAAGTGATGTGAAGGCCGATAATATTTTTTCCCTCCATAAACACAGCATGCGATTTCCAGGCGGAGAGTCTGCGACAGAGACACCTCAAACCAGATGTGTCTGAGGTAGAAGTGCAGAACATGTGTTTGTGGAGCTGGATCCCACTATGCAGGCCTGTCCTCCAGTGTTTTCTGCTTGCAGCTGAAGTCTGATTTATGAGCGGGACCACAGAAATTCCTCCCCAACGGCTTCAGGATGTCTCCGGAATAACAGTAATATCTCTGATTTGGGAAAGTATGAGCAGCTCAAAAACACTGCTGTGTCACTGTGGCCGACTCACGCAAGGCGAGGCATTCCTTTTTACCCACTATTGCATAAGGACTTCGTAAATTGTGGCTCGGTTTCAGTTTTTTCCCTCAACGGTTCTGTTGTGAAATATCGTGGGATCTCATTCCAGCTGAATAAACTAAATGGCCAGAAGTTGCATGATAATTTACAATTACATATTATTAATACACCATTTGAATTGATTGTAAAATAATAATAAAAATGAAGAGTGATTTTGGTGGATTACTACTTGAGTGTCCCGTAATCTTAATGCTGTTGGAGAGACAAGAATTGCAGCACTGTTCCAGTTAAGAGAAGTTGTCACTCTGGATCCTGATCCACGTACAGTTAAGAATGCACACAGACACACCCACACGCACACGCACACACACACACACACACACATAACACAAATCCAATTTAGTCAGTGAGCGATGTAGTGTCTTGCTCAAGGACACTTCAACAGCACACACAGCTGCTGCTGGGTTTGGACCGTCCATTTGAGAGGCCAGTCTCCCGTTACACACACTCTGCGCGCGCGCGCGCGCACACACACACCACACCACACACACACACACATAAAATAAACACAGCAAATACCCACATCCTCCTCACCCGACAACAGAGCTGCAACTGTTCCTCATGTGACAGAAGGGGGGTGAGCTGCTGAGCTGAGGGAGTGGCGAGGAATAGCGTGCGAAGACCTAATACAATGTTTCAACCCCAGATGGGTCACATCAGTAGCCCGCAATCAACCAATTTGGCCCTGCCAAGTTTACACGCTTTACATGTCAGAAGGGACGGGGAAAAGAGAGAAACCGGTTTCTTCTCTCTCTCTCTCCCCCCCCTCCCCCGCTTCTTCTTTTATTGCCTGCCACAGCTTATAATTATTAATTACTGTGATCGTATTTTCCATTGAGGAGAGGAGGAGGAGGAGGAGGGAGGAGAGGAGAGGATGACTACAGGGACAGAAGCTCCGAGCAGAGCTGGTTCCTGACACCAGGGCATTTCATGGAAGCTAAGTAGAAATAGGTTAACCGCAAAGATGTTAAGGGTCATGGGACAGCCTCAAGCTTCATCTGCCCTCCCAATCCGCTCATTCTAGTACAGCAGGAAGTGCTCAGCAAATGCACCGCGATGAGCCGATCCATTTCCCCCACTGACACCACTGATTACAACCAGCACCGCAGAGCCATTTGGGGGCTGGCAAAGACCCCGTTGTCTCCGTCCAAAGTGGTTAGGACGAGCCGAGGGGACACCTGGTGTGCAACTTGAGTCGGGGGGCTCCCTGACGCGTTCACAGCGGGGATCTTTAAATGAGGCCGATGATATCACTGTCTCTGGAGAACTAAAGCTCCAGATGACAAAAGTTTCAGCATCCTGCGCCACATTATCAGTGGCAAATCGTACACATGCATGCTCGCATTTGCACACACAGAGTACGAGGCAAACCCTTGAATCAGAGATATCGGTCTCACACACACAGACAGAGCTTTCCCATTCTCTTCTCATGGCAGTGTGTGGTCTTGTCATTCAGGCTTTGTTTCCACCGTGGCCTCTCCACTTTAAATAGCCTGCTATAATCTGTCCATTCAAGCACAGCCACATCTAGTTTCAGACTGAATTTTATAGTACACTGTGCAGTTTGGAATCATAGCAGACCGTCAGATCTGAGCCCAGATCTGCTGCGGGGTTGTGCGCACGTGATGATGGAGGCTCAGCATCGGTGGAAAAGAAGCTAAGTGGTGTGAAAGTATGTTGAAAAGGTTTCCACTGTTTCCCAAAAGATCAACAGCAATTTAACGAAATATCTTAAATCAGATGGAGTCAGAATGACACACGGATACCGCCTGGCAGCTTCACGCTTTAGCTTTGCGTGCTTTTGCACAGACCAAAATGCTTTCAATTGATGCTCCTCACGCATAATGACTTAACAAACTGCTTGGGAGAGGACTAATAGTCATCTCCAACTAGTTTATAGAATGACACAGGGTTTGAACTTTAGGGTGGCTCTGTATGGCGCTGCAATTCAAGCATTAATTCCCAGGCGATTGTCTCAAACTCTGACTAACAAAGAAGAGGTGGGAGGGAAAAAAAAAAAAGAATGGAATCCTTTTTGCCTGTAAAGAAGAGGAAAAGATAAAGAGAGGCCGGGGTGGGAACTGTCATAAAATGAACAGAGAATGAGATTCAAAGTATTTTTGTTCCCACCGGACAATAAAACATGAAAAAGTATGTGTTAGAAGGATGGAGAAAGCCTGCCCTGGCTCCACTGTACTGTGAAGGAGAGTCAGAGAGAGCTCCAGATGTGTCTCAAGCATGCCTCAAGTTTCATTGTGATACTTAGTGGGTCTTAGTGAAGCGGGCCCGGGGTTTTGTATTAAAGTCTGGCCCGACACCAGATGGTTCGCACATGAGCAACAGAGAGGAGCAGCTCTGACCTTAATTGTACGGTTATCTTTCAGGTAGTTGTACACTGCACCCACCAAATTACTGAGTAGTTATGATTTATTCTACAGCTACAAAGAGACGATGAACACCATTCCTCTGCACCTGCATCACTGTCTGGAGTGATCTATCTGCAAGGCTTTGAGTCCTCATCATTATTGCCTTCTTAAAAATGACAATTACATGGACTTTGAGCCATTTGTGTGGGCTTTATTTTGCACTCGTTTTTCAGGTTGCCGGCAGGCAGAGATCCTCAAAAGGAAAAAGCTGGTGTTTTGTGTATTTATTTACCGTGCAATCGTGCCATTTAGATACATGTGTATTTGAGGAAGAAACGGTTCTGACAAACGCGAAGGATATTGTAACACCTCCCTCATTTCAACACGTTCACACTGAGGGGGAAAAGTCACGGCTGACATCACCTCTCCTGCCTCTCTTCCCCTTGCTCGACGGCCACTGCTTCTCTCTGTCCAAGCATTTAGGCTTATTATACCACAACGGAGAAATTCTCCCCCCGATCACCATTGGTGAATCACTGGGGAAGTCAAGAAAGACACAGTGGTGGGACAGTGTTCGGGATATTTCTGTGTGGAAAATGTTGACGAACCACTGCTGATTAAGAAAATATAAATCAGCCTTACTCAAACTTTTTTTCTGTGGACAAATCACCAGGTCGGGTCTATAATGTGCGTCAATTAACCTTACGCATGTGTACGCATCATCGTGTGTAATCTTAATAGGTAAACCAGCCATTTTGAATAGATATGTCCGTTTGATAAATCACAACTTATTTTATGTGGGAGTTATTGAAAACATATAATCCTGTTGATACAAAATGATCATGAGAACAATGCGGACATTCAAGCTCTGTCATGTGGCTTAACGTTGTACTGAAGATATCAGAATAAAACCTTAAACCTTCAAACAGACTTGAAGCAAAGACAGAGAATCCGGTCAGGCAATTAAGACATTTATTTTTGCTGTTCTGGAGGCCAATGTATTTAGATTTATATCCTGCTAATTTTTCCTCTGGTATGTTAAACATTTGCTTCAGGAGCTTGACAGTTTGATGGAACACTGCTATAGCTAACATGCCACACAGGCTTTCCGTATCTCAAATTCATATTTCCTTGACTCCAAGCCAAACAAGCTGGTTGATATGCTGCCAACTGGAACATAAACTGTTATACTTCTGGCTTCTTTCATGGAGTGCTTGTTTTGGTTTTCTTTTTACTCTACATAAGAGCCGAGTGTACAGCGTCATAAGCACCAGTGTTTTTGTGAGGAGCGAAATAAAAGACAGGGGACACGAAGAGCACAGGAGGAGGAGAAACCTTGCGTCTGATTGGCCGTCGCAGGTGCAGATTTGTGTGTATGTGTGATCTCATCTGATCAGTGTCAGTGTTGGGGGGAGTGTGTGCACGTGTGCAGCGCGAGTGTTGTGTTTACGTGTGTGTGACTGCACAGCATCAGTGCTTTGTATCCAAGTGGTGTGTGTTTGAAAACGCCATTTTTATGAGTGATTCCACCTGATCAGTGTTAACTATGTCAGCTCTATGCCCTAAAGGTGTGTGCGTGTGTGCGTGCGTGTGTGCGTGCATGTGTGCCTATGTGGGAGGGAGAGAGCTGGGATTCCCTAAAGCGTGTTTAGTAAATCCTCAACCGGCACGGATTCCCAGGCATCGCGTGCAGCAGGGTGGGACTCCCGAGCTAAACCACGCCTCCGCACACATACATACACACACACATATACACTCACATACAGTAGACAACAGCTCCTGACTGAGGCCAGCGTAATGTTAGGAGCAGGGCTTAAGCTGGTGTCGTGGGAGGGTTAATGGATTTCAACCATTTACTCACCTGTCATCCCCATTAAATCCATAGCTGGTCCTTTCGTGACCAAATGAGACCTCTTATCTCCATAACAGCCCTCATCTGGTTAACCTCCAGTGAGTGAGTGTGTATGTGTCAGGCATATCTCCTGTATGCTCGCGGCAGCACTAGTGGAAACACAGAATGATACTTATCTCATGTAAATAGGAAAGCAACGATCCAATGTACCTTCAGATTAATCCTCGGGATGTCAGGCTGCAACAAATATATTGAGACAAATACGTTTTTTGAAGTTAAAGAGCCGGTTTGGCTGATGGGTCTCACATGTCGGGGGTGGTTTTGGTTGCTGTGTGGGTGGTCAGTCCCCACTAGATCAGAGCGCTCACAAGAAAAAAACAGTTGCACTGTTGTGTGCATGTCGTGGTGGTGGATGTGTGTTCGAGGGAGGCTGCCGGGTGAGAGTGCAGCTTATTATGGTCGACTGGGCCCAAAACATGTCATTGCTGAGAAATGGTTGGCTCTCCACCGCCAAACTATTTTCAGTGAAACGCTTTTCATTTTGAACATTAGTATAATTACACTGTAAAAGTGCACATAAACAAAGTCGGCCTCCTCCTTGGATTGCTGCAATATTTACAGGTGGCGCTTTGAATTTCAATTTGCAGAGTGATCAAATTTGAATCCCAGCGAGACTTCTTTTGGTGGGAGTGGTCCTCTTGCGGGTAAATGGGTGGATTATTTGGCATCAAGGTGACCTATAGTGTATAGAAGGACCATCTTTCAACGGGGGGATAATGAAACGCCACAAGCTCCAGCTTTTTTGATCAGCAACTCGTCAACAGTTGCTCACAAATTGTGCTTTGCTCGTGGGAGTCAGGCAAGTCTCAGCACAAGCACCAGCACACTCCCAAATCTAGACGATCCTAACTAGACAAACGCTCCTCTTGCTGGTCTTCGCCTCAGGTTGTAAATCTCAACGAACATGGCAGCTGTTCTGGAAACAAGCCTTTAAATGTCAACATATTTCTTCTGTCATGTCTGAAATACTGTGGTTGAGCATTTTTATTTTTGGGATGGGTCATTCGGACCAACTGATGCAGCCCTCTGAGACACTTTATGGCTGATCTCGGGTCTTTAACTCCTGAACAAGAGCTTCAGATAAGCTACATGGCATTTTTACTGATTCCAATTCAGTCCCGACGTCATCTGTCATTTGGCGTTAATGAAACAGCTTGTCAAGGAATCATGTGAAAACCTTCAGAATAAAAGACCCTCTGTTGTCAAGTAGCTGTGTTTACAAACCAGAGAGCTTGTAATCTGGCGATCTGTAATCTTGAAATTTCGATGTATAATGTGATGGAACTTTTATGTTCACCTACATAGTGACAAGGAGAAATGATAAGGAGGACTAAGAAGGGCGTCTCTGGACAGATTTACTACCTTAAGTACAATGTTGCTTTGCTCTGCAGCTCACAGCCACAGTGCAGCATCTCAGAACTGTTTAGTTGAGCACTTTGACTGATCCGTTAAACAGTAAGTGTCGAAGACCTACTGCTTGGAAAGTAGGGAAAAATAAATTATGCTGTGTACAGCTTGCAACCAGCCTCATTTTAGCTTGTGCATACAAGAGCGCAGTGCATACGGGCTAATGCGTGTCCATGTGTGCAGCCTTGATGCGTAAACCTGACACCATTACAACATGTGATGCACACCACCTGTGCAAACAGCACTACAAAGACTTCCCTGTTTTTATGCACTGGCCCTTTAATTGGCCTTTAATTGGGCCAGAGCCTCGCACAGTTAGGACAGTGAGACATAACCAGACAGCTGTGAACTAAACAGGAGCGGAGATGGGAGATAAACTGTGGCTGGAAATTGACTTTTCCCGACATCAACTAGTCGGTAACCTCTTATTTTCAATAGAGTGATCAGCAGTTCAGAGAACTGCATGCATTATGAAGCAGGATCTTTTAATAATAAAGGATATTTACATGAAGATAAATAAGCTTAAGCTGTTATAGGTGGCTGTCAGCGCGCACACACACACACACACACACACACACACACACACACACACACACACACACACACACACACACCTCTATAGTCCAAAATACTTGGTGATTTACAAACCACATCTGAGAAGTTATGCAATGTTCAAACATGTGGCCAGTTCTGAAAACAAACCATGGCACGCAACGGCAGCGAGGTCATTTTATACACTGGAGAGTCTTACTGCTCTGCTCTCTCCACTCTCTCCTTCCTCTCTCTCAGAATCTGTCTCAACCCCTCTCTCTTATTCCCAAAGGAGCACTTGTGAAGCTCACAGGGAAAGCGGTCGGACATTATTAGCTCAGCAACATGCCACTGAGTTTTTCCTGACATAGGTTGAGGCCTTAAATAGACTTAACACCGCAGCAGGGACACGCAATGTCAGAGCCATTGATCCTGGAGCAAGTGGGACTGAACCGGAAATGGAACCGAAAATGACAATGTAACTAAATTAAATGGCACTAATCCTGATGATGGGGTGATGTTCCGGGACAACTGAACTAAAGCATGTACTTAGCGGTTGATAAGAAACATGTGACAGCTTCTTTAAAGGTCCCGCATGATGTGTCATTTTCGTGTAATCGTTACCACACTGGAGTGGCAGGAAGCCAGACAGAAGGTTTGTCTAGCAGACATTATAACCACTCTAATGCACCTCACCATCATTAACCAGTGGTATTTCACAGAGACAGTGAATTCATCTTTCAACATGCCGCCCCCCCCCAAAAAAAAGAAAAAAATAAATAGGTGAATTGTGGAATTATTATTATATTAACCAATAACATGCCAAAACACATCTTATTTAGGCACAAAGCACTGTTAAAAAGTCAGCTTGCATGAGGGTGGTACACGAGGAACCCGGCACAAAAATGTGTTTATAGTGAAAATGTGTTTCCATGATTTGATTATACTAATCTTAGGAAGCCAGTATAATTTTGCAATTCAGGTTTTATAGGCAGTACTTCTTGAATTTGGCAGGAAGGAGCACACTAAATAACCCAGAAGATGGTAACAGAAGAAATAAGATGTGAGGTTTGCTTCTAATCAGTGTAGGGAAGGGTTGATGTAGTTTATCTCCCTCTCTGGCCTGAAATAAATATGTATCGAGTAAAATTGAAAGTCATATGGAAATACTTTAAAATTGCTATAAAATACAGGAAGAATAAAAATCGGAGCAGATATGAAAACACTGGAGATAAAAGAAGTGTGAAGTGTTACGGCTCTCACCGTTTCTGGGAGTATGTGTGTGTCTGCCGAGAACAGGAGCTGAGCAGGAGACGGAAGGCCCGCCTACGTCCGGAAGAGAGGGGAGAGTGGAGCATCCAATTGAGGCGTCGAAGCCGCGCCTACTTCCGGTACGACCGGCTTCTTAAAAGGAGGCGGGATGAAAGAGAGGGGAGAACACAACGAGCGGTGCCAGACAAGTCGGGGACGTTCGGCGGGAGAGCTACCGGGGACCTGCAGGAAACGGAGTGTCCCTGTCCCTCGTTGTATGCGTGACTGTTCGAGGGCTCTCTCCTTGTGTGTAAGATTGTGTTGTGCCTCGACGAATACCCACGTGGGGTGGGGCGGGGAAGACTGGGTGAGGGCAAGAGCTAATACTGATTTCTTCACGTAGCTTACCTTTTTGTTAGCACATAGGTTAGTGGGTGCTGCCCCGAATGTATTTTGAAACGGAACAGCTCTACCGTTTAGTCTCCCTTTTGGGGACCCTCTTTTGGTGACTTTTGTTTTGGCCGCACCCTCGTCCACCCTTCTTTTCTCGTATGTGTTTACGTTTGGAGTGAGCGACCTCCAATAAACCTTATTTCTACCACTCCACTTTGCCTCTGTCTTTATGTTTGTGACTCCTTTCCCCTAGATCCCTTAGGAGTCGTAACATAAATGGGGGCTCGTCCGGGATACTACTTATCCTATTAAATTTACATGGTAGAGGCTGACTCGGGAGGTGGAAATTCTAACTTGAAATATGGAGGCATTTCTAAGCCTACCCTCATTAGAGCGGCTGGAGGGGTGTCATAAGGATGAGCTGCTGCAGCTAGCTGCTCATTTTGGCCTCGCGGTCCCTAGAACCATTTTGAAGAAAATGTTGAAAACCTTGTTGGTGTCAACATTGGTAGAGCAGGGAGTTCTGGTGGGGCCGGAACTGTCTGAGAGGGAGAGGCCGTCCCCTACTGCAGCGCCTTGCACAGACTTAGGGAATACGCCCGTTCCGGTGGAAGTGACTCAACCGGCTAAGGCCGAGGCAACGTTAGCTACGCCTTACACCTTGCCTAGGTTTGAACCTTCCACGGGTAGCAGCATACACTCGCTAGGCGAGGCACGATTAAAAGTCCGACTAGCGAGGTTACGGTATGAAGCCGAGGACCGAGAGCGCCAGATGCGGCTCCAGCTCGAGGTGCGGAGAATGGAAATCGAGGCGGACCAAGCTGTACGACTGAGGACGGTAGAGCTCCACAATGCGCAATCCTCCGGGGGGGGGAGGAGACTCGTAGGGTGACCACGACCCACGGAGTGTCCCTCGCGGACTCGGAAAAGCCTGTATTTGACGTGAGTAAACATATCTCCCTCGTACCAGTTTTTCGTGATTCAGAAGTGGATTCATATTTCCCGGTATTTGAGCGGATCGCGTTAGCTTTAAAATGGCCGCCGGAGGTTTGGGCTCTGTTGTTACAATGTAAATTGCAGGGAAAAGCTCAAGAGGCCATAGCTTCCCTCTCTGTAGGGGATAGCACCGACTATGCTATGGTGAAGGCCGCCATTTTGAGAATCTATGAATTGGTGCCAGAGGCATATAGGCAGAAGTTTCGGTCCCATTCGAAACCGGGAACGCAAAGTTATACGGAGTTTGCGCGGGAGAAGACCCTGCTGTTCGACCAGTGGCTCGCATCGGCTAATGTAGAGGATTTCGGTTCACTTCGGGAGTTGTGTTTGGTTGAGGAACTTAAGCGGTGTCTTCCTGAGAGAATCACGTTGTATCTCAATGAACAGAAGGTGGTCACGGTAGCGGCCGCGGCTACGTTGGCAGATGAGTATACCTTAATCCATAAACCGGTTTTTTCTCCGGGGGGGTTCTCCTCCGAAACCCCGGGGGGGTAGGGAGGCCGAACGGCGATGTTTTTATTGCCACAAGACGGGGCATATAATTGCTGACTGTGTATTGGTGAAACGCAAAGAGTCCCCCCGTTTAGGACCCAGCCCAAAGGGGTGGGGTTGGTTCGGGAGGGGCGGGACCCCGAGTTAGTTGAGGGAAACTCTAGGGAAGTTGACGAATGTTTCCGACCGTTCGTATTAGAGGCTCTCGTCTCCTTAACGGGGTTACCTGCAGATCAAAAAGCAGTAAAGGTATTGAGGGACACAGCATGCTCGCAATCGATGGTACTGGCCTCAGCACTGCCATTTACCGAGGAATCCTCGTGTGGGTTTGCAGCGGTCCTGAGAGGCATTGAACTAGGGTACGTCCCGAGGGCGGTGCACAGAATGCACCTGCAATCCGAGCTGGTAAGCGGATTTTTCCCTGTAGCGGTATGTGATGAGTTCCCAATATCCAGTGTGGTCATGCTCCTTGGAAACGACATAGCCGGAGGTAAAGTGTACCCCGCCCTGGAGGTATTAGATTTGCCTAAGGTTCAAGGGAATTCGCCAGAAACTCCTGTGTGTGTCGTAACCCGAGCTAGGGCTCGCCAGCTGGGGGGTGAAGGGGAGGTTTCCCTAGCTGACACTATTTTTTGTGAGACTTTGCAGTCCCCCACGTGCATTCCTGATCCGGATCCCGTGCCGACGGAGGAAGAGACCGAAGTCCCTCCACTTCTTCCTCCCACCACGGAGCGTTTAGCCATGGCCCAGAGAGAGGATCCTTCACTATACCTGTGCTTCAAGAAAGTGGTAAGTGACCGCAGCACAGCAAGGGGCGAAAAAGTAGTGTACTGGTTAAGAGATGGGGTGTTGATGCGGGGGTGGTCCCCCAGGGTAGACGCTGACCCCGATTGGCAAACGGTGAGTCAGATAGTGGTGCCCACCGTCTACCGACAGCATGTGTTGTCCGTAGCCCATGAGAGTATGTGGTCAGCTCACTTGGGGGTCACCAAGACCTACCAATGCGTGTCGAGACATTTTTTCTGGCCTGGGCTAAAAACGGACACTGCTACCTTTATCCGTAGCTGTCATGTATGTCAACTAGCCGGGAAACCCAATCAAAAGGCTCCCCCAGTCCCCCTACATCCTGTACCTGTAATGGAAACTCCCTTTGACAAAGTGATAATAGATTGTGTGGGGCCGTTGCCACGCGCGAAAAGCGGCAATCAGTACTTGCTCACAATAATGTGTTCGGCTACTCGATATCCGGAGGCGGTCCCCCTCCGGAATATTACCGCGAAAAGTGTAGTTAAGGCGTTACTTAAATTCTTCTCCACGTTCGGACTACCCAGGGAGGTACAGTCCGACCAGGGGACAAATTTCCAGTCTAGAATATTTAAGCAGGTCCTGGCAACATTGGAAATACGACATGTGGTTTCTTCTGCGTACCACCCAGAGTCGCAGGGAGCTTTGGAAAGGTGGCATCAAACCTTGAAATCCATGCTCAAGAAACATTGCCAAGAACACTGTATGGATTGGGACGAGAGCGTTCCGTTTGTTTTGTTTGCCGCTCGTGATGCTGTGCAGGAGTCGTTAGGGTTCAGCCCCGCACAGTTGGTATTTGGGCATACTCTGCGCAGGCTGCTAAAGATGCTGCATGAGCAGCTGTTGACCCTGCAGTCCAGTCCCGCACCGAAGGTGTTGGACTACGTCCGTCGGTTCCGCGAGCGAGTTCATGCGGCCAACGCTCTAGCTAGAAGCAGGTTGAAGGTGGCCCAGAGACGTATGAAGAACACGTACGATCGGGGGGCGGTAGAACGGCAATTCACCGTAGGAGATAAAGTCCTAGTGTTCCTTCCCATTCCTGGCACGGCACTGTTCGCTAAGTTCACCGGGCCTTATGAGGTTCAAGGGAGGTTAGGGAACACGGATTATGTGTTAAGCACGCCAGATCGACGACAGAAAACGCGAGTGTGTCACATTAACATGTTGAAGGTGTATCATGACAGGAAAAGGAAGTCAGAGGCCGTAGGGACTGCGCAGGAGAACGCCGGGAAATCCTCTCGGGAGACAGTCCCAGTGAGAGTCGCTGCGATGACGGTCGCAGAGTCTGACCGGGAGCCGAATGATGAGGTGAGGCTACGTCGTCCCATATACCCCGGGTCGCGGTTAACCAATTCCGGGGCAATTGCGGCCTTACCCACTAGTCTATCCCACCTGGGGGCCAACCAAAAGCGGGACGTGATGGAGTTAATAGGACGGTTTCCGTGTTTGTCCCGAGACGTTCCCGGTCGAACCCATCTCATAGAACATGATGTTAAATTAACAGACCCACGGCCCCTCAAGCAACATCCATATCGGGCGAATATGGTAAAACGGGAAGTGATGAAAGGGGAGGTAGCGTATCTCCTAGAGAATAGACTGGCCGTGCCTAGTGCCAGCCCCTGGAGTTCCCCATGTCGGGTGGAAACCAAGGTGGATGGTTCCCCCAGGTTTATTACTGATTTTCGGAAGGTGAATGCTGTCACTCTTCGTGACTCCTACCCACTGCCTCGAATAGAAGATTGTGTAGATGCGTTGCGGTCAGCAGTATTTGTGAGCAAGTTAGACTTGCTAAAGGGTTATTGGCAGGTACCCCAGCCACGTTTCAGCGACTGATAAATACGGTCCTAGCCGGGGTTAGGGATTGCAAAGCGTACCTAGACGACCTCATTATCTACTCGGAGAGTTGGGAGAGTCATCTCCAAACACTCACGGAGGTGTTCAGACGGTTGGCGGAGGCAAACCTGACCGTCAACCTGGCTAAGTGCGAGTTCGGCAAGGCAACCTTGACTTACCTCGGTCGACGGGTGGGCCAGGGCCAAGTGAGACCGGTAGAAGCCAAGATAGAAGCCATTGCATCAAGTCCGAGTCCAACCACTCGGAAAGCATTACGCTCGTTCCTTGGCTTGGCTGGCTACTACCGAGCATTCTGCCGAAACTTTTCAGTGGTGGTTGAGCCTCTCACGAGGTTAATGAGTCCAAAGGTGGAGTTCGTATGGACTCCTGAGTGTCAAGTGGCTTTTGACAGTGCAAAATCTCTCCTGTGTCATGCCCCAGTGCTAGCCGCTCCGGACTTTTCCAGGCCTTTCAAGATGGAAGTGGACGCTAGTGCGCTGGGGGCGGGAGCAGTGCTGCTACAGGAAGATGTGGAAGGGGTAGACCATCCCGTCTGCTACTTCTCAAAGAAGTTCGTCCCACACCAGTTGAACTATTCCACTATTGAAAAAGAAACCCTTGCTTTGCTGTTGGCCTTACAACACTTCGAGGTATATGTGGGATCCACCTCTTTGCCAGTGGTGGTTTACACCGACCACAACCCCCTGGTGTTCCTGGAAAGGATGTACAACCTTAAATCAACGGCTTATGAGGTGGGCTCTTTTCCTACAGGAGTACCAGTTAGACATCAGGCACAAGAAAGGTTTGGATAACGTGATTGCAGATGCACTATCTAGATTGCACGGGTGAAGAAGATGATACTGGGAGGTTACTGTAATAACCCTCGAGCTTATCCAAACTAGGGAGTTTGGGTTTATGGGGGGGGGTGTTACGGCTCTCACCGTTTCTGGGAGTATGTGTGTGTGTGCCGAGAACAGGAGCTGAGCAGGAGACGGAAGGCCCGCCTACGTCCGGAAGAGAGGGGAGAGTGGAGCATCCAATTGAGGCGTCGAAGCCGCGCCTACTTCCGGTACGACCGGCTTCTTAAAAGGAGGCGGGATGAAAGAGAGGGGAGAAAACAACGAGCGGTGCCAGACAAGTCGGGGACGTTCGGCGGGAGAGCTACCGGGGACCTGCAGGAAACGGAGTGTCCCTGTCCCTCGTTGTATGCGTGACTGTTCGAGGGCTCTCTCCTTGTGTGTAAGATTGTGTTGTGCCTCGACGAATACCCACGTGGGGTGGGGCGGGGAAGACTGGGTGAGGGCAAGAGCTAATACTGATTTCTTCACGTAGCTTACCTTTTTGTTAGCACATAGGTTAGTGGGTGCTGCCCCGAATGTATTTTGAAACGGAACAGCTCTACCGTTTAGTCTCCCTTTTGGGGACCCTCTTTTGGTGACTTTTGTTTTGGCCGCACCCTCGTCCACCCTTCTTTTCTCGTATGTGTTTACGTTTGGAGTGAGCGACCTCCAATAAACCTTATTTCTACCACTCCACTTTGCCTCTGTCTTTATGTTTGTTACTCCTTTCCCCTAGATCCCTTAGGAGCCGTAACATAAAACACTGTGGAAAGCCAAGATTCCTCCAATGTTTTCCATATCCTGCATTAGATTGAACTGATTCAACAGGTGATCGGATTTTTTTATTTATTTTTTTACGAGACGATTCGGCAGTTGTAAATCCAATGAAAGCAGCATGTGTGGATCCATTGTTCTGTCTTCGTTTATGTGTGTGTATTGCACATGGCTGTTTATGTAGGCAGCATCCTGTGAAGAAGCAGAGTTAAATCATGCCATTGTGTTGGTGTATGTCGACATCTCCTTCCTCCCCCTTGCCTCACCCGCACTTCAACTGAAACAGACACACAACGATAGAAAGTGGGTTTTTCTTTTGAACCTCGAGACTCCCTTTCGCAGTTTGATGCTTTGTAATCCTGCATGATCTGTATCACTGTATCATCAAAATACATATATTAAACATTCATATTTTGTATTAACTTTTGGGATTTAAAATAGCCTTTCTCTAAAATTATAAATACAGTATTCTCATCCTTCCTTCCCTTTTATGAAATATTTCTTTTATCAATTTAAAAACTTGGGAGGAAAAAATCCAGGTTTTAATAACTGTCTTTACAAACTAAAATAGGAAGAAAATAGGACCCTTATAGTAAAAACATTTAGAAATAGTTAGCTTGATTTAATGGATAAATGTTAAAAATAGTTAGCTAAATGTAAAACATAAGTAGTTGAAATAGCTAGCAAAAGTAATAAATTGTGAAAATTGTTAACTAAAAGTAATAAATTAAATTGTTATATAGACGAAATGGATACATGTTCAAACATGTTAGCTAAATATAACAGATAAGTAATCTAAAAGTTACAACTGTTCAAAAAAATTAGCTAAACATCATAAATTGTAGAAAGTGTTTGCCAAAAGTAATAAATAGACATAATAGTAAGAAATGGCCAAAATAGTTATGAAAATAATAAACAGTAGAAAAAGCTAGACGTGGCAAATAAATAATCAAAATAGTAAGCTAGAGAAAATGGAGACATGGTGGAAATTGTTTCCCAAAAGTAATAGTTTGCTGAAAAATAAGTAACAAATGTTTGAAATAGTTAGGTGGATATAATGGATAAGTGGTCAAAATAGTTAAAAGTGATTAATGTTTGTAATAGTTAGGTAGTAGCTGAATGTAACAGATAGATGGTTGAAATGGCTTTGGACCCATGTGC
Organism: Cottus gobio; assembly: GCA_023566465.1. Lineage (NCBI taxonomy): Eukaryota > Metazoa > Chordata > Actinopteri > Perciformes > Cottidae > Cottus > Cottus gobio. The sequence goes on along the minus strand of CM042234.1, from coordinate 14,599,981 downwards.
AGGCATCATGTTAAATGGTGGATATTTGTCTTTGAACCAAATTCGTTGCATGTGACTTTCAAATGTATTCTCCTGCAACATCCAGGGAGAAAATGGACAAAAGGTGCACCGCCATCAGGTCTGGTCACCAGATCCACCTACTGTCGTGCAAGACATTGAACACAAGAATCCTCTTTGGAAAAGCACGAGTGGGGAACTGAACATAGTATGCCCCGGGACAAGAGAGAAACGCCTATATGTACATAACGAATGACACACCATTAAATTCACATTTACCCACATTCCAACTGTATGCAACAGCTGTGTGGAGAATGAATTACATGTAGTACTAGCACGAGGGATGGTGAGGTGGAGGGGAGGATACACATATGGAGGGAGAGATGGATTGGCACGAGTTGCCTGTAATGTATTGCTTCCACAGGATGCCCTGCACGCTAAAAAGAAACCATAATTGCCCTTGATCACGCTCAGCCATTGAGCTATAGTAAAAGTGACTGGCAGTGGAGAGATGGGAGAGAGAGAGGGCCGGGAAGGGAAGGGAAGGGTGGGGGAGATGTAAGGCAGTGTGACAGAGTGATTTTTCAGAAGAGGATGAACTGTAAATATTGACCCTGGAGAGGACAATATGTGTGTGCAAGATGCGTGTGCGATATTGTTTCCCTGCTGGTGCAGAGAAATGATATCACGATAGCAACACACACACACAAACATACACACAGTTCAAGTTCTGCACTGGTCTGGAAAATGCATCAGCTAGGAATCCTATTGAGATGAGATAAACATGTTTTGAGATCTGTTACAGTGGTTACGTGTATAGTTTTAGAACTGAGACATTTTAAAAAGGTTTCAGTACAAACCCTTAAACCGCACGCAAGAAAGTAAGAGGTCTCTGATCCTCATAGAATGTATTTTTGGTCAGGATAGAGTTTTAAATTCTTCCCTAAGCCGTCAATGCACAGTATTTATGAAAATGCGGCGGCCCACCTGAAAGAACTTCAGCACTCCAAATCTCCCAAACTCCACAAACTCAAATCAGATGACCCCTTGACTCTTTGCGCCCCATGACTAATCCTCATAGCAGACTGGGCCTTCAGCTCAACGATCCCCCATCTTTGGAATGCACTTCCTCAACATCTACCAGCGCTACAAACAGTTGTGTCCTTCAAAAGAGGCCTCAAAACCTTTTAGTTCAGGAAGGGTTCATTTTTGTTTTGAGCACTGAAATACTTTTTAATTCACACTGCGCCTTGAAGTCATATTGGGATTTAACGTGTGTCAACGGCTGCGGTCTGTTTTGCTTTAAAAAAAAACGTTTTTATTAATTGTTGCACTTTACCTTTTGATGACGGGTATGATCAAATTAATGATTAGAATCTGTATAGACTATATATAAATAGTGAGTTATTACTTTTTTATTTGCCAAGATACGTACAGCCGCCCAGGATTTTACTAGCACTAAGTTACTTTTCACTTCACTCACGTATTTATTATAAAGCAATTTTTTAATAGTTTTAACTTGTAGGAATATATATGTATGTGTGTGTGTGTGTGTGTGTGTGTGTGTGTGTGTGTGTGTGTGTGTGTGTGTGTGTGTGTGTGTGTGTGTGTGTGTGTGTGTGTGTGTGTGTGTGCATTTATGTGTTTTTACTAACGAAGAACCCTGCAAGTTACCATATAGGAAAAAAAAAAGGATATATGTACATATAGCCTCGGAGTGTGGGACAAAGCGTAAAAACAAGAATCTCACGCCAAATGCGTGAGAGCTGGCAACCCCGCTCATAACAAAGATCACAATTGTCATGACACAGACTCGCTCACCCTTCTTCTCTCCCTCTTCCTGCATCTCTCTCTCCCGGCCCTTGTCCTGGTATGCCCTCCCTCCCTCCCTCCCTCCGTCATGCCGCTGTCCCTGTTGAGCGACTCATGCATGGATACAATGTGCTCCACTGTGCTCTTTGAAGGCTAGCATTACTGTTCACACGCAATCGGCACCGAACATCGATGTTTCTCCCTCTTTCTCTCTTTCATTTTCTTCCTCCCTTCCACTTTTATCCATCTTTTATCCCTTCTTTATTTTTTCTGTTCCAAGACAACGCTGGGGGAACTGGTAAACCTTCAGAAACATTTATGATTGTATAGCAAACTCTTCCTTTTACCCAAGTGAAGGTATTAATAAATTCCCGAGATGTAACCAATTAAATTCATCCCATATTAATCTACTAATCATTTACAAGTTACCTAATGATGTTGGAGTCACATTTACCGACACACATTCTCTGGCATATTTCCCCTCATTTATCCTAAACGCTTGGTTCACAAAATATACAGTATCTGCAGAATACGACCAGCGTGCATCTTTCTTCAATTACAGGTTTACAACCTCTGTTGCTCGCAAAGCAATGAGCAAAAACAGCCACTGCTCTCACCACAATCACATTATGGAAACTAACCTAATGTTCTTCCTCTAATTATTCCAACTGCACCAGAAACATGAAACACATTACGTCAAAAATAATAGTTGAACCTTTAATGAAGTTGACATGGGTTCACAATGACTGTGTGTTAAAGCAATCGCATGTATATTCATTTGTATGAAAATGTTGACGACCGGTTCCCCCACATTTTTCTCATTTCAAGAAGAAATGTGCAAACATATATGCTATCGATAAGTAATTCAACAGTCTTAAGTCTTTCCTATCTTCTGTCAGCCTCCAATTGTTTCCATGTGCTCGACCTCAGGAATCTCTCCTGGATATTCAGAGCATGCCACTGCCACAGTGGGAATATGATACCTGACTTTCTTTCTCTACCTCTTTCCCCTTTGAGTCTCAGTGACAAAAATATTATATTTCTTTTTATTTGAAATTTTGTCTCACTTCTGTCTGAGCACACTATCTGCTCCCCTGTGTGGACAGACGTTTAGTGTCATTCCCTCATGCCTCATGGCTTTGTCGATGTGCATTGAAAACCTTAAGGATTATAAGTGTGTGTGTGTGTGTGTGTGTGTGTGTGTGTGTGTGTGTGTGTGTGTGTGTGTGTGTGTGTGTGTGGCAGCTCTCCAGTGTCTTTCAGTGATAGCGTAGTATAGGAGGTAAATTAACTAATTTCTGCAGGGCTGGTCTCTCTCTCTCTCTTTCTCTCTCTCCCTGCTTGCTTTGACAGATCGTTTTCATAACCACTTTTCTGAGGTCACAGCCTCGTCTGCAGTAGTCACGCAACCCCTCGCCTGCTCAGTCAGCTTTACATGCACACACACATAGTAAATGTACACATGTGCACACACACTACAGTAATACTACACTACACAAAACCCGGTCTTAAAGAGACAGTGTGCGTCTCTCTCTCTCTCTCTCTCTCTCTCTCTCTCACTCTCTCTCTCTCTCTCTCACATGCAACCTGTGGCTGCAGAGTGGCAATGCAACACGGGCTGATGCTGATTTCCAGATTAAACATCTGACTTTTCTCTCTACGTGAAAGATGTCTGTCTGCAGTGATGAGATGGAGCCTCCCATTGTCCTGACCGGGTCTGTCCACCTGTCTGTCTCCTCCTCTCCGTCCTGCTGCTTCTGTCTTGGTGCCTCTCCCAACACCTTTCTTTCCTCTCATCACCTTTCTACCACCAGGATAGCCCACGGAGGAATATACAGTAACTGGGGATGACAGCGAACCAAAGACAGCGAGCAGGGAGAAAGTGATTGGAACGGGTTCAGTGAAGACAGTGAAACAAAGGGATCATTCACATTGCCGGCCCTCTAAAATACTTGCGGATTCCTACAAAGGTCTGGTTTGTTTTATACCTAAAGTTCTCCTACTCGGTTCGACATATTCATGGTTTCAGGGCCCCGTTTTGTGATTGAATCAAATAGATTGCTCTGTTTTGTTTTCCTCCGGCTCAGCCAAACTGTTGATGTCAAGTAGCCAGTTGTACGTATTTGTACAAATATACATTCAGCATCTTTTGCTACCTGGGGCTTCTTGACATTTGCAGCCAGCCGTCCTCATCACTTGAACATATGTTGGGGTGATTAAGAAGACACAAATGGACAGCGCTAGACTTTTAATCTATTATTCTGCTGCCCGGCCCCCCTTAGTTACTGTTACTAAGCCTGTTAAGCTTTCTTTTCTAGCACGACGCATGTAGTTGACAAAGCTTTGTCTTAAAGGCTCAGTGTTCATTTGAAGCACACAAGCATCATGCCCGAACAGCGCGAATGCATGAATGTGCTGCAAATCTGTGGGAGGACACGCAAACTGAGCTAGATTCACATATTATTACCTGCACTCTGGCTGCATAACCAAAGTGGACGTTTTGACACTTAGGCTACACAGAGTGGACAATAATTCTTCACAAACTGAAAGGAGATTTTCCAGTTCATCAAAACTCAGTTTGTGTTTTTTGTCATGACATCACAAGCAAGGGAGGGGAGGCCGCGAAACAGCCTCAATATGGCCTGGAAATTGACTGAGAATTTGGCCGGGAGAGGTTGCATGAGAAGGAGAAGGACTTGAAGTAGCAGGGAGGAGAGGCCTGCCAAGAGTAAAGGCTCAGGCCTGAAGGCTTTTGGCAGGTGTTTTGACTCTGCTATCCATCCAGCTGCTGACTTAAAACATGGGAATATATTAGCCGTACAGACAGGGTGCAATCTCAGTAATCTTACGTCCTTTTGCTAATTTTTGGGGGAAAAAACGCTTGTGTGACTAATAGATGAATAGATAAGAACCAACCATATGCAATCATCCAACAAAATTACTTTTTTTCCGGAAAATCTGAATCATAGTTAATTGTCTACCACAGCAGCCTCATCAACGATAATATGGTCTGAGGGTTTTCTACATGAATTGGCCCATCTGACATTTTAACAAAGATGCTTGTCCAAGGATGGATGGATGGAGAATTGGTATTGTGATGGCCCAATGAATTATGCAATAGGGTTTTTCTCTTTTTATTTTATGCCTCCCTTCTGCCTTTTTGCAACCCCCATCCACCTCTCTCGAACACGGCCCTGTGTTAAAATCATTCATGGTGTCGTCTCTCGTGACATGTTGACCTCATTGCAAAAGTCTTCTGATTTAGGAGCTGCAAGGCTCATTTACAAAGACCTGAGGGTCATAGTAAAGGGGACAGGTGAGGGAAGTGGAGCAACTAAAAGTAAAGAATCTTTGGCCTCAGTTACAAAGGCGAAAAACAATGAAAAGTGAGTGAGTGCGGGAGGCCTGCCAAAGCCGCACCAGTGGGCAGACAGGTTGAGGTTGTGCAGGCCTCCAGGCAAAGGAGGGGTGGCACCACAAGAGAGGAAGGATTAAACAGAAGATTAACAAGCTCGGAAATCACAAAGCAAAGAAGAAGAAAAACAGACAGCTGCCTTGACGTAGGAATAAAACGACAATGAAAGTGATACTTATTTCAGGGGAATTAAATAAATACGTCTATACTGCTGCTTTGGAGTGAAATCTATTTCATTATTCAATATTGTCAGTTTAAATTCACTAAGGCGGACTGCCCTGTTGAGTTTGTAACTTTTCCATTTTCGTGTAGTTAGTCTCCTTTGTTTAAGCCGACACGAAAGACAAAGGATTCAAATATGAACAGATGGCGGATGATCTGTTCGCTTTTAAAGAGATCCAACGGCATGCACCCTCTGATCGGGCGAGAAACCATTGACAGACACGGGACAATCCGCATTTGCTGCTCCTGTGTGTGTGCATGAGAGGGGATATTTATAAAACTAGCACCACATTATCATGCCCGAGACATGTGAGCGGGTGTGGCATCTTCATCCTTAACTCGTTTAGGACATATTGAGGTCATTTTCCCCGGCTTTACACAACATTGCGTGAGAAGGGAAGGGTATCCGGTGAATCCAATTGCCCTCTGTGAGGGCGGCAGCGCCTCCATGAATGTGGCCTTTGAGTGGCGAGAGGCCAGTAGACATGCAGACAGCCTGTACTTACTGTAACTGGGAAATAGGCCTGATGCGACTTCAAACAGCCACAATGATGTTATTATGGTCTCCCACCCCCCCACAACTCCTTCCCAAGCCTCCCAAGCCTCCCAAGTCTCTCTCTCTACTTTCTGAGAACTTGTTGCTCATGAGTCACAAGGAAGGAGTCTCCGGCAATCTGTTGTTTACCCTCATATTACCCATGGAAGGACAAATCACTGCTTCACTTCCAGTTTAAAAAAAGATGTTTTTTGTCCCCACCATCTAAGAGAGACTGAAGTGGATTTATCCAAACGCTATCATTATCTCCATTTACCGCAGGGAAAATTAAGTGGGCTGAAGTGCTTTCACACTTCTTCTAACTTTCTTGTATTGAGCTGAAGAATGACAAGAACATTGGACGACATGCAGTATAATCGGGGGTTTACTGAAGAGGAAAAACAAGGAAATGACCCTTGTAATAGAGGTCAGAGAGGTGATGGCTTCCATGACTTCCAATATAGTAATATGCAACGCACTAATATAACTTTTGAAGCGATAACTTTGCTCCCAACTTGGGGCAAACAAGGATTACACACTCCTTCACTCTAAACTGGGTTATCCATATCTTCAAGCTGAGATTTGCTGTTTTCCCCCAGAAAAAAATCAAATAAGGCCTCTCAGCAAACATTTGACAGGCGGGTAATAGGCAAGAGGTAGACAAGTTCAACATCACCCCAAGCAAACCAACAATATGGTGGTATACTGTAAAATATGAGTTAAAACAGCTTTTTTGAACTTATATCAGACAAATATGGAAGTCCTGGATTTACAAAATGATGCAGGTGGCAGCTATGGACGACGAGTGGATGTGACTCTGTTTTGATTTTGCTGCTATATTTACGCATTCTTTGAACGTCGGTGGAGCTGTCATATCAACATCTTCTCAGTGTCACAGTGTTTGCTGGGTATGAAGGCGTGTAATTTACTTTGACGAGCACTTTTACGTCACTCCGCGAGCAAACCGCGAGCAAAAGTTCCTCTCTCGCGAGCAAAAGTTCCTCTCTCGCGAGTAAAATTCGCTCTCTCGCGAGTTAAAGTCCCTCTCGCGCATTTCTAACCTGCTCGCTCGCGAAGCTTCAATTTGCGCTCGTGTCTCTGTAACCTGCTCGCTCTCGAGTAGATTTTCTTTTTGACAGTAAGTGGGCGGAGCCAGTCACCATCGTATCTCTACATCTAATTGGTTACAATCCTAGTCTTTGGATTGGCTGGATATCACATCCAGGAAGAGACAGATGAACCCAGTCTACAGCACCCAGTAGAGACTGACCCTCTGTTATGTGGGTCTACAGACATGTGGGTGTCTGTAGACCCAGTGTACAGCACGTTATCTCCGTGTTCCAGGGCTTGTTACCACGAGGTGGGCTATGAGGAAGCTAATGTGTGTGTCTGTTACGTTGCCAGTACGTTACCTCCGTGCCACAAGTCTACTGGAGCTTTCTGCCTGATCAAGTGTGACTGAATTAATAACACAACGCAAGAGAGAGGGAGTACACAACCGCTACAGTGGATACATATAGGCAGTGGATCAGGGGCGGACTGGGGGAAAAAGTGGCCCGGGAGGTACTGTCAGACTGGCCCACTCATTACACGGCGCGTTATATATGTATCCTCTGTGTATAAGACTGGGTTCATCTGTCTCTTCCTGGATGTGATATCCAACCAATCCAAAGACAAGGATTGTAACCAATTAGATGTAGAGATACGATGGTGACTGGCTCCGCCCACTTACTGTCAAAAAGAAAATCTACTCGAGATCGAGCAGGTTACAGAGACACGAGCGCAAATTGAAGCTTCGCGAGCGAGCAGGTTAGAAATGCTCGAGAGCGAATTTTACTCGCGAGAGAGCGAATTTTACTCGCGAGAGAGGAACTTTTGCTCGCGGTTTGCTCGCGGAGTGACGTAAAAGTGCTCGTCAAAGTAAATTACACGCGTGTATGATTGATTTGTGCGCGCGCGCGGAGCTCATTTGCGCTCTCTCTTTATGACAGTGATTTGCCTTCATAGCTGGGCCTGGCTAACTTTTGACGGTGAGAAACTGGGTTAGACTTCAGAATGACAATTCTATCACATTTAATTCGTCAAATCATCTGGAAAAAAAATCTGAATAACAAACTTTGTTCTGAGAGTTTTCATTTTTGTCAAGCAAGTGGAAGTTTTGTTACTTAATTCTGCTATATAAAATATATATACGTCTACTTATCAGAACAGGTGAAAGTGCATTTAAAATTAAAATAATTTCCTCCCTTGATGCTGATTTTTGTTTTGTTTTTAGTAAATAAAAACGTATAAGAAACAATACAATTATAACTGCTTGTGGTAACTTGAAGTTCAAGGACTAAAGATGGGAAAGCTTTATAATTCAGGCTGTATAGTCATTGTATAAACAAGTCAAGACTCAGTTCCCTCTTGAACTGCCCTGCTCTCAAGCTAATTGTTATCCCGCGGTGTGAAAAGCTCTTGCATGTGTTAATCTGGAAACACGGCCATGAAAAGCATGGCCATGAGATCCATTACAGGTCAAGAAATACTGCTTAGGAAATAAAAAAGGATTGAAAAATGATGGGAGTGGTTTATGAAAAATAAACATGGGTGGAAGCCACTTCCATCTCTTTATTTGACACATGACACTGAAAACAAGGATTAAACTGTCAATGCTGGATACGTGTGTGTGTGTGTGTGTGTGTGTGTGTGTGTGTGTGTGTGTGTGTGTGTGTGTGTGTGTGTGTGTGTGTGTGTGTGTGTGTGTGTGTGTGTGTGTGTGTGTGTGTGTGTGTGTGTGTGTGTGTGTGTGTGTGTGTGCGATGCATATTTAAAACATTTGCAATTTGATGATGAAAACAAACCCTGGCACATTAGCATGGAGAATTTCCCAGCTCCGCACGCAACCTTAGAGATGGGGAGGGCCCCAGAGTGTGAGTGTGTGTCTGTTTGTGTGTATGGTAGTGTGTGTGTGTGTGTGTGGGTGTGTGTGCGTGTGTGTGTGTGTGTGAGTGAGTGTGTGTGTGTGTGTGTGTGTGTGCATGTGTGTGTGTTCCTGTGGGTGAAGCCGGCAGCTGTTTAAATTCAGTCTCCAGCCTTACGGTGCAACATGCCAATTTAAACACGATCCTCAGGGACAGAAACAGAGTCTGACACTTCTCGCCACCACCTCTTTCTTTCTTTCTTTCTTTCTTTCTTTCTTTCTCTTTCCCTCCTCGTTCTTCCTTCTTTTATTGCAAATACCTGCGATGACGCCTCTGAGTCGACTTAAAATCTGAATTCGACCAACACCACGACGCCCATAACTCAGGCCTCACTTGTCTCGCTTCATTAGCCCTGGCGAGCTCCTGCACCTTATATGATGATCCTACTTGATCCCTTTGCTCCCTGTCGTGTACCATCTTTAAGGGGTCGTGTCATTGCGTCCAATGAATAAGTCATTAGATCAGCGCTGTGCTCGTCCCTGAAAGGTCCGGAGGCTCGATGCCTTTGCCTCCGCTTCGAATGAGGTCACAAACTGTCATTGGAAGAGTCAGAGATGAAACCGTAGACATTAAACACTAATTAAAGCATACCAAATGCTTTGCATCAAAACATATTTAAGAACAATCCAGCCTTTGAAAGTGTGTGTGTGTGTGTGTGTGTGTGTGTGTGTGTGTGTGTGTGTGTGTGTGTGTGTGTGTGTGTGTGTGTGTGTGTGTGTGTGTGTGTGTGTGTACGATTCAATTAGGGCTGCAGCAGGAACAATTTGTATTTATTTTGATCAAATCAAATATAGATATTCCAAGGTGTGTGATTTCAACGCTGGTGCCTTAAATCCAAAGAATGTCACGAACAGGAAAAACAAGCTGTGACACGATGCTTCTTATACTCATTTGTTCTTCCTCTGAGGCTTCCTACTCAGAAAGCCTCAGAGAGCTTTCACCATGAACTCCACCAGTGGGCCCTTAGTGTCGCCGATGTTAGTGAAACCTCCAGTGGGGGCCAGATGCAGCTAAGCATTTAGACACACACACACACAACAATGAGGACGTTTTTCAGTAGAATTAACAATTTATAAATAAAGGAAACACTTCTAAAAAGAGATTCTTGAGTCAACAGCATTTCTTTTTTGTATGTGCTCAAGTGTGTATATATACACATCTGGGGTTATGATAAATCATCCATTCCCACTAGAGTTTTCCTCATTGGCTTCAACAATGTGTTGAAATTTCAAGTTAGGTTGATAAATGATCGGATACAATATAAAATCCCTTGTCCTGCCCATCAGTTATTAGATTTTTGTTTTGCAGTGCATACATGCACAAAGCTTGCACAAATCTCAAATGCATGAATCCCAGGAAGCATGTGGGCCTCTTCGCGGCTCTGTTTACTGTTGAACACTTAAGATATCCCCTTCTTTCTCCTAGCTAAGAAATAACGCCTGGGGGGCTGGAGGGCTGAGCCAAGCACAAGTCACGCAACCGCCTCTCTCTGTCTCTCTCTCTCTCTCTCTCTCTTAGTCATCGCCCTACACACACACACACACACACACTCCGGATACCTGGCTGCCTAGGTGAGACATTTGCCCCTGCAGAGCTGTCCCTCTTTAACAATGTGCCTGGACGCTGTCAAGTCAGAGACCATCCTGCTGCCGCTAACCGATGTTTGCCTTCACCTTGTCGTTCTTTGCAGGCGGCCAAGTAAAAGTGGATGTGTGTACATGTGTGATGAGAATGTCTTTACCCGCTCTCCCTCTAGCTGCATCCTCTGCTTGCGTCTCACTCCACCCTAAAAATATTTTGTCAGGCTCACTCATTCGATCATAATTCAGCAGAGAGCAGGAGTTCAAACAGAGTTCAACCTGCTTTGGGTGCAGTGGAGGCCTGCCAGCCAAATAAAACAACAAAAAAACACACACGCCCTTTTAACCATCCTCCTGCATCACATTCACTATCTTCAAATAGTCCTTACTGTGGCCCTTTTTCACTGAAATACTTGTTTTGCAATGTACAGCATGCACAGCAATATGTATTTGGTTCCCAACATGTCCCTTACATTTGGATGGTGGATTTACAACACACTGTCTGAGATTGAAAAAGAAGCTATTCCCCACCGAAGCTTCTCCAAGTGACCCTAACTTCATATGACATGATCTGAAGGACTATTTTTACTCGGGCGAGTTACGTGCTCCTGTTTTCCCATATCAGATACTGATGAAAGGGGACCTCATCTGGCTGATGGTAGTTCTCGGATAGAGCTGTATCGGGTCAGATGCCACCTTTGGTTAGTGATCTTTCCAACCGCATGGAAACATATCGATTTACATTAGGGAACAACAGCAGGGACCGGGCCACCGTTGCACACTGAAGCATGCTTCAATTAAGATAAATGGAGGTGACAGACAAAACAAACGGTCCAGTGTACATTACGGCCGGGCAGCCAGCATACGGACACAACCTGGTGACATGTGGTGCTTGTGGAAGTCGTGCCACAGAGAAGAAACACTATCAGTAAATCTGCTTATACAAATCTTATGCTTCAAGTCCCTTTGCATTAATTCCATCATTCAACTACACGTATGTATGCAGCTTTATGCCATCGTCTTAAGGATTGAAACCTTTTTTTTTGCAGCCAAGCTGACAGCATCGTGATGCGTTCAGGTGAGGTTGCGGAACGCATTTCATCAACGATAACGACAGATGTGACACAGACTGCAAAACATTGACTGAGTTTGTTGACGCAGTTTCCTACGGTTTCTCCCCTTTCCGCACCAATCCTCTGCTGGTTTACGGCCTGTCCCCCGTGTGAGACGGGTGGCCATGTTAAATTGGTTGTGCTGTTGCTAATAGGCCTTTGGTGCTCTCTCGGAGGCAACGGGGGAGAGAATCCATGCCGTGTCATCAATCAGTTCATTGTGGACCGTCTCCGAAGCATGCAAACGGGACCACAGAGGGATACCGACAAGCTTGAGAATAACAAAATCTGATTCTATTGATTCGGTTACTTGTGCAATTGTAGTTCCAATTGAGGCCACATGTGAGACTTTTTCTTTGGTCAGAGTATGCATTCCAGCATTGCCGCAAAATTGATTCACTTTCAAATTCAGTGATCTCACAATAAACGGTCACAAAATGTTTTTTTTCCTAAACTCAGGAAGCTGCTTCTGAGCAAAAATGCTCACATGCCACAACAAAGAAGAAAAGATGTAGAAAAAAAAGGGCCGAGGCTTAATGAGTTATCAAATCTCTCAAAGCATTCAAAATGTGGCTTTGGGCGGTGCTCTGTTTGCCATATTGCATGTTTGCATGGAGATCAACAAAGTCTATTTGTTTGCTGTGTGGGGATGACTATAAATTGGTCCAAGTTAATCTCAGCAAAAAGCGCTGTAGTTGGGGTTAAGCATGATAGAGTGGCATGCTTGCAAATAAACTAGTGCAGCTACACTGCAAACCAACAGCAGAGCAGACGTTTGTGATAAGAAATGTCTGCTTCTAACATAACCACTGTGTAGAGACCAGTGTGCGCACCCTGGGAACTTCAAATATACTAGCTTTTCTAATTAAATGCCATGACATAATAAACTGTGTAAGACAACAGCTGGGATTTGTCAGCTTGTTTGTAGCACCGCTGCATGCTTAAAGTGCTTCCATAATATAATCATCAAGTCGAGCTCCGGGGGCTTCGGTGCGCTTGTTGCTTCCCACCTCGTCCCCTCGGAGCTTTCCTTGCTCGGGCAGAGCGGCGCGCTAGGTGGTAGCTGTGGCAGTAATTACACAAGACAGCTTTCAACAATAGTGTTGGGCCAACAAAGGCTTCTGCTCACTCTGCATGAGTCCTAGCTGTCTATTCACACTCACTCAAACTCAAACACACACTCTACCCGTCTGTGTTCACACACACACACACACACCTCCCATTGCTGCGCGGCCGCCACTAGCTGTTACAGTTAGCGTCTAGCGGGGGGAGGTGGGGCCCCCCCTCGGCACTGATTTGAGTAATTCACTTATGGCCTTTTGTGATCCCAGGGGCTCTGCTGGCCCCCCAGGACAACAGAGCCCAGCTCCACACAAGCGAGTTCAGTGTCTGTGGCACGAGAGGCCAGGCAGGGACAAATCCAGTGTCATGCCTTTGATTCAAGCAACTAATGAGTTAGCTGTGAGGACCCTAAACGCATAAGGCGGCTTCTCCATTCATGGTTCTCGACACATACAAGGGATTAGCGTGGCTGGCCTGTCGCGCTAGTTAACAGCTTTTGTGTGGCTGATTATTGTTGAGGAGGCAAACATATATGCAAGAGGGTGGGAGAGTGAGCCGACATGCAACTAATGTGCAATTTAGCATGGAACCATTGGGCGGGTGGGGACTAGATGTTAGCCGCAATAAAGGAAATAACACATTTTAATTGCAAATGTATGACGATGATCTTGATGTTATTTTAAAATTGTTCTATTTCCACAAACACAACTCTAGGGGAAACCAAGCAAATCCACGTGAATCAATGATACACAAAAAAATAAATGTACCTACGCATTAGGTCTAAATGGTCTGTAATGATTAGTTTCCTGAACGAAATGACTGTTTTGACCCAGTGTTAGAGTTTAAAAGCTCAAGTTTTATCTTCAAACCGTTTAAAACGTATTGCAAAAGAGCGAGAGTAGATTATAACAGTTCTTAGCCATAAAATAGGGCCTACTGTATTTCAGTTTGGGTATATAATCCCAATAAAAATAATACTATTATATAATAAGACTAGGATTCTACCCATTCTACCAATGGGACCCGGGGAAAGTTAGCCCGATTATATTGACCCAATCACGGGTAGGAAAATGGTCAAATTATACGTTAAACTACCACTCTAAGTATATTACTTTAGTGTCTAGACCTATTTGTGTTACATTCACAACAAATGAACGGGGTTTTAGCATGCCAAAATAACGGACAGGAATGATAAGAGCATGAGCACGGGTATTAGGTTAGTCATAACAGTGAGAACACATTATCCTTTACACTGGAAACGTATTAAGCGGCCATACGTCTACGTTTGTATATAGAACCCGTAGCACGGAATTACAGACATCGCATGTGGAGGAAAGAGGAAGGAGAAAAGCCTGAGCACTGGCATTTAGCTTGATCACGCACTCTTCATGAAGCGCATGGAGATGAGAGGTAATTTTTTCTTTCACAGAGGTCAGTGAAACAAACAGAAGAACCCCATGGGGAGGAGGAGGAGGAGGAGGAGGAAGAGACACGGGAGTGTTAATCGTGGTCGCAGAACAAGAAAAAGAAGAGAAAATCGACAAATAATTAATGACACACAGGGGACAGAAATGGGGTGGCAGGGCAAATCTGGACCCCAATTTGATGATGATAATCACACATAAGAGCAAATTGTCTCTGCTTCAACAGCACACATGCACTAACAGATTAGGATGTAGTGCTCTATTATCTCCCTGGATGCTCTTAATCAATACACATTACACATCACAGGGTCTTATCAGGGTTTAGCGATGTGAATCGGGATGAGAAGCTACATTAAATGATCTAATGAACTGTCAAAAGAAATCGTGAGACTGTGACCTGCTATATATATATATATATATATATATATATATTTAAAAAAAGAATCACGAAAGCCTTTTTTGTCCATTTGGCATCCCCTTTTCATTACTCATAGTGTAAAAGTCTTAACGTACCAGCCCCCTGGGTGAACTGGAGATGCCGTGCCACCACCACCAGCCCAGCACTGGCCAGTCTACTTGTATCCGACCTCAGGCTTGTTGTGACATATGACATTTAACTGATATGATGGGTTGACGGGTTGAAGTTCTTGCATCCTTTGGGCTTTGAAGCATTGCGTGCTGGAGGACTCAAACAAGTAATCGCCCTACGTCACTACGGCATCGAGAAATCTGCACGTAAGCATCGATTCACAGCTCGTCAGGTTGATACAAATTAACCAAGAAGTCTCACTGATTCCTGGTGATTTCTACCTCCTAATCCCTCCATAAGGGTGTGATTGGGTCAAACAACGGGGGAGAATGAAAAGGTCAATGGCTTTGACTTTTGGTGAGTTTGAGTGTTCACTTCCAAAAAAGTATGGACAGATGCAACAAATGGGTTAATGAGCTGTGCACTCGGTGCATAGTAGCAACCTGGGAGCACATGATACTAGTGTTACAGGTCAACCAAACAGGGCCCTAGCGAGTGAAGTTATTTGGATTCTCATGAAATGGTCAGTAAACAAGTGTCTACAGCCATTTACATGTTTTTATCTTAGTATCTTGGTTTACCATAAAGACTGGGAGCAAGTAACTAACTCAGTCTACTAGCACTGCCAAAGCTCACTAATTATCATGTTATATGAAATTTGTTTATCAGTACGAAAACTTAGGAGTAAATACGTCTTTGTGCTAAGCTAAGTCGGACGAAGCTTGTGATATGTGGCAACAATTTCCTCATCTAACTCTCAGTGAGAAAGTGAATAACTGTTTTACAAAACGTTTTTGAACAGCAGTATTATAAAATATGTCTGTCTCAAGCGTGAGTTTTGGGTAACAACGTGCACAGCTCTGCACTGGAACAGACTTAAGGAGGCTAAGAGAAGCCGAACAAACTGTTGATACAATCTCCGGGCAACATTTAGCAACGCGAAACAACTGTGGGGCACAGTCCACGGTTCACCAGAAGTTTCAAGAGCGGGGACATCTTGTTTCAAAAACTCAAAACAACAGCAAATTGACCACATCTTGACCTTTCTAATGCTGAACCTTTTCACTTCATTTCTAGTCCTTGCTGATTCATCTTGGCCTCTGCCCGACAGTCTTGTCTGCCTTTGGGTTTGCGGAAGGAAAAAGTGTGGGGTCACTGAGAGTTTAGTAAACACAAAGTCCGTCTATAATGTGACCTGATACACATTTCACCCCCTGAGCGAAGACTGCAATCAGAAACAGCTATCACGCTGCTGCACTTCCCTCTTTGGGAATGATGGGCACACGTATTGACTGGATTTGACACAGATTCGACATGAAGAGGATTAACACAGATTGTCCGGTCGAGGGGCCACGCAGCCACAATATTCTGTTAAAACCGGGAGATGGCTCCAGACTGAATTGCTTGGCCGTGTTGCCTCCTTCCTCTATTGGTTACAAAACCCGTCTCCTGTCTGCTGGCCGACGTCACAAGTGGCGTACGCCTGCCGTGAGTCTGCGGGCTCTGTGGCCTTTCTCTTCCTCTTTTATTAAAGCTCACCCAGCATTTAGAGGCAGTACCGAAACTGGCTGCCGCACATTCGGAGACGAGGGCATCACAGATGCAACGCGCCGGTCCAAAACACTGTTGTGTGGATTCTGCGTGGCAGTGAGGAAGTCGGCACGCCAAGTTACCAAACGTGGCACCGATGGGTATATTCGAGTCTCTCGTCAGATTTTGTGCGGCTATGTGTGTATGAGGCTATGTGTGTGTGTGTGTGTGTGTGTGTGTGTGTGTGTGTGTGTGTGTGTTTGTGTCGTGTTCCCATTCCCTGTCAACGCCCCGACTGGACTGACAGCCATGAGGGAGGGTGGGGCTTTGATTGTGGGCTTCCAGACACACATACACACACACACACACACACACAAATACACCTTGCTGCGATGTGGATACATTTACACCCTCAGGGGTCGTTGTGATGCACTGCAAGACAGTAATGATTTTCAGGGCGGATCATTTACTGAAAGCGAAGCACTGAAGACATACAGATGGTTTCCAGGTGGTTGATGTCTCGCTGAGGTCAGTGTGTAGGTCTATACAAGTTGTGTTTATGTATTATTTTGCAATGGATACAGATGATGGTTTAGTTATAGTACAGGAAATATACCAAAAGAAGGCACACACTGATCAGATGTCAGTGCCACGAGGGTTAAGAGCTGCGATGGTGACAGACGCCGTCAAAATTAAAGTTTATCACACCTCATCGTGCATACAGTGAAAATAACCACCGTGGTAAGTAAAGAACGGTAACACCCAACCTTCTCACACACACAACCCAGTGCATCGGTTTTAATGTCAATGCAGAGCCATGCTCTGTTCCAAAAACAAACAACTGAAACGGCTCCAGCTATTCTCGGGATGTGAACTGCTGATCATCTGATCACAAGCTAACTCACAGTTTACTTTTCTCAAAGATTTCTTGTTTGAGAGTGTTCTGCTTTATCAGAGACACAGCAGCCGAGGATGTGACCACATTACACACACACGAAAATAACAAAACGGAGCGCCAACACCGCGTTGGACCTCATGAGATACATATCATGCCAGTAGAGAATATTAATGCATTGGCATGGACTACATTAGTCGATATCGCACCGAGAGCAGTGCCATACACGTCAGGCCGAACGTTAGGGAAGAGGGTCTGTCCTTTATTATGTGGTCTCCAGGTCCTCTGCCTTGTAACTCCCATCTGATTCTCATCACAAGCCCCGTTGACTTCTGCTCACTCTGGTGGAGCCTCTTTCAATTCATATTAGTCCGGGAACACAGGAAAAGGAAAGGAAAGAAATAAAGAGTAAAGGTGCATGTCCAATTTATTGACACACTCTGAACTTCAGTTATTTTACAAGATATCATGATTGCTTTTCTGCCACTGGAAGACAAAAATAAACAGCTCCTGATCAATAATACAAATTAATTAAAAAGGAAATATTTTGCCATTAGTTACCTGATCCCTTCTGAAAGTACGGCCGCAACCTGATTAAATATACAGAACAAAGCAAAATTCTAGTTTCACATAATGAGACCAAAAGCAGTGAAACACAATCGCACAAAACAGACTGGAGGAGAATTAAAAGCAATCGGGCAGAAAGACAAAGGAGGAGGGATAGTTAATCCTGAGGGTAAATATTTAACAAGCTCAGCAATTACAGAGACCTAGCATGGAAGAGATGGGAACTGCAGCCTGCTGACTGTCAACACACACACACGCGCACACACATACACACACACGCGCACACACACACACACACACACACACACACACACACACACACACACCCACACACACATTCAGATGATCCTACTCGCTTGGGCATCTGGCTAGAAATGCTGAGAATAAAGATACCCTGACCTAAAATGAAAATTGTACAAAAAAACATGGGACAAAGCCCATAGGCTATGAACTGATGATTTTTATCTTTTTTATTATGCATTTGTTTGAAGCGGCCCTTGGACTTATTTGTCCAACTGGGGATAACTGTGGCAGTTGCATCACTACACAATAATAATGGACACATGTTTGTTCAGGCTGTCCATTAATAATCAGTGTTTACAGATCAACTGCAAGAAAGTGTAAATGTTTGAATCTGAACCCCTCGAAATGGAGCTCATCCACTGGGGATTGTGAGTTTTGGAATATTTATTTTTATATCCAAATATATTTATATCTCATCCTTGTGAAACGTGTATTTTACAAGTGTACATTTGCACCCTGCAGACAAATGGAACAAAATTCCATAAAAAAAATAATAAAATGGGAAATAAAATGTTATTAGTCAATGTCAAAGTGCATAAAACAGAAATTGCACATGGAGTCATCTCGGGTCACGTATTTCATTGTGCCCATAAGCACATCGCAGCTGAACCTCATGGAATATGATGAATAAGGGAAACTGGCTGAAGTGATTCTCTGTCTGGTGTCGCTTTTTATTTACTCACACACACGCACACGCGCACACGCACGCACACACACACACACACACACACACACACACACACAGCCTAGAAGTGTATTTGCATAAAGTGCATAGGTACTTACTGTTCACTGCTCCACCCTTGAGCAGTCACGCAACAGAGATGACCGGTAGAATCTCAGTGTGCTCTGAAACCACCTGCCACACGATCCTCCTCCTCCTCCTCCTCCTCCTCCTCCTCCTCCTCCTCCTCCTCCTCCTCCTCCTCCTCTCTAAACCTTCAACTGTGTAGTGAGTAAATCAAGCCAGTGAATCTCTGTTTTAAAATGATTAAACAAATGGTACAATCCAACCAGTAGCCACTTGATCACAACTAACTGAATGGGACATCATATCATGACTGGGTAGTAACTTCACACAGTCCCCCCGGTGGACAACAAGAAGAACTGCATCAATATGAGCAGGATAGTCTATATTCCTCCTCCAGAAAACACTTTATAAATGCAAATGTAACTTAAGGTGGTTTCATAGCATGTTTTCGAAAACTGACTCATTGTTCAAAAGAGAAGGGAGAAAAAAAAGAGGTTATGACTGTTAACCTCAGGAAGGATGTGGCTATGTACTTGTTGCTCATCTTGGATTTATCTGGAAGAGCTCTGGCCACGCTCCAGGTTTAAATATCAGCGGCTCTGACAGTCCAGTGAGAGAGGGAGGGCCGAGCTGTATACAGAACCAAATCCACCGTGTTCCACTCTGATTAATCTCATTAGTGTAGCATTAAAAGCCAGCTAAGCTGGTCACTGCTGCCACTGATAACAAGACATCCAGCAGTGTTGGGAAAAACAAACAGAGGCTTTTGCACTAATGCATATTTCAAGAGTTCAGAATAGAAATAAGAATTCCTGATGAACGCCACCATTACCGCAAACGCCATAGCGCCTTCACCACTTTGGAAGACGAGCACAGAGGGCTAAGAAACCTCACCACTCGCTTGCCTTTCAGCGCTCCTCAGCCACGTGACCGAACCTCCGTTTTCTCTCACTCGCCGCTCATGCATCGAGGCAGCAGTTGTGGTCTTTATCTGTGCGTCATCTCTTATCCGGGACCGGCACCTTTGATAAGTCCAATTAGCACCTGTACAGCAACTTTGCGTGATGGCTAATCTACATGAGCATTCGAGGTAAAACAAGTAACCGTGTATGTGTGTGTGTGTGTGTGTGTGTGTGTGTGTGTGTGTGTGTGTGTGTGTGTGTGTGTGAGAGTGAGGGTAAAGTTACATGATGCTGGCCAACAGGATGCCAGTTGTTTGGTGCCGTGCCAAACCAAGGCAGCAGATGATGGAGATTAAGGCTGCTGCAAGGATCAGAGGAGCAGAAGGTGAAAGAGGAGAGCCACATGTGTGGAAGAGGTTGTGGCTGAAAAACGTTCAGCTGGTCAGAACTGTACAAATCCCCTTGCTTACGTTTCCAGGAAAACAGCTATCTATGAGGACTTTCTTTCAACCCCGGGACGAGGAGCATAGAGAGCCTCACAGACCTCTCTGTGCAGCCTCCTCTCCACTGCCCTACGCTTCCCTTCAGCCCCCGTCTACTTCATCACAAGCATTTTCCCTTTCAGTGCAATGGGAAGGTGCTTATTCTTTGCTCTTTATATATAAAAAAAATAAAACTACCTCTTGTCTTAGAGCTGTCGCATCCAGCTGGGCCAGTAGCCTCTGAGTTGATGAGGCAGCCGCCGAGGCCACCGGCAACGGAATATGTTCTGAAGCGGCCCATAAATATTTGAAGTGCATTGTGGAGCAACACGAGGAGAGGAAGGGAGGCATTCAGTGGATTGTGGGTGGGGAGTGTGCCTCAATTTAGCTTTTAATGACATGCGGATACAACACACAAAGGGGTGATAGGGAGTTAAGGGAGGGGGAACCAGAAAATAACGAAACGATGCATCCGTGGTGACACTACCTTCCTCAAATCATCAGAAACCCCCATTGATTGGCACGGGGAGAACGAGAGCAGCACAAGAGGCTTTCTCTGCTGTGCCGGTTAACGCATGACATGGCGTGACGGTGTTTCCCGAAAAGGCAACGCAGAAAAGAACATCTCCTGTAAGCCGAGGGGACTCTTACTCATTCTGCACAAGGGTTTGACTGATTTGGGGTTAAAGAAATATGTTGTGTTATCTGTATGAGGCAATACATTTGTTAAATGATATGGAATATCTTTAAAGTGACAATTTCTCAATTATTGCAAAAATAGTATTTATGTGTATATTCCCCTGAAAACAGGATAGGATTTTTTTCTACTACTCCTGCTTCTTATAGTATAGATATTCATGTGTCGTCCTATCTCAGTTTTATAATACAAATTTATTAGAGCTGGACAACATTGACCTATATGCCCATTTACAGCAGGGCATATCACATTATTAAACCCACACATCAACTCACACCTCCCTCTGAACTCAGAGACAGGCACACATAAAGCGTAGCGCCCCAGGTCCCTCCACCTGCCACTATGAACGTCGCCCCCCGACCTCCTTTACCTTGGAAGAAACTCTTGACGCGGAGGTAGGAGACTGCGAGGCGCAGCACGGACAGCTTGTCCAGCTTGGAGATGACATCCGGGGGGAACGGCAGCAGGCTGGCCAGCCGGTCCAGCTCAGCATTCAGCCTGTCTCTGTGCCGCTTGGACGGGTTGGTTTTCTCATTGGCCGAGGACGGCTTCCTGATGGCGAGACGGACAGAGGGGAGACACATAGATGGTGGTTAAATGGGCATCAGGATGTGCACTTGAGACCGTCACCAGTGACACACTCAGTAAAATAAGAACAGCTTCGACGAAATCACGTGTTGTAGTCGAGACAAACTTTACAAATTTAAAAAGATGTTCTCATTATTACAGATATACATTTTCTAAATTGTAAAACCCTGTATGTAATAAGTCAACACAAACAAAAAAGAGAAGTGAAGCAATGCCTGACTCATACTGTGTGACTATTTGATTTTTTTTGTGATCGATGTGACAAACAGGGCACCCAACTATTAAAGTTGGTATGAATTTATTTATATCTCACACGTCCCTCTGTCCACCTATATTTCCTTTAGAATCGTCCGTCCCAAGCACACGATGCACCCCAATTATTTGTGTTTACTCAAAGGACAAGTCTCTTTATTTGGTAGTAAAATGTGTCTCTTTACAACAAGACAAAAACAAATGAGTTGTGTTTCCCTCCCAGCAGAATATCTTTCCACGCTGACGTGAATCCTGTCGGTTCACTTCGCAGAAATATATATGTATTTACCTAAATCCACTGCGGCTGCTCCCCCTCTTCAAATCAACTCCTGATGGTAAAGGTATTGGACTTATTGCGCTTTCCCTCTCAGTGCCGCACAGCATATGAAATGCTCCTTAGGCACCGAGTTATTTGTGTGTTTTAGGATGGGGTGCCACAGCGTTACAAGCTGAATTTAACATGAGCCGCGTATGTAATGGTCAGCTCCAATTTCCAAAGCTGAGAGTTTCTGATCGGACAGACAGAATATTTTTTTACATGAGTCACCGGACTCTGTTTTATTCTGGTGGATGGATAAAAGTTGCAGTCACTCCAGGAAAACACACAACAGAAAAACATCTTGAGTGTGCAGGTCTGATCGGATTATTCAGCAAAACCAAAGTTGACTCTGTTCACTTGTGAGTTCTACAATATTTATGGGACAACTAAAAGTACCAAAAACAGCCTTATTATTTCAATATTAAACACAGTCCTAAATATATCTTGTGGCATGACTAGCAGACTACAATTCAAAGTGTATTTCTGTCCAGTGCACAAGCAGTATTGATTTGATGTGGCAAAGACTTCCTTTCCTATCAGTGGAAGAGGTAGTGCAAAACATGAAAACTTTATAAATGCCACAGGCCTTGTTAAATTACTACTTCCCTCCCCTAAATCTTATATAACCATACTCACTATTCATGACATCAGCTGACAAGAGGGCCCAAAAAAATTCTAAATACTGTCCTCGACATTGAAAACTATAAACTATGAACACCTAAAACACAGACTGGCCAACACATGATTGACTCCTATGCCAGTGGGTAAAAACATGCATGTGTGAAGTAAAAAAAAAGAAAATAAATATATGCTCAATGTCCCTCCACTGAAAATAATTAGGAATCAAGAGGGAAGCAAATACACACATATGGATATTTAATATTAAGCTATAGTGAGTAGTAATAAGTGTACAATTAAATAACCCACTGTATAATAAGTGTTATATTATTAATAGTGTGTGTGCTATGCTCGGTATAGTCTGCCAGTTATGAGATCATAACAAGTTATTCCGTGCTAAAATTATAAAAAATTAAAGAAATACTAATACCAACTGGAGCTGACCGCCACATCTACACCTCTGTAACTTCCTACCAAATCACAAGGTTGAGAGAGAAGTGGCCCTGCAAGTGGGCCAGTAGTCTACCGGGGGAAAGGGGCACCATCGATTTAACAAATCGCTTCTTAACTGTTTCTGGACGGGCTTCCTCCTCTTTCTGCCCGCGTACATGCAGTCTCCCGGAGGAATCATGATCTCGCGCTCCGTGGAGGTAACAGGTGCGCTGCGGAGGAGATAGAGAGGACGTTAACTCAAACTTAACACATGTAAGACAGTGAGCATTCACAAAGTCATTATTACTATTATTTATTTGTATTTTGTGTTGGGGAGGGGGGAGGGGAAAGGGGGGGGGGGCGTAAATCCCAGCATGCATACACATAGAGCATATTAAACCCAATTAAGCTGTAATTCAAAACAAACTAGTCTGTTAATTTGCAGCAGAAAGGCTAACGGCTCAGTAACAATCGCCATATAGTTAGAACATAGCACACTGGTGCGGCTCCTCTAATTGACATTTAGCAATCACTCAATAAAAAACAACAACAAATAAACAAATAAAATAACAAGGCTTTGAAGACAAACAAAATCACGCGAAAACGTCAAAAAGGGAAGAAGAAGCACTGACCCCAAATCCCTCGGGATATCAGTTAGTTCCAGTATAGTGATGGCTGTGGGGGTCACATTCACTTAAAGTGCAAAAAAGAGATGCGTCTCCCCGGGTGCACCGACTCGGTAATGCCGAATGATAAAATCCAAAGGAAGCGAAATACACCGGAGAGGTCCTGTGTGAGCTCCGCGCTGATGTTTTCATCAGCTTTGCACTGCTCGGGGCAGATGTTGGCTGATGCTTTATACCCAATTGAGTCGCCTTCACTTCCTCGCGTTTCAGGTGGCGGATTCCTCTGAATGACATGTCGAGCTCTTCGCACGCAACTCTCTGCCTCACAAACAGAGCGCAAGAGAGCGCACACACTCACGCGCGCGCGCGCGCGTGCACACTCGAGGCTAAGCCTGTGCCGCTTTCAGGTACTCTCTGAATATGTGGTTTACGATCTTTCAATCTGTATATCGCCTCCATATATTAGTGACAAATGCTTTTATATGTATATGTACATAGTATTATATATAAAAACTGGATGACTATTTTTTTTTCTCATGGTGGCTCTTTATTTGTCCATACTTTGGTCAGTAGGTTAGCCTCCTATGCAACATTAAGAAATGGCGGCTCCAGGCATGTTCTTTTTACTCTGTGGCCACAGCTCGTTTTGTTTTAGACCACTGAAATAATTTGAACACGTCACGGACAATACTGCGTTGTATCGCTTCGCTGTCTATATTACAGTGCCTGTGTTGTCGACTTAAATACGTTATAATGCGTGTCCAGTTTGTATATTTACGAGGAGTACATGAAAGTGGCGGTAGCCCAACCCGACCCGAGCCTGCAGCCGCGCGCAGCTCACACACATTTTCCGAGCTGCGCGAGGGGCGGGATCACACGCGAAGGGCAGCAGAGGAAACGCGAGTCTCCAGATTCACACCGAAGCTAACCGGGGAGCGACGCAGCTGCGGACCGGAGGGGTTTACCTCAACGGGCCCTAAAAGACAAACACACGTTTTTACAACAAAAGCTGCTGTGCTTGAATACAATACTACGTCGGACGGGACTGGTCTTCTTTTAACGAATAATTAAGTCGGTGGACGTAGCTTTCAGAGTCAAGTTGGCTCTGCGGGACTGATTTGGCAGCTGCGTCAAGTTCGATAGATTTGTGCCGGAAATGTGATGACCATGCATTCAAAACAATAGCATTATTGCGGCTCGGATCCGATGTAGTGGGGTTCACCTGTAGGGTATCAGTAGTAAGAGTGTGACACCGCTTTGAGTGAAAAAACTAAACGCGGTCGTAGTCATGCGCTTTCTTGCAGTAATGTGTCATTTGTGGTGTTGCTGGGCTAGATATTAAATGTATTATGTTATTGTAGCATGTCTTAAGTTATCAGCGGGCTTACTACTTTTTAACACGTCTCACATATATTACCGGAAGTGCTCCTACAATCAGATTGGCTTGACAGCGATTCAATTGCTGTCAAATCGGGATTTAATTTAATTATTGATCAATGAAACGATAAAAACGTGATCTATTCAAAATGAGTGACCATCGCAGTTGTTTGGGTACTTTAAGTTTGTAAAGGAATAATTTGTATGGTTAGATTTTTAAAACGTACATTTTTTGTTTTCATGGTTTCCTCTTAAAACTTTAACCAAATAGAGTGTATGCCACGGTCCTATTTCATAGGATAGTCCGAATGTAATGTTTGTGTGGAAGTCCCGTGTGCTGCCCCCTAGTGTACAAAGTCATACGCCACCCTCCCGTCAAGTCAAACACATCGCTTATTGTGTATTTATGTGGAGCAACCCATGCAAGCTTCTGACTGACTTTTTTGTCTTTAAATAAGGATGACACCGCAGAGGACAATCCCCTTGGTGGTGTTTTTCCACCTACGATCACACATACAAGTTTAGAACGGCCCTCGAGGGAAGAAGAATATGAATTTCTTCTTTTGCTGATCGAGAGACCTGGCAGCCAGACAAGATACATAAATATGAAATTGCATAACAATGGCAAATGTCTGCTATAGTGTCTCTTTGGAATAGAGCAAACAGAAACAAATGAAAACAACACAGTAACTAATACTAAATATAATACATGCTGACAATAACATCTGGAAAGGCTGCATTAGAAAATAATGAACTAAATGGTAATTTTCTCAAAAGTACAAGTCAAAAGTCAACTTTATCTTACAGTAAAATCAGTTCTGAGTATATCCAGCGGTGCAATTTTAAGAACATTAAGAAAAGGCAAAGCCTGGATGATTACAACTTTTTTATTATTATTAATAATATACAACATATAATTGTAAAATCAAAAATATTTAAAGATATAAGACAGTATCGAGTTCCATGGTGAGAGATAAATTCCCCCCCAAAACAACCATGGCGTTGTATCAAGGGGCGATGTTGTATTTGTTGTGACAGGTGGAGCCGGGGATCTGAAGAGGTCCTCAGGTCCAATTAACACTCTCAGTGGCTGCCATTAAAGCTACAGGGAGCTTTAGAATCGATGCAAATCCACTATCCAACACAACACTATACCCGAGCTGCCTTCCAGATTAGCTCCGCCTTAGAGCGCTGCTGACGCTGCTCGGACAGACCTTTGCACGCGACCTTGCGTGTGTGAGTGCGTGTATGTGTGCTTACGGCAGGTGTGTGTATGTGTGTGTGGTCTAATATACATTTCAGATTAATGAGCTGTTAGAAAATAATGCTTTTTAGTGCTCCTAGTGAGAGCTAGAGAGTTTACATTGGAGGGTCAAGACAAATAAATAACTGTATGGATTATCAAATATTGAATGGATGACACTGTATGTACTACACAAATGTATTAATTAGAATTATGAAATGTATTGAGTGATTGTGGAAGGAATCCTGAAAACATCAGGAGCCCACAAACAGTTACGCAGCCTGAAGATTGGAGCAGATAGATAAGGAGGACATGCTCAAGAATGTGAGAGGGGGTTTGGGTTGACCAACACCAAAAGGACGAGGTCTTGTCCAATCAATGGACTGGAAGAGAGGCTAGCCAGAGGAAGGGGGGCTGACCCCAAACCTGGCAAAGCTGAGACATTGTGAGAAGATCAGCAGATCTCTGGGTGCCTTCTGCCGGGCAGGTATGTATCGATCTGCTGCCCGGTGGGGGGGGAGCACTGTATCTCTGTCTCATGGGATTTCTCTCTCCCATGGGATATATTTGTATATATTGTGTAGTTATTAGTATGATTCATTTTGAAATGCTGTTCATCATCTTTTTATTAAATCAATTTTTATTATAACTTTCTGCATCTGGGACTTCTCTTCACACAACCACCCAAAGATTTTTGAACTTAACAATTTGGTGACCCCGACGTGATCTTTGTGGTGAGTTGTGGTTGAAGAATAGTGATTTGAACAAAGGACCAGACTTTTCTCTGGGACCCCTTGGATGATCCCTCCTCTCTGCTCACATGAGGCCTCACTAAAAAGGTAATGGCAAGGACCTGTTGATAACCGAACCTTGTTTAGGTAGACCTAGGACAATTTAGTTGTGAGCAGGGGAGGGCTGGTCTGACGAGGTACTAAATTCTTAATGTAAAAATTACATAAGGATAATGTTCGAATAATGAAAGTGGTGCAGCATATAGATGTATGTTGAATGAAAGATGACGTCAGTGTATGTTTGTTGGAAGCTTCGCTGGAGGCAACGGTGCCGTCCGTATGAACTGTGCGAGTGATTGAATGAGAGCGCCTCCTTCCTCTTCCTCACTAAGTCCTCTTCTTTTGAGAATATTCATATCAAGCACGTGTATAGTTTGAGTCAGCCAAGTGAATTGACGGGTTGTACTCTAGATAATAGTTTGGGTTGGCCAAGTGAATTGACGGGTCATACTCTATATAATAGTTTGAGTCAATCATGTGAACTGACGGGTTGTACTCTATATAATACTTTGAGTTGACCAAGTGAATTGACGGGTCATACTCTATATAATACTTTGGGTTGGCCAAGTGAATTGACGGGTCATACTCAGTATATAATGCTTTGGGAGACGGCCAGGTGAACTGACGGGTCGTACTCTGTAGCATTGAGACACGGTTGAACATAGAGGGTCGAACGGTCTAACAAAGAGTCATAAAAGGGAGACGGTGTTAAGGGGGAAGGGAACTTAAGAGAGAGAAGCTAGATGAAGTAAGAGTGTGAAATCAAGAGGGAACCTCACCCGGTGAGAATTCTGTTCCATGAGAAATTAATTTGAGATGCAACAGATGTGTCCTAGTGAACTAATAATAAATAAGAATAAGAATAATGATAAAGATGCTTTTAAATATCCTTTCAAGTTGAATAAAAACAAGAATGATTTTAGTGGAAGATTGACAGTCACATGATGTCAATATTTGGTTCATCAGATTGAACAAAGAATAAGAGGGAAAAAGGAAGTGAGAGAAGGATTGTGGGAAGTACAAATGTGGTTGGTTGAGGTGTGGAGACGCAAGTGAGAGACAGGTATGGGAAGGGAGAATTAGAGAGAAGAGAGGCACACACACACGCACACACACACGCACACGCACACACACACACACACACACACACACACACACACACACACACACACACACACACACACACTGATAAACTGACACAGACTGTTAATTCAGGATGTAAAGCTGTTTAGAACTTTAGAAGTAGAGGGATGTGAAGTGACTTTTTTGAGTGTTTCCGGAGCATGCAGATCAGTCATTCTAGCACCTGAACGTAGAAAACTAAATTGATAGAGCAAAAAGATAATACCATTTGGTGAGAACAGCATTTGTAATCCTAAATCCTGGAAAACATCAGGAGCCCACAAACAGTTACGCAGCCTGAAGATTGGAGCAGATAGATAAGGAGGACATGCTCAAGAATGTGAGAGGGGGTTTGGGTTGACCAACACCTAAAAGGACGAGGTCTTGTCCAATCAATGGACTGGAAGAGAGGCTAGCCAGAGGAAGGGGGGCTGACCCCAAACCTGGCAAAGCTGAGACATTGTGAGAAGATCAGCAGATCTCTGGGTGCCTTCTGCCGGGCAGGTATGTATCGATCTGCTGCCCGGTGGGGGGGGGGGGGGCACTGGATCTCTGTCTCATGGGATTTCTCTCTCCCATGGGATATATTTGTATATATTGTGTAGTTATTAGTGTGATTCATTTTGAAATGCTGTTCATCATATTTTTATTAAATCAATTTTTATTATAACTTTCTGCATCTGGGACTTCTCTTCACACAACCACCCAAAGATTTTTGAACTTAACAGAGCACAGAGCCAAATAGGACTGACTGAAAGCCATCCGCCAGCTGCAGCACTGCGCCTTTATTGATTAAGATACCTGTGTCAGCATCACCTTGGGGTTTCAGGGGATGTGCAGAGCTGTCACATGACAAGTCTGATTCTAATGGACATCAATAATTGATGTTGTGGTCGATATTGGGAAGACAACTGAAAACATAACTAACACAGAGCACAGAACTATGTTTGAATTAGAAGCGGTTGTACTCTTGTGAGACCCGGATGACAAAATGTGGTGGAATGTGTTGGTCTACATTTACGACAAAGGTAACGAACCTCCTCCACAGATGGCCGTGAACGCAACGCAGGGAGAAATAGTTCATAGTCTGGCAACCGCTGTCGCAAAAAGCAAGAACGGTGTTGTCAGAATCAGTTTAATCCATGACAGCAGATCATTGTTAATGGACATGGCCAGCTCAAGAGGTCCCGTGAGGTCAAACCGGGCGCGCGCTCTGACTCTCACTGCGTAGATATCCAAACAAACGCGTATTCCACAACGCAAAAAAAAACAAACATGATCGCACTGACCTCAAAATGTATCATTCCGCAGTTGACAGGATGGTGGGCTTTTTGGGGGGGCGAGGGGTATATCTGCGTTGATCTCATTACACGATGGAACTGGCATCTGGGGCACAACTGGACAATTGACATGCAGTGGCCATGCTGCACGAAATCATCTGACAAAACCAGCATATGCACGAACTCGTGGACAGGGAGTAGACAGTAACATCGATTGATTGTGGAGTTCAAACTGCAGTGGGGTTTTTGAGCGTGTGTTTCGCTTGTGACACACAACAACGAGGCAACATCAACCAGTGGAGCCGATACAAAATTAAAAAAAGCGCTTCAAACACGTGCTTTTGCCGTCACGTGTCCGTCCGTCCCCGCATCGTGAGAGCTGTGTCAATCGGTTTGAGAGGGGAAACTGTGTTACGG
Organism: Cottus gobio; assembly: GCA_023566465.1. Taxonomy (NCBI): domain Eukaryota; kingdom Metazoa; phylum Chordata; class Actinopteri; order Perciformes; family Cottidae; genus Cottus; species Cottus gobio. The sequence continues at coordinate 14,570,138 of CM042234.1, read as the reverse complement.
GACTCTGTGGGGATAATCTTAAATTGACATTTGGATTTGGATTCTGCAAAGTTCATGTTGTGGTCAGAACAAGGGTCAGGATGGAGAGAGGCTGCTTTGCTTTGTAATCCGTTCCGTCCTGTTTTATATTTGGCGCTGTTTCTATTATCTGCGTTTGTGTGTGAAGAACACAGATAAATAGAGAGGTGGGGGGCAGGTTTGGAAAAAATGAGTTTGCGAGGGACGAGTGTTGTCAGTGGCACGCGGATGTAAAAATCATGCAAACAACACGCGCAAGGCCCGTGATGGCCGCGCACGCTGCTTATTGGATGTACTCTCACGTTGATTAACGATGTTTAAAACGAGCTCCAGAGGGCTCGATCCTGCAATCCCTGTTCCCCGCTAAACCACGGAGGCTGAAGGGCCAGCAGTAAAGCAATTGCCCGTCTGGAAACCGCACTGGCTTGTACAGCCAGAGGCCATGCCACAAAGTGAATTTAGCAAATGGGACTTAAGCTTTTAGAGAAGACCCTCCTGTTTCGTTGAACAGGTGACATTGATCGGGGAAGAGTTCAGTTGTTTCCGAGGAAAATCAAACACTGTGGTGAAATGATTCACCGAGGATCATTTCCTTTATACAGTACTTTTAAAAACAGATGAAATGTCCCTTTTTTCGGTAAATGGTCATAAGCAAATAAAGCAATTAATTGACTTTTCAGGATTTCTGCATTCGCGAGATGTTCTTTAACATTATTGATAATAACTTCGTATTCTTATTATATTGATACTAACTGTTCCTTAGTAGATTATGTCCAATAAACCAGATATAATTATATTTGAGTGAAGCTGCCCTCAGTATGCCTGCTGAGGAGTCGGCACTGCTGTAGAATGAAGATCAGAAAACTGTCACTTTCGAAATAAAAAAGGGAAACATTTATCTTTTCTGGGGATCTCAACCTCGGATTTAACTCAGACAGACTCAGGTTCCCGCAGCCGCTGTACCACAGACAGGAGACCACTTTCAGCCGCGGTAGGAGGCAGACATCTTGGCTGAGGCTGTCGCGCTCCTCCCAGTAACAGGGTGGTTAAAAGCACAGTCAGTGGGAGAGAAATATGTATTCATTACATAAAGTGCTATTTCCGGCTCACATCACCTATGTAACGCACCAATCACCCCTGCCCTTCTGTGCCTTGCACTGCCGGATGACTGTACTGTATTGACAGCTACAAACATTATTAAAAGTTATTCAACCCAATCAAAACCATATGCGAATTAAATCAATTGGGAGGAAATTGAATGAGTCACTCCATTTGCCGCGCACATGCCACAGGGACGTTAATATATTCCAAATGGATCTCTCTCTCTCTCTCTCTCCCTCTCTCTCTCTCTCTCTGTCTCTCTGTCTCACGTGCGCCTCTACATCTGAACACTCAATCTGCCACAGCGCCTGGAGAGGGAAGCTTTCCTCCACTGAGTGATGCTTTTCATTAAACTCTACTACAGGAACCCTGTCGCCGGCCTGTCGGGCCAGTCTATATCCAGGTCATCAATAATGATTTCAACCACGCCAGCATGTTGCTATTTGGTCGTGTTTTTCCCCTCCTCGCTAACATATTCTCAGCTGATCGTGCCACATGGCGATGGACGCCTTCAAAAACAAAACACTACAGCCAACATGGACAAGGGTGTATTGAACTACACATGTATTTCATATTTAAAGCCCCGCCCCCCACCCAACATTGTTTTACTTGTTACTTCATTGGGATGTTTGAGTTGCACTGTGCAGAATGTGTTAACCCGAAAGGGAAAAAGCAGCACTTTTTGTGTGTTGGTTCAATAATAATATGTATTTATAATGGTGAACGTTGAAATGTAGTGACATGGTTGCACAAGTAGAAAAGGGGGACACCAAGTTGTCAAACGGACTAATTATTGTCGGTCACACTGTGAAATAAATCTAAAGGTAACATTGGGTAAGATGGACTGGTCGTACCAGACTATGTAAGGCTGGAGAGGCTAAAGTGTTCTCAAAGGAGGGAGCTTTTAATGCGGATTAACTCAACTTTTCATTTGTCAAAGGTTGCTGTAGTGTGACTGCTAAAGATGAAGAAGAGACCTCAATCAGGGAGCTGAACTTCACAGAACAACCTATGACAGCTGGAGGAGTACAGCCTGATCATCCATTGCACCAATGGAAGGTCACTGCCATCTTGTGGCTTCACGTCAGCTGTGATTTGTGAAAATAGTTCACACAAGCAAAGCTGGATGTGAAACCTGCTTTCCAACTAATAAACCCGAGCACCACTTAATAGTTCAGTTTACTTTCCATCTTGGAGACAGATTTTACTTTAGTTTTTCAGTGATTTGATTCATTGGCCAGATTCCTTTTTTAAGTGTTCAGTGTGTTCACTTCATCTCTAACAGACGCACTACATGACTGAACAGGATACGATATCAGCGTGTCATCAATTGAATCCTTTGGATTAAAGTCATGGATCAAAAGCACCTAATGTTTAGAAATGATGTTGGGCTCCATCGGACAGTCAGATGCATAAAAAACATAGAACAGACTGGATGGAAACTATGCCTCTCTGTCAAACTAAATTGATGCGGTTCATAAAATATTAAGATCAAAATATAAAAAAAACATAGTTATTGCATCATTGTAATGTTTATTTATTCATGACAGCACAGTCTTGACTAAAAATGATCTGTTTGTTTAATGGCAAAAGACATAGAAGCAGCTCAGATAATGTCCCTCTCTCTCCATGTTCTTTCCTCATCACTGCTCCTTTTTGCTCATTACAATTGCTCTGAAGTCTCAATCGCAGCATTATTGGATAAAACCTGTTTTTATTGTTAGGCTCATGCTCTCTCCTTTTCTCCTGACTTACCGTGGCATTTCTACAATACATACGCTGTACCCTTCACATTTGTTCGGATAAAATAATCTCTCCCTCTGCTCTTTCCCGCAGCCCTCTCCCTCTGTGTGTTTGGTCCTGTCGTCTTTCAGAACTCTCTGCGCTCTAACCTGTCTGCGCTGCATTCACAGTAGATGTGGCCACAGTATCACCATTGCCAAAACAAAACAAAAATCATCATTTGCCACGCATTGAGTGCTTTGTCGATCAGCAGCGGGGTGCTGGACGTGAGCCGGCCCTGTCACACCTCGCCTGCTTCAAGATCCACGGGAGGAATACTTTAATGCCGCTTGGCCCTGGCAGGTTCTTCAAAGGCCGGTTATCAGGGTCTATGTGGTCGTTTGGCTGCGGCCTCCTCCTGCACTAACGCCGCTAGTGGTCTGGGACACTGGCTCCAGAAGACTCCTTATTATTCCTGCCTTGGCTAGAGGTCACCGGCATCTTTACTCTTATCTTAAGTACCCTAGGCGTACTTCCTGGTGGGCGTAAGGGCTGCTGGGTTATCTTTTGTTGGGGGAACGAACCTGATGTCTCATCCAACCTGTTGGTGCTGGTAATAAAAGGTGGGGAGAGAGAGAGATATAAATGGATAAAGAGGCAGACAGACAGCGTATGATGTTGTCTTGGTGTGAATAGTGCTCTAATTTTCAAGTTCCCAGCTCATTTGTTTGATACTCACAGCGTGGTTCACCTGGTGGTCTTTGGTTACTAGCACTGCTACCAAAGGACGACTGGAAGTTATGAATGGTCTCCTGAAGGATCTGCCTCTCTCGACCCTGATGACAGCCATCAACGGCCATTATAAATCAGTAAACATTTGTACATTTCCGGCACAGATGATGCAGTTGCTATACTTTCACGTATCTTGTTCCTCTGATACCAAATATAAGTAGCTGCCTTTTCCAATTTCCATGAATGTTCAAACAATTTCAACCCATCTCCGCTGGCTCAGGCTGTTGACAGTTTATTTTGATATAATGTTGAGTTATACTGAGGAAAACTACAAGTGGAAACAAATATAACCTCAGCCCCTAGAGATCCCCGGAAACACACCACAGCAAAGGTTCCTTAAAGACTCATAATATAAATTCAACCAAATGCACCTTTCCAGCATTGAGCTCTGATATGGCAGCTAAGATCTGCTGTCTGGGTCCGTCCGTTTTAATGCCGAGCTCTCTCAGGTCTCCATCTGTTAGAGTCAAGAAAGCCTCCATGTCCACCTGGAAGCAGAGAAAAGAGAAACACCGATTGTAAGCACCGTATAAAACGTGCAATAAATTAAACATCTACTATTGGGTTTTTTTAATATGAGTACAGAACTGTACAGTACATCTGTCCTTTCAGGCAATGCAGTTCAGTGATGAAGTTAAGGGAAAGCAGTTTCCTTCACATTGAGAACTCATGACTCAAAACAAAGGAGAAAAAAAGAATAAGGCAGAAGACACACAATCTATCTGAAGGAAAAATATAGAATACCTCCTGTTCCTCGAATATTGGCTGGTATTTCTCGAGAGACAGTTTCTTCAATATGCCGGACAGCTCATCTGAAAAAAGACACAAACAACACATTGCATGATGGAAGGACAAGTGATGAAACTTGGTACTCATGGCCAGAGTTTTAGTTTGTATGATTTCATGTGTGTCGCAATTTCTGTGTCGAGGCCCACAGAGCACAATCCAATTCAAGTTATCAAGAAACAGTTAAAAACACCAGTCATTGTTTTAAAAATAACTCCAGTCAATAATTTCGCACATCAATGAATAATGCTTTCTGACTTTATCACAAGCATTTACAAAATTGGTCTAAAAGTTGAATAAATGTGGAATTGATGCTTGTGAACACTGTGGCGTACAGAAGAAGGATTTCCATTTATGGATAAATCAGTATGATCACCTTCATCAGTTATGGTTCCACTGCTGGAGCCACCGCTGCTCTTGGAGCGAGGATGGGAAGAGGCTGAAGACAGAGAGTCCCCCGGCCCAGTGGGAGGCTTGGGCGTTGGGGAAGGAGATGGAGTCAATGTCGGCGACGTGCTCTTGGATGTGGAGGAATTCCCCGACTGTGGTCTCTTCTTCAACTCCAGCTTCTACAAAAGGAAATAAGGGTGAGCCTTTCCTTTGGCTGTTATATACACAGTAACGACAGAAAGGAAAGCACAACACAGACCCGTCTCGAGTGGATGTCGGAGGCCACCAGGCTGGTGTGGGAGTGGATCTCAGGAAGGTTAATATCAGGCAGCGGCAGGCCGGGTGCTGAGGGTGGCAGAGGGGGTTGACTCTGTGTCTGGCTGTGCTGTTTCTCTGGAGCCTGGGCCTTTGCATCTATCAGGCCTGCTGCTCTCTTCCTTTGGGCTGCTATCTGGGAGAGAACGCTGTCCGCACTGCCCCCTGGTGGAAGAAGGAGGCAAGAGCGTGTAAACCAGTCGCTTATGTTCCCATCTGGAGAGTGTATGTTTGTGTTTGTCTGCGTTTGCGTGAACCTGAGCGGTTATGAGAGTCCCGGTTGATCCCTGCCACTCCATTGGAGCCTCCGGAGGAGTGGGGGGAGTGGTAGTGACCAGAATTTGAAGGAGAGGAGGAGGAGGGCCCCTTGGGAATGCTGGGAAACTTAATGGACCTGCTAACCACGCGACTGATAGATGTCTGACATTTAAAAGGAGAGAGAGAAGGAGTGAATCGCAAAAGACTTATGAATGATGATGAACATATAGAAAGGGTTTTTACCAGCAGCGCATCTCTCGGCCAAAAACACTCACAATATCCGAGTTTCCGCTGCTGTTCAGCTTCCTCTGGGGGGGCATGGGCAGGCGGGGTGCTTCGCTCTTTCCCTCCCCGAGGAGACGAGAACGGTCCGAGTTCCACGGTTCAAAGTTGGACGGAGGAAGGAAGGGAGGGATCACCGCTTTCAGCTTGTCGTTGGGCAGCCGGGTCAAGGGCGCACCACTTCTGAGCTAGAGAACATGGAAATACATACAATTACACTACTAAAAAACAGCAACTATAAACTTTGAAACAAACCTTTAAAACAAAATAAGATTACAAAAAGTAAAAAAAACACAGGGCAAAAGAAGCAATCATGTTGTTTCAGCCAAGCATGCTAACTTTCTGATGTCCTATAAGGCCATTCATTGTCAGCACGTCACTGCCCAAGCTTGAAGAAATGTACAAAGAAGCTTAGTTTACATCACATCAAACACTCCTACCATTGTGGTGATTAGAAAGTCCTCCTTTTCAGAGTTTCCCCTGCAAAGAACTAAAAAAACTGAACATCAGTCACATTCCCTCCACCACATCTTTCAACATACAATGTCATGCATTACATCTTTCTGAATTCAAGAATCAACATGTACATAAGCAGAGTCTGTGGCAGAAAGTAACTAAGTACATTCACTCAAGTACTGTACTGGAGTTAACTATTTCCATTGAATGCTACTTTCTATTATATTGTACTTTTACTCCGCTTGCTGCTTACTTTACAGATTTAGATTAAAAATACGCAATATAATTATGATGTACAGTATTATTATTCTCATTGATTCCTTTCTATGGGTGGGGGTTCACAAGCTACCTAGCAGTATCTTATTTAAAGTAGTTGACATTAGCTCAACCTTCACCAACAACAACTTTAAAGTGATAAACACATTAATGCATCAATAATTATAATATCACACATATATACATTGTTTTGAAATTCTGACATTTTGCATGTTAAGTACATTTACTAAGATAAGAAATAATATCATCTCTGTGTCTCACCAGTGTCTTTGCTCTTGCCTGCCCAGGCCGTGCTGATGTCATTCCCCCCCGGGGCCGGAGTTGGTGCCAGCTCTCCATCAGACGCTGCTGCCGGCTTCCTGTTCGCCTTCATCGTGGCATCCAATGAGGGCTCAACGTCGTCTGGAAATGGAGCCAGGCGGTTGGACGAGAGGCCGTGTCTCAGGGTGTGAGTCAACTTAAGCCGCCGGAACCGATTGGACATCCGACTCCACCAGGACTGGAAGGGTGTGAAGTCCAACATGCAACAGAGCAGAGATGTAGAGGGAGCTTATTATTATTTAATTTTTTTCTTAAAATATTTAGAACACCTAGTCATCTTATTAAAATCAGATGTACTTTTAGATTACACTTGAAATAAATAATGTATAAATTCAGTACTATGGGTTTATACCTACGGCATTATGTAATGTTTTTACCTTAAGGCCCCCCTTGTCGTCAGGTGGCACGGGGACGTTGTTGAGGGACTGTCGGCTTTTAGAGCGAGTCAGTAAAGCTCTGCTACGGTGCTTCGACTTGTCCTTGTCTACTTGCATACACACTGATGCTAACAGACGCACCAACTCAGTGTCTGTGAACGTCCAGAGGAGACACACTATAAATGAATAAGGACTCACTGAGTGAAACCATTAATGGAAACCACCTACACGGACTGTGTCGAGCGCTACTGTCCATTGTTATGAAGACATAATAGGCTGCTGAGACATAACTTCATTTCAATACCATTTCAGCTTTAAAGCTTTCAATTTTAAAGAATACATGATGTGAGTAGGCATCTCTCATGCCATATCACATAACACTGAAGCATACATAAACACAATCTCCCTTGATAATAAAATACCACTTATTCAAATTGTTAGTTTTGTCCGACCAGCAGTCCAAAACCTAAAGATAAACACTTACTGTTGTAGAACACGAAAACAAGCACATTATCAAGACTGTCACCTCGGAAGACCATGAGACCATTGAAAACTAGCAAGTGGACCTGGAGGTTTTTAGGATTTAAGATAAAAAATATTTTTTACTTGCTTTTTTTTTTATTTTGATGGAAATTGATTTTCGGTCTACTGAATAACCAATTAATCGACTTATCATTTCAGCTGCTTTAAAATTCATAGTCAATGTAACATCTAAACGATTTAATTCACAAATAGATTGTCCACATTTTGGAAAATTATGCTTAAGAATACTTTGTGGTTAATATTTAAAACTCACGTTAAGGACCTCTACCCTCTACCTTAGGTCAAAGCTGAGGAGCTATCACGAGGGCACTGCTTTTTTCACACATGGTGGAAACCTGATTTTGCTACTCCTGCCATTTATTACAGTTTAATAGGGAGGAATTGTTTGTTTAGTCTGAGCCCATTTCCCATTTTAAAACAAAGTGGCGATAGTGCGGATAGTACCTGGGTCGTTCAGCAACATAACCAAATCAAACGCTGTGTATCCATTCTTCGCTCGAAGGTTGACGTCCGCCCCTTGACTCAACAGGTACTTGACGATGTCTTTATTGCTGCGAGGAGGAGGGAAACAGAGAGAACAGAAGAAAGAGTGGGAAAGAATCGACGACAGCGTCTAACGTTTCACCATAAGACACCAGCATGTCCTTCTTACCCATGATAGGTCGCCTGCATTAAAGCGGTCCATCCATGGACGCCATCCTGCTTGTTTATGTCGCCATTCTTCTCCACCATCAGCTGCACCACCTCTAGCTGACCACTCACTGCCGCTATCATCAGAGGTGATGCTCCCTCCTGATTGGATGAATTCACCTGAGTGGGATCCTCCTCCAAGATCTCCTTGACTAGCTGGGAGTTTCCTGAGTCAACACACACACACATCACCTGTTAATCTAACAAACAAAATGCAGTTTACTTGTAGTTTCGCTGCATCCATAAAGTATTTAAATGAACTCACCTAACTTGAGTGCACTGAACACATCTGGTCTCCTCCTTTCATCGTCTGTGGAGAAAAGAGCACTGCTGAGAACAGGACAGAGTTCTGATTTACACTCAAACAACAGCCCTACGCCACAAAACGGCTACATGCTTGAGCTGGATTTATCTTAACAGATGGATACCCTCAGTGTCAAACGATGCAGCCGCAAGTGAGCTCTGGTTAGGGGTTTGGGTTTGATTTCAGACGTTGAGTTCATGTAAAAAATGTTCTGTGCAGGAAAACCGAGCTACTAGTGAGAAGAGCTATCAGACATCAAAGAGGCTGAGAGCTACCATTGTTGGTTTCGCTCTCACATCCGTGTTAATTGCAGTTCAAAACAGCAACACAAACACACACACACACTGATACAGGTTGTCATTTATACCAAGAGGGAAGAGACAGATCTTAAAACTGTAAAAGACATTCAAAAACAAATGAAACTAAAATACCAAGAATTCAACACATTCTGAAAAAAGAATACAACTACAAATATTTGTGGGAAGTGATAGAAGCAGTGTAACATGCCAAAACATTGAACTGTGCTGGATTAGATTAGATTTCCTTTTGTCTACCAAGGTCATTGCCAGTACCATGATGATCTTGTGTCACGTAGTGAAGTGCAAACCGATAAGTGCCATACCGGTCTGGGGTCGAACAGTGGTGATGGAGTCCAAATAGGTCTTGATGTCTCTCTGTTTAAGCTGCATGGCGAGTTCAAAGGCCGTCTTGGACAGAACATTCAGCCTGTCTGGGTCGGCTCCACGCTCCACCAGCTGCTGAGCCACAGCCACCTTCAAACACACAACAACTTAATTTGTCAGCTGCTCCAGTTACTCAAAAAAAAAAAAACTTTCCAGCAGCTACAACTTCATATGCCTTTGTGCTGCAACCGTGTTTGATACAAAGTCACACATATCAAGATACAAATAGAAATATACATAATGTGATATCCGTCCATCTTGTTTATCTATCCAACCAGCCACCAATCCATTGGACCCACCTTCCCGCTGAGGGTGGCCACCATGAGAGGTCCCCAGCCAGTGGTCTTCTGGGAAAAGTTGACGTCAGAGCCCCATTCTAGCAGCAGGCGCACCGCAGCCTCATGGCCATGCAGAGAAGCCACCATCAGGGCTGTGATGTCCATGAATTCTCTGCCGCCGCCTCCTGGACCACCTTCACCACCTCCGAAACCAGCCGCGCTGTGGGAATATTAGGATTAATAAACAGTTGAAGACTGTTGGTGTTATTCAAAGGTGAATTTAATTGAGTTCTGTTTAGGCGGTAGGCGTGATGCCTGACAAAAAAACGGCCCAGACCTGCAGCTGTTGTTGTTGTTGCCGTTTGAGACTGCCTCCGCATCAATGGCCAGGTGATCATAGTCATCGACGTAGGCACCGCTCTCCAGGAGCAGCTTCACCACATGAGTGTGTCCCCCTCGGGCCGCCATAGTGAGAACACTCGCGCCCAGCCTGTTGCGTCTATTGATCTCTGCCCCGTTCTCCAACAGGATGTGGGCAACCGTCAGGTGACCAAACCTAGGAGGAGAATAGGAGACAACGAATGAGATAGAGAGTGGAACCACAGGCAGGTGTTGAAATTCAGACCTTTCCGGTCGCCTGTGTTGTTGATCCAATTGGAAGCAAAAACACGGAAAGGTTGAATTACAATCAGTGTTAGTAGAGTTTATTGTAAGAATTATGGATTATTTCAGATGTCCTCATCTTTCATGATTGGCATCGCCGGCTTCTCCACCTCTTTAATGTAGGATCTTCTACAATATATGGTGTGCCCTGCTTAAGCACTGAGCACTATGATGAAAAGATCATATATTCTGAAGGATAAAGGCTGGAAACTGAATATCAGTTTCACATCAGGCCGCAAGACTGAACTGAAGGATTTCTAAAAAAGGTTATTTGTCAAAGTTTCATGACACTTACGGGTTACTATCGTTTAATTACATCAACATTAATACGACTACCTATTATAGCTACATTACTATGAAACCATGAAACAGGTTTCGTGGTAAGAAACCTGAAAGTCAACAGTTATTTTCTGTTTCTATTCAACGAATTGAACAGAATCATTCTACACTATACGCTTGAAATAATTAGCCATCAGACGCATGTAATGTCAAATAAAATTGCCATATTTTTGAATGGGGTTTGGTGTACTTCTCTTCATGCATTAGAACAGAGGGCGAGCCCGCAGCCCCACCTCGCAGCCTGCATCAGCGGGGTCCAGCCGTAGTTATTGTGGCTATCCACCGAGGTCCCCTTTCGTAGCAAAAACCGGACCAGGTTCTCGTGACCACTGGCCGACGCGAACTGTAAGGCGGTGTTCCCCTCCTCGTCCGTAGAGTCCACCGGTACCAGGGACAACATGTCTGCGGTGTGACACTCGGACCCCGCTTCTGACCGCAGCCTGCTCTGCCGCCCCGATTCTTTCGGGGCACCGGGCTCCAGGACCCCCCGGGCGGTCTCATAGTCGCCCTCGTCGCAGGCACGGAACAGTAAAAGCGAGTTCGCGGGGACTCCGAAATTCATCTCCTCGTTAATAGTGCTTCTCCGTCTCCATTCAACTGCAGTTAAGTTTCATCGATAATAACGGTGCAACAACTTTTCCTCTGTCATTTGGCGTCGTCCTGTGGTTGGGAATCATGACGCACAACAAAATAAAATGTAGTTTCTAAGTCTCTAACTTATATTCTTCTTCTCGAACAGCACAACAATGGACTCAGCTTTTACCACCGTAACACATTGGCAGTATCTTAACGGGTATCGACAAAACAACTTTTTGGCAACCAGCCGGTTCCGTTACTTGTTTAGGAACCTGACTCGCGCGAGTGCGTCTACGGAACGACACGACTTCTGCTTTCAAAATAAAACTTGTTTTCTCCGCACTCAAGTTGGTTGTCACATGTGGGAACTCACACAACCCACACTCAATTGCAAGAGCATGTATATTAATCCTGATTATTATTGTTTTTCATCCATATTTTTATTTTATTGTTTTGTTCCCGTTTAGTACTCATAATATTAGTTTTATTTTTTCGAAATCTTTGCCGGATGTTATAGTGTGTTATCGTGTCTACCCGTCCGCGGGTAGTTGTCAAGTGTTACCTTTACATTTTACTACCCCCGGCAGTCACATGTTAGACCAACATCTCCGTATTCTTCACTGATTTAAAATTAATTCTGAATATTTTTAAATTTCTCATATGTGTACCAGATGTGGTCATACAACTACATACAACTATAGAAAGAAGCCCATTTATTTTTGTTTCAATTTTTGTCAGACGTCTAAGTAATGTTTTATTTATTAGTTTAGCCACTAGATGTCGCTGTTGAAGTAGTCTAAAACACTAACGAAGAAGTAACAGAGACCCGGATGAACGTACATAAGCAGGAAACTGCCCTTTACTCCCTCTCTTTCTGAACAGCTAACCACGTTGGTAGCTCTAGTTCCTGGCTCACCGCTGTTCGCTAGAATTTCTCTCGAATAAGTCGGTCAGGGCTGATTAAAATGGTACGTGCTGTTTGAATATAACCCTCACTCTTGTACGATTTTTGTTTTTTGGTCGTTTAGTAGATCAATCGTTGAACTCGATCGTGTAAATTCTGCTCAGTCTTTTGGCTAACGATAGCGCCGACAGCTCGTGTCTTGTGGAGTAGGTCTCCCGCCATGTGTCGTTCACAAACTGGACTCTTAAATAATACTTTGCATATGACAGTTTTTTTTAAACCTTTTAGTTCATGGACTTCACACGTTCAGAGTGTTCAAAACACGCTCTATAATTCGGCCTACTTTAATAGACACTAACAGTCTTTACTTGGCGTTAAAGCTTTAAGATAAAGCATCTTTCTTTCGTCATCTAACACAGTGTGATTCTAAAGGAAAAGCGGACACACTTTATTTTTAGGCGTTACAATTTATTAAAAAGTGATGTTAGACGCGAAACTATTACCAATGATCATCCCCGTAATTTGATGTGATTCTAAGGTTATCATCGGGACAATAGACTTTTGTCCAACATTAGCTGACTCCGTTTAATTGCTAATTTGACAAGTTAAATCGTGAAACTGACGTGCTAATGTATGCATAGTTTAAACTTAGCCATCGTAAACTAGTTATATTATAGCAGTTTTTTTTCTTTTCTTGTTAAGCATAGGTTAACTTAAATAGTGGTCGCTCCACGTGCTAACGTTCGATGGCTAGTGATGCGTTAAGGTACTGCCCGTAAATCTCCAGCGTATCTGACCTCAAATACAATTACTATCCTTTATTTTACTTGCAATCATTTACATCAATTGTCATTATTTTAAGAGCTAACTTCTTAGATTATTGATGTGACGTTCTTATAATGGTAAACCATACCTTTTTTTTTGTAAACGAAAATGGCTGTTACTGTGTAATACTGGGAGAAAATATCCATGTCCTTAACTGAGCCTTCAGTACATCCCTGCTCACAAAATTGTACTACAATACCAGTATAATCCATAATATTAAATCCAGATGTAACTTCAATGTCGGCCTGTAATTTGATGACTTGTTTCCACACATGCAGGCTTTTAAGGATACTGGCAAGGCACCTGTTGAGACCGAGGTCGCCATTCACCGCATTCGCATCACCCTCACCAGCCGCAATGTCAAGTCTCTGGAGAAAGGTAATTAAACTAAAGTGGCTTCATGTTGTGACTGGAATGTAGATGTGTGCTATGAGGACAATTTCCATCTGATAAACCATGAAGACTGGATATACGCTATTCTGAGCCCTGGCCTTTAAGTATCATAAAGTAATTACTGGTTGCTTGTGTTCTTAAAAGTTTTGTCTGCTTATAATCCTCAGTTTGCGCAGACTTGATCCGTGGTGCTAAGGAGAAGACCCTGAAGGTGAAGGGACCTGTCCGCATGCCAACCAAGGTACTGAAGTAACACTAGATAGATAGATAGATAGATATATATAATTTTTTTAAAGACATGGATTTGCACCTTTGTGCACTGAGGACAGACCTGATTAAAAAGGAACAAAATGGGTTTGCAGTGCGCTCATGGACGAAACTGGGTTGGCGATTCACAAGAAGTGTTTTTAACAGCATATACAGGGGAAACAACAATTCTGATTGGTTAGTCAGACTACAGTTTTGGCAACAACAAATTGCCTTGCAATCCTGAGAATTTTATCTGAAGTGAGTACTAGTAATGTTTGTCATGTGGCGATGTACTAAGAATTAGTGAAGAAACATGCCGTGTTACTTTTGATGTGTCATTCTGGATCCTCCCTTTGGTCACGCTAAAATAAAATAATTGTGCCCTTCCAGACTCTGCGCATCACCACCAGGAAAACTCCCTGTGGTGAAGGATCCAAAACCTGGGATCGCTTCCAGATGAGGATCCACAAGCGCCTGATTGATCTGCACAGCCCATCTGAAATCGTCAAGCAGATCACTTCCATCAGCATCGAACCTGGTGTAGAGGTTGAAGTTACCATCGCAGATGCATAAACAATGCACACCATTCAATAAAGAAATGAACAAGGAAACTGATGTGTCGTGTGGTCTCTGTCTGAAGCAAAGCTTCTTAAAAGTGTAAATGGGTGATATTTAAGCTGAAAGGAGTAGTGCATGTCTCAGCAATTTGAGTTAAACAAAGTAAGTAAAGGAACATCATTCCCCAAAGTGATAACTGAGGCAACATCTGCACTAATGTAAAACTTTCTTCCCACATAATTTGTAATTCTTGTTTAAGATATCTTGAGCAGTTCAGTTCATCCAGGTTTTAAAAATGTCTCACAGCAATATGATTTGCCACTTGGAGCAGGTTAAGTAACTATTACTCAAATGTGAGACTTCAGTCATTACCATAGGCGCCAAGTCAACTTACTGGACAGTATTTCATCTGAATCTACAGGGGTGTTTCTAGCTGATCCCGATATGGTTTGTGAGGTTTCTGACAACTGTAGACCATTACATCATGCACATTTTGTAAACTTGTCATTTGAAGGAAATATAGATGCGTAAATGTAACCAGGCTTGCATTATAAAAGTAAAAATCTTTATTTTATTTTCTTTGCAAAGCTCTAAGGAAAAATGTATTTGTGGTCCTTGTCCCAGAACAATGGTTCTCAAATTGTGGTATGTGAGCTTTTTTTTAAATTTAATTCAATCCATTAGTGTGAAAATGTGTGACCCCTGGACAGATTCAGTTTTTTTGGTGAAGTATTAGGTATTATATTCACACAACGCATCCTTTTGATGAGTTTGCTGTCTTGCAGCTATAGTTCCTTGTTTTTTTGTCAGAGCGAACGACGTCCCTACCCTCGCCCCCTTTTTTTACATAAATATATTTAAAATAAACATCCATTAAAAATAGTTATTTAAATAAAATATAAGTAAGTTCATGAACTGAATTGTATGTATTGTATATTAATTCAGACACTGATGGCACAGCACTGTATTACATCTTTTTTTTCAACCAAAAATGCTTCTCACTGGTCAGGTGGTATTCTGCTGAAAAACCTATTTTACAGGGGGTACATCACTGAAAACAGGTGGAGAACCACTGCCATAAGCTACTGGCCTTTGATGAGATCTAGTGAGTGAGTATGGAATGGTCCTTTCTCACTGCAGCCCTGGACTTGTAGATAGCACAGGTGTTACTAATAACACTAGCAATGCCTCTGTTGGATCAAGAGTGACACTCAGCCATGTACCATCTAATCCAAAATGTCTCGAGCAGTCCGGGAAATGAGTCTTGGTATTATTTTGGTATCAAATAAATAAAACATTTATATACACACTATAACTATGAATATTCAGAGATTGATCCCGAGGCCATGCTGTGATACATCTCTGTTGAACTAAGCCCGAGTAGAGTTCGGAGCTGGTTGGTCAGTCCTGCTGATTTGCTTGACTTCACACCTGCTTTCAATCAAAACTAATGACCAGCTCCTCCTGGATGCTCAGTGGGGCCATCAGACATACATGAAGGTGAAATACATCATTCTTAAGGCCAAAATCTCTCTCAGCCAGGGAGCTGTAAAATCTCCATTGTTTCCCGCACGTTGTGAAATAATACATTAATCGATAGACGTGTCGGTACTTCCTTGCATCAAGATGAGTGCAGTTAATTTGACGGATGAGGACAGCATCAATCTGCAGCCTGTTGACATGGACTTGACTTGTAATGCCAGCCCTTCATACCAGCAGGTAATGTTTTTTTTGTTGTTTGAATGGAACAGTACAAAGGCTCAGATTCAGTATCATGTTGTACTCATGGGTTTTAGCATCTTTGACCTGTCAGGATGCTTGTCCCCAGGCCAGAAGACCTTGAACACACCCTACGATTCTGCTCCTCTGCACTGCGGTTTAGTTTCCAGTCTGGTTTGTCTTCTTTGTGTTTTAGACTGAGCCGCAGACCATGAGCGTGTACCTCCGAGTCAGGCCCTTCTCCAGAGAGGAACTTTCTGACGGGGAGGATCAGGTACAAACACACCTCCTATGAGGCATGCTGCACACACAAGCCATCGTTGAGATGCAACCGTATGAACTGGTGGTTTCTCCTCAGGGTTGTGTTGTGATTGAAAACAACCAGACTGTGACACTGAAAGCACCAAAGGGTTCTGCCACCATGAAGAGCAGTGAGAAGGGCATCGGCATGTCACTCCACAAATTCTCCTTCTCACAGGTCTGCAACATTGGAAATTGTAGTACTGCTCGCATATCTGCCGGAAATATACTGTGGACGAGCTTTGTGCTATTTTATTCAAATGTTTTTCTCTTGGCTTTTAGATTTTTGGACAAGAGATGACCCAGTCTGAGCTTTTTGAGGACACTGTCAAAAGCCAAATGTCTGATTTCTTGGATGGGAAGAATGCGCTAATATTTAGCTATGGTGTAACCAACGCAGGGAAAACTTACACAATCCAAGGTAAAGATGGAAGCTCAACATATCTGAATTAGCGTAGAAGTTGCTCTGCCGGTCTTCAGTATGTTGCGAAATGTTTTAGGGACTCCAAAAGAGCCAGGCATACTCCCTCGAGTGCTGGACGCCACCTTCCACTACATCAGGGGCCGTCTGTATGAGGGGATGGACCTGAAGCCCTACCTCAGGAATGGTGCACAGTATCTGGATCCAGATCAAGTCCAGCAGGAGAAAAGTGCCAAAGCTGCCATTTTTGCTTCAGTCAAAGATGTGAGGGAGAAGTCTTGCTAATTTTTTTTTTTTATTAAGGCATTGACAGAAATATTGTTGTGAATTCTTTTAATTGATAACACCCCAATGCTCTCAATTTCTTTTTGCCCATCCAGGATTGTGATCCTCCCCGAGCCAGTGGTGTTTTAGAGTCCTTGTCTTCTCCCTCCACCTGTTTCTCTTCCTCCCCTTTGTCCTACGATCATACCGGTAGCGCTCATACATTATACACAAACAAAACATGTATTGTCTTGCATTGTGGAAAACGAGTTAAGCCTGATGTAGTCCCAGCATGGACTCAAATGAGTAGGTGCTCAAAATGTCATTATGTAGGATCCTTAAATGTTTCTCTTTCACGCTCTGTATTCATCTACTTTTTTAGTGTTGGCACGCGACCCAACCGAAGCAAGCAGCAGCCAGTTTGCTTTATGGGTTGCATTCTTTGAAATCTACAATGAGTGTGTGTACGATTTGCTTCAATCCCCCTTGTGCTCAAAGTCCAAGAGACGTGCTGCTCTTAGAGTGTGCGACGATGGTGCTGGAAATGCTTACGTTAAAGGTGAGCGGGACTTCATCAGGTCTTGAGTTGGTAGAAATAAACAGCAGTAGTCTTCATGTTGCTCGAGGGTTAAAACTGAATTGGAATGATTTCAGATCTCAGATGGATTAACATCCAGACCCTGGGAGAAGCCTCCAAACTGCTGCTGTTCGGAAACAAAAACAGAAGTGCTGCAGCAACAAAGATGAACCAGTCGTCAAGCAGAAGGCAAACTTTACTTGTCATCGTGTTTGTGCAATTTTTTTTTCTTCTGTTTTCAAAACTCAACCCAGTTTTCCTTACAGCCACAGCATATTTACCATGAAGTTACTGAAGATTGATGGCAGTACAGTTGAAAGGATCTCAGAGTATGTATCTGCCAGAGATGTCATGAATATTCTAGCCTGCATTTGTTCAAGTAGCTGTGAGGAATTGTAGGCTCAAATATTTCACTAACGTGTACTAAAATCTACTGTACTACTGCTACATGCATATTGTGGAAATTTTAATCAAGTTTCTAGGAGAACTATGTAAAATAACTGTGGAAAAGTATGGCACATGGTGATTGTAATAATAAAAAGGGCATACAGTAAAGAAACTGAACAAGACAGACATGACCGTGGAAGATAATTTTATCGAAGCCTTACTGCTTCTGAGTTATTGGACCAGATTGAAAGTTTGTTGTTTTTTGGCCCTCTCAAGCACCATGAAAAGAGTTATAATGCATAAAATAACTTTATTTGTGTTTCTCAGGTTTTCTTTGTGTGACCTGGCCGGCTCAGAACGATGCAACAAAACCAAGACGTTCGGGGAGAGGCTGAGGGAGGCAGGCAACATCAACACCTCCCTGCTTATTCTGGGGAAGTGCATCACTGCCCTCCGCAACAATCAGACTGACCGGTACAGTTGATTCTTAATGTCACCAGCTACAAATACTTGTTTGACAAGTGAAGCCAGGCAGCGGCGACTCTAAAGAATGTGGACGTTTTTGCATTGCTAAAGCCCTGCAACATGTGCTTTTGCGTTGTTAAAGCCCTCCGTTTGTTTTCTTCTGTGCCGTTTACCAGAGTGAAGAGCAGCAACATTCCTTTCAGAGAGAGTAAGCTCACCAAGCTCTTCCAGGCTGTTTTCTGTGGCAAAGGAAGGGCGTCAATGATCGTCAACATCAACCAGTGTGCTTCCACTTATGATGAGACTCTCCATGTTATGAAATTCTCTGCTGTTGCCAAACAGGTTAGTCTTGAGTATGTAATGGTGCGAGAGTGAGCGGGATCTTTTTTTTAAATGCCACGGATCTTCCCTGTGCTGTCTTTAGGTGATGCAGGTGATCCCAGACAAGCCTCTGGAGTCTCTGGCTCCATGCTTGGTCGGCCGTGATGGCAAGCCTCTGAGCAATGGAGGGATCGACAGCCAGGCCCTTGAGAGCGACCTGTCGGAGGAGGAGCTGCTGGATGAGGAAGACGAGGCGAACATGTCTTTGCTGCCACAGAATGTAAAACTGCTGCTCCATGTCACAGTCCTTGTTTCAAAAATGTACCAGAGATGAACTTGTCTCCAATTGTATTTTTGGTATCAGTATCAGCCCCATGTATTTTACTAACAGGTTTGCCTTCAGGTTATGATGTCAAAGCCATTTCTTCCAGAAATCCTTTTGGGTTACGGCAACAAAGTACTACTACTAAGAATTACTTGGTTGAGTAAAAGGTCATGATTTGTTTTGAAAAAGACCCTTTCTGGTAGAAAGCCCTGAAGGCAAACGTCTCCCGTATAGAAATATCTCGACAACATTGGCGAGCTAGCACGCTAAACTAAGAAAGGGCATATCACCTGCTGAATATCTGCATGTTTGCATCGTCACTGAGAACATATTGACGTAGCATTTAGTTCAAAGCACTGCTTTGCCAAACTACCTTTGTCCTCTGTAGATTCTTAATGCCTTGTCAAATACAATATTGTGGAAAATGTAATTTATCCTAAGATGCACTGTGCAGATCAAACATATCTTCCTGAATGTTTTTACTTTCACTTTCCTAGGAGATGGTGAATATGATTGAAAGCCTGCAAATCAAACTCCTGGCTGAGCGAAGAAGAAACCTGGTTCAGGAAATGGAGATTCGGAAGGAAATGGGAGATGCCATGTTGCAACAGCTCATGGAGAGTGAAGAGCTCCGCATGTAGGTTACATTTCATTTAGCTGACGCTTTTATCCATAGCGACTTACAATAAGTGCATTCAACCATGAGTACAAACTCGGAACAAGAATCAAGAAAGTACAATTTTTTTTTCAAGAAAGATAAACTACTAAGTGCTACTACGGTGCTACCTTTTTTAAATTCAAGATATAATAAAAAAATATGTTTTTAGTTTGCGACGGAAGATGTAGAGACTTTCTGCTATCTTGATGTCAATGGGGAGTGTGCGAGCGTGTGTATGTTCACTCACTAAACCCTTTGTTAAAAATGTATCTGAGGTTTGCTTTTACTGTTTAGTCGACAAATCGAGGAGCAGAAGGAGAGCTACCAAGAAAAGCTGGAGAACACGTTTGAGATGTACAAGGAAGCTATCAAAGAGCATGCCTACCAGTGTGCTATGAACGATCTGGAGGATGACTATGTACCTCTTGAGGAGTTCATTGCTGTACAGGAGAAAATGGAGGCATGTCATTTGATCACTGGTTTTTGTTATGTCTCACTAAAATGTACTGCAATCCCCACTGCTATATTGAATTATGTTAACCAACCAAGCGGTCAAATTTTTGGTTTGTCATCAACTTAACATCTGTCTCTCTCACTGTGCGTAGGCCCTGAAACGTAAAGTGTCAGAGTTGGACACCTTCACGTCCAGTATTGGACAAGGATTGTGTGCAGTTCCAACAGTGGACCAGTCGTGCCAGACTCAACCATCCAAAGAGACAGAAGCAAGAGGTTATCATACGGCATATTCATACACAAAGCTTAGCACCTTCCTCTTTCAGGAAAGTTTCTCTCGGATGAATGTATAGACAACATTGTTTTATATGGCAGTGTTTCAAGAGAAGTACACATGAGTTTTTAAGTTAAGATGCATGTTTTTAGCTTTTTTCTGTCTTTGAATTTGGTGTATTTTCTATTCTGTATTTATATTGGTAATTCTCTCAGTCTGTTTCATTGGGCTCACAAGCTTTTGTTATAAAGGCAATAAACGTCACTCGGCTCATTTCCTCCCCACAGCGGAAGATCGCTGCAAATGGCTGTACAAAGAAAAATGTGCCATAGAGATGATGTGTGAGGATAAACAACAGGTAAAGTGGGCAAAATTTGAGTTCTGTAATTTAATTAAACTTTGCCTGAGGCTGGTTCTGCAAGCACTTGCTCAGTTTTACATTTAATGTTCGGTTCAGTTGATTTTGTCCTTAGAGAAAAGGTTGATGGACCTTAGTGAAACACTTCAGAAGGTCAGAGATGGCTTCTTGGAGAAATCGGCTGATGTGGAGGTTTTACAGAAGAAGTGTGACGATCAGGTAAGATAATACAAAGTGGGACAAATTATACTTGTAATGGCTTTAATAAATAATACAATGTGAGCTGTTTGACTGGCTCTAAACATGATGACCCCCACCTTTTATGGAAATTATTATTATATACTTTTTTTTTTCACAAGACAAAATCTATGGACGACATCCTACGGCAGAGTGTTGAAAAGGACCGGGAGATTGCCTCAATGAAGGCAGAACTTGCCACCCTTTCCCAGAAGTCTCCTGTGAAGCCCAAAATGAAGCGAGGCCTGCTTGCCAACATCAAGGAAGCGGTGAATTCTCCACGGAAGGGTACACCGGGGCGACCGCTCAGGAAAACGGTTAAGACTGAACACCACTGAACAGCATCTGTACAAAAGGAGATTCCTGGACAGTTTTAGGGTACCTGTAAATTAAACCGCAAGTGTGATTGATTTATTTTATTCAGGTGTAGTGTTTCTAATGATTGTATTTTAATGTTTTGTTTTTAATTCAAATTAAATTGCTCAAACTTCAATGTGTGAAGTAATTTCTTAATCATTTCCAGTATCAAGTCTTACTTTTTGAATAACTCTACTTTAAATCTTCATTTGTGACATTTCATGGGCACATGCATACATTTAGATTTCTTGTGCTGTATACATAGAAACACATGCACACTTCTATAGAGCTATCACGCCAGAAAACTCATGCGTTGAACACACTGAACCTGGTCAAAGGAGGCCATCCATTATCGAGAGCCTGAGGAAAAGTAAACGACCAAAGACCCTGATGGGACTAAGGAAACCACACACAAGGTTCAATTCCTTAAGTGCATCAATATTTAATTTGCTTATTGGTGTATCTTTGCACACATCCACTAAGATCCCTTCATTCCTAACCAATGCAATATAAGAAACATGACTAATATTTCATGCATACATCATGCTAATGTGTTACGTAGTATATTGACCTTTACAGTTGAGTGAATGAGGTAACGTAGTGCAGCCTCCTCTCGGTTAGTGAAAGGGCCATTGTGGGAGAGACAGCCAGCTGCTCTTCTATCTCTCTCTGGTCGCAGTGATAGTTAATGAGATTAGCTGTTCGTCTTGGCCTGCGTCAGTGCAAAGGGGTCAATCACAGGATTAGCACCTTGCTGAGGAGTTACATCAGTTAATTACACTTTTTTTTTTTTCCCTCATTACTTAGACTTTCCTACTTCTGGCTCTTTGTGAGATATTATTTTTATCCACCAAAGCATGTTTAGCACCCGTAACTGCAATTTAGTCATTGGAGTGGAAGTTTGCAATGCATCATGCGGCTCTGGGACTGAGTCTGTCTCCACCCTCAGCCACTGAATGAAGCATCTTCCCGGGGCGGAAGAGGAGCAGGGGCAGCCAGAGAAGTGACGGGCAGCTGGGCCAAAATCTTGCCTACTGTGGCAGAGTCTGAGACTCTGGACAAGTCATCCTCATGCCACTTGTAAATAACAAAGTAGGCAATGATTGCACAGTTGGCACAGACGAGGCTTTGGCTGACGGAAAGGCTCTGGTGGATTCTTTGATTAAGGTAAGCTGCTTCAAGTTTTAAAAGTCTCTTATTTATGCCACGACTATTTAGGAAATATAATGTTGTGGTGTCACATAGTGCATGAATTATAGTCAGTGTGGTATTTATTTTACAATTGAAGGAGAAAGAAGAAATGTCACCTACGAGTTTGATACAACTATCTTTTACACCGCATTTTGTTCTAAAGTGTTCCTATTTTTGTCATCAGCAATTCTATCGTTACTATTGTTTTCATTTATATTATATTTATATTCATATTTCACAGACTAAACCTATACTAGATATCCAAGTATCCTCTCCCCACCCTGTGGCTAAAAAAGCACTCTCGCTGAAAATAATTTCTTGGTCCACTGCGTCTTTGTGACCAATATCTTTGTTGGATAATGCCACGGCCATGCATGCATTTAGTCTATTATTGACATGAATGCAGTTCTTTCAACTGTAATTTACTATAATAGTATTTATGGGTATGGCATGTAGTATGTCATGTTGGAAATATTTTTTGTGCAGTGAGAAAAAAAAAGTATTTGGTCATCTACAAATCCTAAATTTAGCTTGACCCTGAATATTTGCTTGATATGCAGTTGGTGTATTTTTTTGTACTTAGAGCTTTTACTAACATTAAGAATTTTAAATGAACTATTGGAACAGTAGTAAGGTTTAAGTTATTCACAAATACTGTATGGAAATGCATAAATGCCAATGAATACAGCATATGTAGTTATCATTGTTGTATTCCCTTTTATCTTTCCACGCTCTGAGTGCACAAGGTTGTTTTGGCTTATCTAGAAATAGATCAATGATAAGGAGATTAATTGTGATATTTTTCATTGAAACTCCTCCTGCTAATCCTCCATGGCTAAGCTAATGCCTATTAATAAAACACAGTGTTAGGATATGATCTAAATCATAAAAGCAGAATTGTTTTTACACTGTTATTGTTACAAGCAGCTTCAGATAACTAATGGATATGGTTTCTTACCAAGCCAAAGGCCAGTATATATTTGCTTTAGGAAGCACGGTTTTTGTCTATTTGTCTTTTAAACACTGGACATATTTTTAACCTTAATAACAAAATGAATATGTTCACTAGAGGACAGTTAGTGGTCTACTCTGGCTACTAGTGTCTTTAATTGTATTTTTTAAAAATCTCCTTTGCCTTTTTTTATATTTATCTTGTTTATTGTGTATGTATATAAGTACTAAGAGCTATGTGAAACCGGAGTCAAATTCAGTGTATGTATAAACACACATGGCCAATAAAGCTGATTCTGATTCTACTGTATACTGTGTTGGCTGATGTGCACAGTTGGGGCGCGTATTGATACCAAGCACATTGGATGTTGCTGTTATAAACTTTGAGTTCCAGGATGCAAGGCACAGATTTTTGCCTCCAACGCCTGTGTATCGGACAGGTTTCAGGTCTGAGTTTTTATCAGAAAGTAATCACTTCTCTGGGATATCCAGCAAAGGACACTATAAAACATATTCACTCCAAACAACTATAGAGGTGTGTTGGTTGCTAGCACACAGCTTCAGGCACAATGAAATCTTCATTTTTATTTTCTCCACACAGGTGGTGGCATGTTACCGGCACTTGGCCTCATGTGTGGGTGGGTGCACAGACAGTTTGCAGCTGCGGGAGGAGTTGCGGCAAACACGAGAGAAGGCCCAAACATTGTCCATGTCCATCTGTAATCTTCTGACCTCACATCTCCGAAACAAGAGCCTGCCTGAGGGGCAGCGGAGGGAGATGGAGCTCCTCTGGGTGGCCTTCTCCTCCAGCCTAGAGCTCCTCCATGTTGACATGTGCAAAGTTTTCAACGTGGCTGAAATCTTCTCTCTGGCCAACACTGATAGCCTGGTGCAAACTGGCCTACAAGGTAAATTATAGCCCTGCACCTCTTACTGTATAAGTGAATAGTACTTCAGGGAGTAGATTGGCCAGGGACTACATTTAGGAGGTAATAAATACTATACAAAATCATGACAGAGATGAATTGGGTGTGAATAGGACTCACTGAGTAGCGAAATTTAGTTTTGTGTTTAATGTTGCAGGGATTCCCACGTTTTCAGTGGTCAGGATGGTTCAGTATCAATTACCAGATTTAAAAATATGTTTCTAGAAATCTCTTAAATATGTATTTGACTTCATATAAATGTGTAAATACTCTGATATGCCAAATGTTCATCTCACATCCTATTTATGCAAATCAAACCATGATGTCATGAAATTAGTGTGTGTGTGTGTGTGTGTGTGGGCGGGGGGGGGGGGGGGGGGGTTGCAGGCAGCTACTACTTTTCTTTAAAATCTATACTGATGGCAATAGATACAATTTTGTTAAAAAATGCAGTCTGATAAAACAGCAGTGCAATAAATACCTTAATGAAGGGTATGATTGTCAGTCTTTTGTTGAATTAATTTTAGAGAGGCATTGATGGCCATTTTGGAGGATGTACGTTGTGATGTTGAAACGTATCGCATTATACAGAGACGCGTCTCTGTTGTTTAGCCCAATGGTTCACAACCTAGAGGTTGGGGGGAAAAACAAGACCATATTAATAATTAAATATTTTAGACTTTTCTTTCACTTCATATCGCCTTCCAAGTGATATTATTTGTCCCAGAATAGGCTTTATTGAGTGTTTGTGATGGGGAGAGGGGGGGGGGGGGGTTCTGGTGGGTCAGGGGGAGATAAAAAGTGCCTAGAGCACATAGACGAGGCCTTTTGTGCCAGCTGTTGAAACTAAACAAAGTGGTGTGTCGCAATGCAAAAAGGTTGAGAGCCACTTCAGCCTACCCTCACCGATATGAATCATAGAAACACTTGAACATTATAACCGTCATGGGGTGAAAATGTATTGCAGGACTGTTGCAGGCTGCATTAGAATCAGTTAAATCATGTTTGACTGGATAAAACGTTTAATTTTGTCAATGCAGGAGGAGGCAGTGAGGTGGCAGCCCGGGCCCTCAGTCTGCCAGACCTGAACCAAGCTCAGACCCCAACCCTCCCTGCTGGGCTCGAAAGCCAGGAGCGCAACACCATGGAGCAGGAGATCAGCCAAATTGACCACATGATCAATGACATGGAGATGAAGGTCAACGTGATGCGCTGGATGGTGGAGCCCCATGGGCCACAGTACGCAGACCCGCTCAGCAGCACCGACAGCGCCTCCCTGGCTCTGGTCTCCGTCGATGAGGAGCAGCCTGGACACCAGCCTCTATGCCAGCGCAGTCAAATCTTTGTGCTCTTATTGATGTTTGCTGTTGTTTTGGTGTCAGCCACTTTATCTGTCTGTATTGTCTTCTTGTCATGAGCGAAACCTTATTACACTCAACTTATTGTATTTCTTTAAAAAACCCAATAATGGTCAGTAATACTGACATAAATAACTACTGCAATTACAGTAGTTTTCTCTTTCCATACTCCTTCTAGGACAAGGTGTATTTTGTAAGAGCAGCTAAATGATCTACTCGTGCATGAGATTTGTCTAAAGATATGTTGCAATAAATCTGGATGCAAACCAGTTTGCCATTTATTGCGCTGAATCCAATACACTTTAAACTGTCTTTGTTGAACAAAGTAACAATAAAAAAACATGTTGGCCAGTGAGATCTGGTTTAGAATAAAATATATTATACAATATAGGACAGGTGGTTTATTTACAAAAAAATAATAGAGCTTATATTTCCCATTGTTCAGTACAGTGCATTCTCTTTTCCTAAAAATAAGAAAAGTCAGAAAGACGTTTTATTCCTTGTTGCCATTGAGAAGATATAGGTGCTGATGCTTTGTAGTTAATATACTGAAATAAGCAGAATATTCACTTCCAATGACTTTTTTGATTCAGTTTACTTATGTATATATCTTTGCAGTAGACTGACAATGTATGGTTATGCATTGAAGAAATATCAACTTTGATCTGACTGTTATTTTTCATTCATTTTACTGTCTAGCACCATGGTAAAGCACCAAATATGTGTATGCAAAGCAACAGGAAATGTACAGAATTTAAACTGCATTAAATTACCCATTCTACTATTGTTTTTGTTCAGTTGTTTTTACTTTGAAAAAGGTTAATACAATACAAATATGATAGGATCTACGAACGTCTGTGTAGCTTATATGGCTTGCAGGATGTATTATAACTGTGGGTCACATTAATTGTCATGCCTTATTATGAAGAAACACAATTGATTATGGTGAGATGACAGAATAATAATTTTGGGATGTTGAGGAAATACAAACTGACTCATCAAATGCAATTATACAGACATAATTGAAGACACTTGAGTCTAATGTTATTTTATGATATTGTGATGTAAAACTATAATGGGGTGACTGTGGCTCACTGGTTAGCAAGTCTTTCAATCAGAGGATCGGTGGTTTGATCCCAGGCTCTGGTAGTCCATGACGTTGTGTCCTTGAGCAAGACACTTAACCCTAATTGCTCACTGTTGCTGTGTCTATGGTCTACTATATATCATGTAAGTTGCTTTGGATAAAAGCGTCAGCGAAATGTAATGTACACCAACCTTATGGTTAAAAAGTCTACAGTTAAAATTATAATAAATAATAAGATAGATAATTAAGAGCCATTTTTAACAATTGTTTCAGTTTCATTTGGAAACAGTTCGATATCTACCTGCCAATGTGACTTCTGCTGCCACCTCACAATACAACACACATGAGTAACGCATTTCTGAAACACGTGAGCTTTATTCTGAAGGGCGTGGGACCGGACGTGGGAAAGTTTAACGCGCCTCGCTCTCTTGTCTGACGGGATGGCGGGGGCGGCAAATAACTAACTAGGTAAAAAGTTTCAATGCAGCTAAGACAGAGAGGCAGTACGGTGCCCGGGATTCTCACAGACGGGAGTACAGCCCAGCAGCTGCTAGCGTAACACTCAGCCTCGACAATGGTGCTGAAAGAGTGTCATTCGTGACTCAAACGTCTGGGCGTTAACCACCCGGAAAAGCGGGGCGACCACTTTACTCGGAACCGAGTCGGCAGCTTTGTGATGTCCACCGTGTCCCCGAGCATGTCGGGCTTGACAGCTGTCAACAAGCTCCCGTGTGTCCGCTGTGTCGTCCTTCCACCTCCGAGGAGCTTGCAGAAGCCGCTATGGAGAGGGAGACGAGCTTCACTGAAGGTTATGCTTGTGTCCGCGGGGACACGGGTGTCCGCAAGAGGTAACTGGACTCGTTTGTTCTCCCCAACTCTCTAAGCCCGCTCCTGGGCTGACGTTATCTCACGTTAAAGCTCCAGGTTGTGCTTGAATGGGGTGATGTAGTACGTGTAAAGTTTGTAAACGATAGATAACCTAGTTAAGTGCCCTTTTCTAATCCCACACGCGACACAATGCTCATCACAGCACAAAGTCCATTACCGGAAAACTTGTCGTAAACTCTTGTTTGAGTGTCAAAATAAAAGTCATCCACTTCCCTTGGATATAATGAAGCATCCATGGGAACCGCTGAATGCACTAACTATACACTTCTTCAGGAGCAACGCTTTGTAAACCACCCAGTGTCCTCTAGATCCTCCTAAAGCCAGACCTGATGCTAAATCTGCAATGTTTTCAGTAGACACCTTTGCCTGTATCCCCACACTGTATTTACATAATGACACATGGCCTCCCATTATTTTGAGGTTTGTCGCCAGCACAGACGGTTGAGTGTTGTGTTTTTAAATATATATTCTTCATCAACAAACTATCTTCAAATTGTTTAAATGGTGGACATTTGTGAATTATGTCCAACCTGTACTCACCCACCACGTGTTGTTGTTGTTGTTGTTGTGATTGGTATAATAAAGCAGTAAAGAAAAGTGGCATAGGATCTATAATGGGAACAATGGCACAGGAGCAAAAAAAACAGTGACAAAGTATATACAATATGCTACTTTTAAAACACTTATACAATTATCAATTCGTTCACATATGAGTAAGTTTTGGAGTATGCAAGTGTGTTAGTTCATAATTATTCTTCTAATATGAAACACTAAATGAGAAGTATGGGCTGTAATGGTTGATAAATATAAGGCTCCATAATATAAAGAAACGTTTAAGTAAATGTATATTCCATTTTATGTCCGCAATATGTGCATTTTATATTTTTAATAGGTCAAATCTGTCCTAAAAACACCTTGTGTTATTAGTTATATATCAATGCTTAGTGTATTTGTAAAATGTGATGTTTACATTGCTTTAATAAAAAGCTTCAAGATGGAAGTTACATAAAAATGGGTAATGTTAAAATAAAGGATAAATAAAGGAAGGGAAAAGTAATATTTCTACACTTGTGGTGTCTGGGTAATGCTCAATTTCTTGTATCTTCACTTCCATCTTCATATCACTGATTTCAGGGCTGAGTACCTCAATTAGAGCTCCCCAGTATCTGAATCCAGATGTGCCAAGGTCTGAAAGCGGGAAGCTGTTTTTTGATACCCATGCAGTGGTGCGACTCTTTGAGGAAAATGGTTTGGCTTTCATTTGTCACTTAAAAAAAATAAAGTCACAATATTACTCTGCTTCGTCAAAAACAAGCTGTTGATTTACCTCACGCAGACACACTTGTCGTTGAACAGGCTTCACGACTCAGCAAGCCGAGGTGATGGTTCAAGTGCTGGTGAGGATGACAAAGTCGAACATGGACGTCGTCTACACTGACATGGTCACTAAAGTGCAGCAGGTGAGACAGTAGGAGGAGGTTTGTTTCTCGTACCTTTACTGTAAATACAGTAAGCACGACGTTGCCACCTCTCAAAAAGCTGTTCCTCAAGTCCTGTAAATGTCACTGAACTGAGAACATTGTGTCTCCTTGTCCCCTGATAGAAAACAGGTGCTTACCGTGCAAAACGGAGTGTAACTCACTGTGTGCAATGCAGACAGAGGAGGCAAATTAAATCTATCTGGATTTATTTCAATTTTGGATTTACCTTGATGCCTTATAAGTTTTAAAAAACAAACAAAAAAACTCTTCATACTCAATATCACATCACCATATCATCTGGATTTCCCGTTGTTCTCATTTCCATAACTGTCCTTTGTGTCCAAATGAGTAATTTGCTTTGCATAACTATGTTTTTTTCGTCTGTAACTTTCGCTCTGGCAGGAGATCATGTTGCAGCGTGTGATGTCTCAAATTGCCGCCGTGAAGAAGGACATGATCATCCTTGAGAAGAGCGAGTTCACTACTCTACTGGCAGAGAGCGAGGCAAGTTTGGTTACCAGCTGCACTGCACATGTGAATATAGATTATACATTCAAGTTGGACAATTGAATGGTCACATCAATAGTCTGAATTAAAAATATAAAGCACAATAATAATAATTTAAATAAATACTAATCACTCCAGCTAACAAAGTAGTGTAAGTTGCTTTTACATTAATGACTCTGTGCAGTATGTTCTGTCTGTTGTTCTCTTTTCTGATTCATATGATTTTGATATTTAACATTTATTCCAGAAACTCAAGATCCAGTTATTGCAGTTCAAGGTCCAACTGGCTGTAAGTGTTCATTCTGATTTACTCAAAACACTTCATGTCCAAGTTTGATGGTAGAAGCATTCCTTTAGAGGCATTTCATCACTCTTTTCCTCATCCAAGATGTTTTTATTTTACGCTTTCCTTTGCGTCTCTCCACGGCCACCTTGCAGGATGTCATGAATAAAGTGCGCTGTGACACTGTTATGGACATGCATTTGGAGAAAAGTCATGCAAAAGAATTGGTAAGTGCTTGAGAACATTACATTAGCGTTTGGAGATCCGTATCTACACAGTAGATAATGACTTCCTATTTCTTTTCAAAACAAAACTTTGTTTGTCATTTTCAGAAAGTAAAGCATGAGAAGATGCTTCTAGAAACGCGAACTGAGATTATGGAAATGGTTTGTATATGTGCAGTACACATTCACATCCAATCTCAAATGCATGGTTATCTACATAATGTACAGTCTGGTCAGACAATGGTTCAGTTGTGACACCTGTTCTTTTAGAAAAACCTTACAGCCTAAACAAAACCTTGTTGTGCAAAACGTAGTATACTTTAAAAATAAAGTACTTTTGAAATGTCATAAATGTTATAAATATCTGTAAGATCTTTGGTCTTATTGTCAATGTTTCTGTCTTATCTTTTAATGCTCTCCTTTTTACAGACAGCAGAGCAAGATCGTCATATATCTCAGACCAACATGAAAATAGACACCGAAGTGGCCGGTTTGAAAACCATGTTAGAATCTCATAAACTGGATACTATAAAATACCTTGCAGGTAGGACATTGTGCGTTGTTGTTGCATGGAATCAGATACCACGGCATTGGACTGTCAAATGGTCTTTATTGCAGTGGGGAAGAAACGGTATATTAAGTGGGTTAATGCGGGTTAACTATTGCAATTTAAACATTAAGCATTATTAATTTAAAACATTTTCAATACAAGAAAGTGCTCATTTTGAGTGTCTAAGCTTAAATTTGAGGGAAACTGAATTTTTCAACTTTTCATAAGTTGAATACATGTGAAGTAAATGACTGTGACTTACTTACCGATGCTTTTTTCTTTTTTAGGTTCAGTGTTCACCTGTCTCACGGTGGTCTTGGGTTTCTATCGTATTTGGATGTAAGCAGGACTACGACTGTGATTTTAGTAGAAGTAGAAGTAGAAGTTATATTTTAAGATTAGAGCCCCCCCCCCCCACCCACACACACACACACACACACACACACACACACACACACACACACACACACACACACCAGAGCTGGTAATGTTTTAACTATATCATGGTTATTTTTTGGCAGCCAGAACGTATTTGATAAATATACTTAAAAGTTTTAGAAACTTAAAAAAAACATATACTTTAAAACAAAAAAATGTGTATGTATATATCACACTGTATAGAGAAGATCAAAAGTTGGAGCTATATTACCACAGATATTTAACCTGTATCTATCTATCTATATGCTTTGTGGTCTAAGAAATGTTTAAAAGATAATATACATTAAATTAATTGTCAATAAATGTCAACTTTTTGCCAACAAGTTAAGTGTCTCTTTCAATGGATTCTTTTGTGTAGAGATACATTGTATGGTACTGTTGTTGGGAACTGGCAATTACTCTGCTGTAAGTCTTATGTAAACTCAGGTTGATTTAATCTCCCCTGTGTTTCAATTGCTTGTTATCATATTTATAATCCATAATGTAGCCTAACAAAAATATGGGACATCTGTGTACTGAAACTCTGTGATCTGGAAATGTGATTTAGTTTAAGGAGTGATAGTAATAGTTTTCTAATGATGTCAGGGGGTTTATCGCGGATAAAAAGTGGTTGTCTTGAGGGAAATAATGCCCAGAAAATAAACAGCTGATGAGGCACGTCATAGACAGTTTAGCCTGGCTCTTAGTTTGAAAGACACCTGAACCGGAAGTGCTTGTCCTAGTGGACCTGAGTTACTCCAATGTGTTCACTACTGCCGACATGTGTTTCGCTGTCAAATAAGCGTTTATCCAACAACTAGCCACGCGCTATTGTATCGTAGGTTTACATGTGTGTGTTTTAAGGATACGTTTTAACAGATAGCTCGTTGTAATGACTCGCATTGTAAAGTAAGAACAGTTCGCGGCTAAGCTAGCAGGAGGAACCAAAGTAACGTTATAGATAACAGGTGAAGAGGCTGGGTTTGTACGTTTGACACGAGGTGTGTCTTAATCTTCTGAGAGAAAACAAAAAGCACAATTACTGCTTGACAAGTGTGTGCAATAGTTGGCAACAGCTTTATTGAGATATTCTTAAATGCAACAATGTTGCCACCAGTCTGAGTGGGTTGAGTAACGTAACTTGAGCGTAAAATATAATGACAATGCTACTAACTAGCTAACTATATCAGACGTGTGTTCGCTGGCAGAGTAAGCCATGAAGGCTTTCGGGCGTATTAGTACTGTTTCTCTATACATGGCTGCTTTGTACCACCTGATTTGCTGAAATATGTCTTATTGCTGTATTACAGGCACGATTGTGTGTTTCTGACGCGACGATGGCGGACGCGTTTAGCAGCAGCTCGGAAACCGTGATTCAGCGCGTGGTGGACGTGACAGTGAAGACAACTACGCCTCTGGCGAAACTCGAAGAGTTGTATCAGATAAAGAAGACTTGCGACTTCATCAGTGAGCATCAGTTTGAAAAGGTGAGGACGTGTGTTGTTGTTTTTACACTAAAGTAAAATACGTTTAATAAGTGTATATAATGTCTTCAGTTAGGCAGCTGGAGTTCATTCAAGTGCAGGAACGCCAGATGCACGTCACTTTGCAATGTATTAATAATAATAATAATAATATTGTGGTTGATGTGCGCAGGTTGCGCTGCAGTTCCCCGATGAGCTGCTGGTGGATTCTGTTGCAGTAGCGGTGGAGATTGAGAGAATCAGTAATGCCAAGCCGTTCATTTTGGGAGATACGTCCTATGGCAGGTAACTCACCAGGTTTAGCTGAGAAAGATCTGTCTTGGTTTAATTATGCATTGTGCATTATGCATATGTGTTCTAGTGCTTTAGTTCTTCATGCTAAGTGAGGTGAAAAAAAAGTAGTGAGCAGTTGTACCTGTTCCTGGTGGTTCTGAAAAAGTCACACTATGCTTTACCATCTTTTATCCAGCACTCGCATGCAATTCTGAATTTTGAACAGCTTTTCTAACACTGATTGACTAAGTGTGTATAATAATCTTTTGATAGTTTTCATTTATTTTATTGATCTTGAAAAATATCAGCTTTAGCTTATCCACTCAGAGTATAAAGGAGATGTTTCAGCACATTTTAGTAAGTAAAGTGCTAAGATAAAGGTGTTGTTGGGTTCTCTTGAGCAGCTGCTGTGTGGACGAGGTGGCTGCAGAACACGTCGGAGCCGACTGCATTGTGCACTACGGCAGCGCCTGCCTCAGCCCGTCCAAGAGGCTGCCACTGATGTACGTCTTTGAGCGAAGGCCGGTGGATCTTGAGAAGTGCAGCTCTGCCTTCAGAGAACTCCACCCCGACACACGGAGTCACGTCGTCATCCTCTTTGACGTCAACTATGTTCATGCTATGAGTAAGCTATGCTACTTATCCGATGTATGAAAGGGAGACTTTCTATTTATTCTATTATATTGAGTAGTAATTAATTTGAACCTAACCAGTCATCTTTCAAATCATAATGTGTAATTCCTCGAGAAAACAGGACAGCTTTAAGATGAAAAGTAGGACAAATTGACAGTTTTCGTTAATATATCCAGTTCAGTCATTTTAACCACAACTTGAGTTGAGTTAAAGTATTGAAATCTTGCCGATCCACATCTTAGCTTTATAAAGTTGTGTTAATGATTTCCTCTCAGTGACTGAATACAATATGTTTTTTTGAATGTTTTTCAGATGATCTTGTGACAATCCTGTTGCCAGAGTATCCAAACATTGTCCTTTCAGAACTCATTGTGGAAGGAGAGCAGTGTTACAGTCACGGACGGATTACAAAACAACATGACGACGCTCGTCTGGCAGAGCAAGACAACAGCCAGATTATTTATCAGTTTGGAAGGCGGTTCTCCTTGAGCAATGGTTTAAGCATCACGGATTACAGTATGTTCTATGTCGGTCAAGAGGGAGCAACGCTGACAAACTTCATGATGACGTGGAATCGCTGCTCCTTTTGTTCATTTGACCCCATGACAATGACGGGCAGGACTGAGTCCGTCAGCATCAACCGTGCTCTGATGAAGCGATATTACGCTATAGAAAGAGCCAAAGATGCCAATGTGGTTGGCATCCTAGTTGGCACACTCGGGGTGGCCGACTACCTCGGCATCATCCAGCAGTTGAAGGAGACCATTCGAGGAGCTGGCAAGAAGAGCTATGTGTTTGCCATGGGGAAACTGAACGTGCCCAAACTCGCAAACTTTCTTGAAATTGACATTTTTGTGTTAATTGCGTGTCCCGAGAACTCACTGCTGGACTCAAGTGAGTTCTATAAACCTGTAGTAACGCCATTTGAGTTGGAGGTGGCCTGCAACAAGAAGAGGGAGTGGTCAGAGGAATACGTCACAGACTTTCGACATCTCTTGCCAGGTTAGATGGGGATTTATTTATTCCCCTTCTAAAATGGGTATTGGTGGCTACTGTGAATATGAATATTATTCTATCCACATGTTTTTATGGAATTTAAGTAATACATTTGTAATGCTTTTCCCCTTTTAACACTTACAGATATTAGGGTTGGGTAGATTCAAAACCTTCTCCACCTCCATAGTTTACATAATATGAATACGATTTATATTTATTATCTAAACTTGTTGAGCCTACTCTATCTATATCTATATCTCTCTCTCTTACTAGTAGCCTAGAGAAGGCAGTAGAAATATTTTGCTATATCTAATTTATTCTTCTTATCCCAAACTTTCACCAGGTGGACAGAGCCATGTGCCTCTGGCCAATCAGCAGGAGGAGGCCGATGAGATTGGCGTGTCTTTAATCACAGGAGCGCTGCGAAGCCAGAATCTGTTGAACAGTGAGCCTGCAGTGTCTTCATTTGGCTCCTCTGTGGTCCTCAGGAACCAGACGCTGACTGTCGCCAACACAAACTCAGCTGGTATGAGACATTCACAAAGTCTGCTGCACAGAAGACGCCGTCGGAATTCATTTCCACACATCTATAAGTTTATTGTTAAGTCAAACAAACACATTTTGCTTTCTATTTTCAGCATCTTTTCTGGCAGAACGGAGCTGGCGTGGCTTAGAGAAGACGTTGGGGGAGACCCCTGTGGTGAAGGCAGTGGAGGGCAGGAGAGGCATCGCTATTGCCTATGAAGAGGAAGGAACGCCTCCATGACAATGCACCTGACGCACACAAGGACTCCAACAGATTATTTAATCGTGCTTGCTCAAATTAAATGTATAATATTTGTAATTACTGTAAGTAATAATGCCAAATTTTCATAAAATCTATATCGGATATCACTATTTTTTGTATCTCACTACTTTTCTGAATCACAGAATGTAACGCAACCAAATGTACCCATTGTGAAAAAAGATTTAACTTGATGAAAAAGTATTCAAACGTTGCATTCATGAAAAATGTTTAAACCCTAATTAATCAAATAGTTCCTGACCACTTTTCAGCCTTAGCCACTCTACTGTATTACTGGCTGTTTTCTATTCACATGTATTTATTGAAATGACTAGCCATTGACAGGAACTTCTTCCACAAAGGATGAAGGAAATATGCCAGTGTTCCCACTACATCGCCCCTCCAGCCAGTCCTGGTTAACTAAAGGAAAAATTAGAAATTATGAATTAAAATCATATTTCTCAAGCAAATGGCAATCTTTTTAAATATTTGGGATCTATATGGCCAAAATATAAGAGTCTCACCTCTAGAGAGTAATGTGATCGTATCTCCTTGATGAAAGTTGAGATCCTCTGGGTTTGACGACTCAAAGGAATGAAGTGCCACCAACTGAACCTCGCTCTGTGGACTTCCATCAGTTTGCTGAAAACACAAATTGCATATAGATAATAATTTAGTGCTCAATTTCATAATTACCCAAGCCAAAAAATAATCTTGTTTTGCACTGGCTTCATGACACTTGGTTTAACTTTCCCTTAGTGAGTACAGGAAGATGTAGCCCATAACTTAACATAGAGAATCAAATTATCCTATGATAAATTCATATATAACAATATATAGAAACAAAAATTTATTTTTCAGAAACACCATGAGGCCAGCATGCATAACAATGGGCCACTTACTTACCCCTTTGACGTTACACCACAAGGTGATGCGCAGACCACTGGCACGACGCCACACACTTGCCATGTCTGTGTTGGGAGTGATTACACTTTGTTCCGTTGCCTCGGGTGTTAAACTAAATCACAAAAAAATTGGACTTTATACTCGCTCAGCAATACAATTTTTCATTTAAATTGGAAGATTTTTTTTTTTTAAATGTGCACCTTACCTCAAAGTGATTGCAGTTGACGGGACATTCAGTTTCTTACTGATTTTCTCAATCAGTATTGCAGAGGGAGACCCGGGTGGTACTGAGACAGCAAAGTTGAACTTGGAACGGACTTTGACAATACACATGTTGTCGGTAGACTGTTCATCCTGGCATTAATGAAAGAGCACATTGATGGTATTAAATCAACAGACACTTTAATACTTCCCATGTTGCCACATAGTGTGGTTTACAGGTGTATCCTACTCATGGCAGGTCTGGACAAATCAAGGACTGGACTCTGCATACCTTTTGTTGTGTGTCTCCACTGCTGTTCCTAGGAGTGAGACCTTAAGTACAGAGAATGAGTTCATCAAAGGTTCTGACATTCAGCACCAATCAGAGAATGGTGCCTGCAGTTATTAGAGTTTGCTAAATCCGATGTGTCCGATAAGTTTACCTTGTTTCCTCTCAGGTCTGGTGGGTGGTTCTCGACTTGGAGGCCGAGATTTCACCTGTCCCTGATTGATACCATCCAAACAATGGCAATCAAAGGAGAAAACACATAAAGATGTAATTGCGTACCACAAAACTTGAACAAACACTACATTTGCACCAGTTAAAAAAACAGCAGAGTATACT
Source organism: Cottus gobio (assembly GCA_023566465.1). Taxonomy (NCBI): domain Eukaryota; kingdom Metazoa; phylum Chordata; class Actinopteri; order Perciformes; family Cottidae; genus Cottus; species Cottus gobio. Next base: position 14,533,158 of record CM042234.1, on the reverse strand, counting down.
TTAGAAAAGTAAAACAAGACTACTGACAATGTATTTAGCAAAAATCAGTCTCTGAGCAAAGCTTTTGACTGCTAGAGACCACATGGCTTTTAAAAACATTAAGAAGGAATCTACAAAACAAGAAATCATCCTCTTAAAAATGTCTCACCTCATTCGGTTTAGAAGCCAAGGAGATCTCCAAACGTTCAAGGTAATTGTAAGGAACAAGTCCCCTCTATAATTGACATGATAATGATGAATAGTCTGAATTGAAAGTAACATGAATGATGGATTTATGTGCATATGTCATAAAAACAAAAGGGCCAACTGGAGGTCTTGAGAGACAAGCATGGTGGTTGCAGATGTACAGATTATCTACGTAGTGATCTTACTCTTTCGTTGAAGAGCACAGATGCCCAGTTGTCGGCACCCTTCTGCAGTACAAACACAATGTTGCCCGGCACTACGGCCAACTCATCACTGGTCTCAGGAATGAACTCGAACAGGACGGTGTGGGGTTCTCCTTCTAAAGCCCTGTGAAGACAGCAGACATCCCCGAGGCATCAAGAGCTATTCTGGCACACACTAGTCTCAAGTGTCTACACAGTGATTCAACCTGTTACTCTTATGGAAGCATAACATTTCAGATATTTGCTTGATGCTTTTTCCATTCCTTCTATTTGTTCTCCACATTAAGAGCTTACACACATCAAATCCGCCATCTGTAATAAGTAATAAGGAATAAGGAAATTTGCAATCCTTTTTTTCCTGCAACGAGGCTGAAATCGAACTATCACATCTTTAAATATGAAAACGAATTATCCATCCATCCATCCATTTTCCACCGCTTATCCGGGGTCGGGTCGCGGAGGCAGCAGGTCAAGCAGGCTGACCCAGACTTCTCTCTCACCCGCAACATCTACCAGCTCATTCTGGGGGATCCCGAGGCGTTCCCAGGCCAGCTGGGAGATATAATCCCTCCAGCGTGTCCTGGGTCTTCCCCGGGGCCTCCTACCAGATGGACGTGCCTGGAAAACCTCTAAAGGGAGGCGTCCTGGAGGCATCCTAATTAGATGCCCGAACCACCTCAGCTGACTCCTTTCGACACGAAGGAGTAGCGGCTCAACTACAAGCTCCCTCCTGATGTCCGAGCTCCTCACCCTATCTCTAAGGCTGAGCCCGGCCACTCTACGGAGGAAACTCATTTCGGCCGCTTGTATCCGCGACCTCGTTCTTTCGGACACGATCCAAAGCTCGTGACCATAGGTGAGGGTTGGGACGTAGACCAACCAGTAAATTGAGAGCTTCGCCTTCCGGCTCAGCTCCTTCTTCACCAAGACGGCCCGGTGCAACGCCTGCTTTACTGCTGCAGCCGCACCGATACGCCTGTCGATCTCCCGCTCCATTTTACCCTCACTCGTGAACAAGACCCCGAGATACTTGAACTCCTTCGCTTGTGGTAGGCACTCTGTCCCCACCCGGGGGGAGCAATCCACAGGTTTCCTGCAGAGCACCATGGCCTCAGATTTTGTGGTGCTGACTCTCATCCCTGCCGCTTCACACTCGGCTGCAAAACGCCCCAGTGAATGCTGGAGGTCATGGTCCGAGGAGGCAAACAGGACCACATCATCTGCAAACAGCAGAGAGGCTATCCTGAGATCCCCGAACCAGACATTCTCCGCCCCACGGCTGCGCCTAGATATCCTGTCCATGAAAGTCACGAACAGGACCGGTGATAAAGGGCAGCCCTGGCGGAGGCCAACACCCACCGGGAACGTATCTGACTTACTGCCGAGGATACGAACACAGCTCCTACTGCAGGCGTACAGAGACCGGATGGCCCGTTGCAACGGGTCCGGCACACCATACTCCCGCAGCACCCCCCACAAAAAGCCCCGAGGGACCCGGTCGAAAGCCTTCTCCAAGTCCACAAAGCACATGTAGACTGGTTGGGCAAACTCCCAGGACCCCTCCAGTATCCTTGCAAGGGTAAAGAGCTGGTCCACTGTTCCACGACCAGGACGAAACCCGCACTGTTCTTCTTGAATCCGAGGTTCGACAAACGGTCGGGGCCTCCGTTCCAGCACCCTGGCATAAGCTTTTCCCGGGAGGCTGAGTAGTGTGATACCCCGATAATTCGAGCACACTCTCCGGTCCCCCTTCTTGAAGATGGGAACCACCACCCCGGTCTGCCAGTCCATGGGCACTGTGCCCGACCCCCATGCGACATTGAAGAGGCGTGTCAGCCAAGACAGCCCAACAAAGTCCAGCGCCTTCAGCATCTCAGGGCGGATTTCATCCACCCCCGGCGCCTTGCCACCAAGGAGCTTTTTGACTACCTTAGTGGCCTCTGCCAGGGATATGGGTTGAAAACGAATTAACACATTTTAAATATAATGAGTCCTTGGGGAGCACCAGGTTTGTAGGGCTTCAAAGTGGACTGTTGTACCTCAAAACCTCAGGTTCTTTTGGACACGTTGGACCATCTTCAACCTGTCGGATGTAAACAGAAACACATGCATTCAATCAGTGGAGCTGGACGCTCTGTAACACAATAAGCTCATAGTAACCCAAAGATTTCTTTGTCATAACTTATTGTCTTTGTTTTCTGTTTATTGCCAAAGAAGAGCCCATATGTCACCTGTGGCTGTAAGGGGGCAAATCCAGAGAAAGCGTCCTGAGGAACGACCGAGGCAACAACCTGAAGATAGCAGAGGAAGAAAAAGTAGGTTAGGTATGGAAAATAATGATTGTTTTAAGTGATTGACATTTTAGTGAATTACATGAGCTGTACTCTAGTGAAGTTTAATGATGTGACTAATGCAGTATTACCTTAGCTTTGCCCAGGTAGTCCTTCTTCTCCAGCTCAGCAACATAGTGCTTATTCGGTTTAAATAGCACTTTTGATGGGAACTCGACCGGTTTGAAAAGTTTCTGTTTCTGTTGGTGAAAATGCATTGCAATCAAGATATATGTAGTACTTGACTGATATTAATGCACATTTATTTGCAAATACACTGGATGATATCGGGCTTGTGTTAGTAATTGTTCACTTGCAAAAGAATGTGAAACAAAGCTTCTTTAAAAAACCTTTTCTGATTGGTGGTAGGTGCATCACTTTGCTCTGAAGAGTTGCCGTCTCACCCAGAAAGTTTATTAATCTGTGTTTATTTTAATCTGAACCACTCTGAAAACTGAACATATCATTCTTTGTCATGGATATGATCACATTTAGAGATATTGACTCACTAAGCCAGATATCTTTGGTAGCTCAAATCCCACATTGTTGTAATAGGTGTTTTTTTTAATAATGGTTATTGTATGTTAATTTACCAGGGCGGAATTAAGAGCTCTGTCGATGATATTGAGCTTTGCATCTGTCTTGTAGTTGAGAGCCTTCACAAGGTTTCCGTGGGCTTTTTCCCAGTTGCCCAGCTGAGCCTCAGACAGAGCCATATTGAGGAGAACCTGTGGCAGGAAGCATTGATATTGCATTAGATGCTCGTCACTGTTTTAATCCCATAGCCCTCTTCAATCCATCCATTATGGAGGAGTGAAAGTGCGACAAACTATTTTTTAACCATTGATGAATGTCTCTCAGCTATTTGACAGTAATACACTGAATAGAGAAGAATAGTCTAATAGTATGTACATTACATAATAATGAGACTTGATGATTATCTATCTATCTATCTATCTATCTATCTATCTATCTATATATAGATATATATATATGTTATTGGATGCTTTGGAATACTTACCTCACATGCGTATAATTTGTATCTGAGACCAAGTGCTTTGTAATCTATCAGTTGGTTGCCTCTTAGTGCTTTGAAGGCTTGCTGGAAATCAGCTAAACTCTCCTCATACCTTTGAATATAAATAATCCAGTTAATTTATTGTGCATGTAATAAACCACAAACATTATGTAAAAAATAATATAATTTAAAAAAGTAAGAACAGTGACTAGGAATCAAGCATAATGTGTTGAGTATTCTTTAAATTAGGATTTTAAATATGAAAAATGAATGTGACCATTGCATCATAGATGACTGGTGTGTCTTGCCTCTTCTTTCTATAAAACGTCATTCCTCTTTGAAAGAAGGCAACAGCCAAATGTTCATCCTTTCCTATGCTGCAATCAAACGCCTGGAAACATAAGAAAACACAGTAACTTCCTCTAGAAGAAAAGAGAAATGGTAAACTCTACTTCTTCTTTCACAGTGACTTGCACTTTCAGACTGCAAATATATCATCGCATTTTATCTCAGCTTCATCAGCTACTTCCAAACTAGATTTATGAGCAATATTACAAAATTAAAAGACAAAGATATTTGTGTGAAACGTTTTGGCTTGCCAACTAAGCGTCAGACATACCTTTTCAGCAGCATCCAGGTCTTGGTTAAGAAGATGGAGACAGCCAATGTCAAAATAAATTTTGGAGTTTGGCTCCTGGATAGACAGGAAAATCCTGAGAGCCTTTGTCAAATCCTGCATGTCAACGCATGTGACGGCCTGGTCCCACTGGCGCAGGGTGTCCACATAAGTCATGTTCGCTGGTTTGGAGTACACTGACCAAATTCAGGAAGCTCTTCTGATTTGTACCAGCTATTTCAGGAAGTGTGATGAAAGTGTCATTGTTGGTACATTTGCATCTTCACCACTACCAGCTGTGAAGGCCCAGTGGTTGTTGTCTGGTATTTAACATGTCATAACTTTGACATACATTTAGGAGTGTCATTATTAGTACACATGCAGAGATACACAACTGGAAATTGGTTGACTGTTTTCTTTATGTTGATTTCAAAGTCCCAAATCTGGAGCCTTAAGTGGAGCTTTGTTTTGTATTAGGTGGGCTTTTATTTTGGCTTCTTTTATTTTAGTAATCAACAAAAACTGAACTCGCTCGTGTTTCCCAACGTAAAGGATGCTTTTATTTTATAAGAATAAAAAAACGTATTTCCGTTATTCATCAGGTTGACCAGTTGCCCTGATGCAGTCGTTGCGAGCTAAACAAACATGTCTCGGCTACACAACGAGACAACGGACCTTAATGATACGTATGAAGATATGCAACGGGGAACATGCGGCGACTTCTAAGAAACGTGCCAACCATTGAGCTGTAGATGGCGAGTTGCTCTCCGATCCGTTGGTTAGCTTTCTGTAGCCCTTTGTGACCGTGTTTATACACTGCTAGCTAACGCCACCGTTGGCTAACGTAAAGCTAGCAAAAATGGACCTTGGAACAATGTTGTACAACAATTTAAAAGATGTCACATGGAGCACGACGGCTTTGCCATTAGATCAACTCGTCAGTGCTTATAGGTTGCCTCAAATTGCCAAGCTGGACAACGGTTAGTAACTTGCTGTCACTTCTGAGCTTTCTTATGCTAGCTGCTGCATTGCTAGTTAGCAGCTACACTAACGCAAGTCAACGAAAATCTGAACCAACTTTTTCTTCTTCTTTTGTCAGCGTGTCGTATTAATTCACAACTAAAGTGTCAAGTTAACGTGAAAGGTTGACATTTGTTCAGGTTTGAGGACGCGTTGCTACATCTGAACCCTATTGTATCTCCCCTAATGATTCTGTGTGCTAAGTTACTCAGTGTTATGACTTGTGACCTCACTGCTCTCCCTCTGGAGCCATGCAAGTAAAGGCAGCACGTTAGAATATAACCAGCAGTTTAAATAGTCTTTCTAGTTGGGGACAACAGATTGAGGGACCAGAAGATAATGTTAACTGTGCAACTTGGTGACTGATAGAAAATATGTGCATACAATTCTACTGTCAAGACACAGGAGCAATACAAAGTAAGGGCAGAGCTATACGTGACAATTGTAGCTGGTTGAGTCAACTTAATTGGTCAATCAAGGATGATGCATCATCTTTGACCTTACCCTGGGAACAATGAAAGCCTCATTTAGGCAGAACAATAAGAGATGACACCGTACACTTAGGTGAAGTAGAACAAAACTACAGATGACTGTATTGTGGGGTCAGGGAATTAATCTCTCCATCAATAGTTGTGTAATAACATAAGCATGTCTATCATGTTGTGTCCTATAAAAATTAAGCCATTATGAGACCATAAGCAATTATTTGATCTCTATTTTCCAATTTTCTGTCACATTCTGCTAAGTGTCCAGTGAAGAATGGTGGTGTTGTGCTTTTAAATTGAGTGCTTGCTTTTTAGAGAGGTATGGAATAAGGCATTTGTCATTGTCCATCAGGGATAGGGATTTGAGTGCTGAGTAATCCAGTGTATTTGCCTGAGTGGAGCAACCTGCAATGCCCCCAAGTGGTACAACAAAAGGGAAAGTGTAATCATGCCATTTCTCAGGGTACTGAATTAATTTTTGTGGATAATGATTAAGAATTTAATAATAACTAATCAGGCCAATGTATACAATAAGTGTGAAAACACAGTGACAATATTTATGATAATGTCAATAAAACCTAGACCATCAGTGTCTGAGATATCAGACTTTATATTTTAACAGCAACATTTTACTATTCATTTTACAGGTATAATGACGTTTGACCTGACAGTTACGATGTTTTATGAGAGTTGAAATGTTGATAGTGCAAAAGGGTACATCAGATGTTACTCTGACACTTTGTTAGATTTAGTGATGTACACTTTGATATTTTGTCAACTGTGTCTTGCGTTATTACATTATTTCTTTGAAAGGTAAAACCTGTTCTGCTTGTTGTTTTCATTCCTCCAGGCCAGTTGGTGGAAGGACTCAGAGACAATGACTACCTCTTGATTCATTCCTGCCGTCAGTGGACGACTATTACTGCTCACAGTCTGGAGGAGGGACACTATGTCATTGGGCCTAAAATAGAGATCCCAGTACACTATGAAGGTGAGCTACATATGCATAGCTGCTAAGTGCTCTTGAATTTGCTTGACATGATGATGTATCTTTGTATATATCAACACACCTCAAAATGAGGTGCTTCAACTAACAACATCGGATTTGACGTCTGTGCCGGAGACCTAGGAAATACACACAACATTTTGAGAGGGGTTTTGGTGCATCATCATAAGAACAATGTGTAGCTTTATCCCAAAAGTTTTTATTTATTTATTGATACTCTCACTGAAAAGCACAACCTATGCTTGATCCAGTCAGTTGCATTGATACATCTTTTCCTGTTTCAGGTCAGTTTAAGCTGCTTGAGCAGGACAGAGATGTCAAGGAGCCTGTGCAGTACTTCAACAGCGTGGAGCAGGTGGCCAAAGCGTTCCCTGAGAGGGTATACGTCATGGAAGAAATCACTTTCAATGTTAAGGTACATCTAACGTCTTACAGGGATTATTGGTTCTGGATTCTGGGGTGTTAATTGAATTTAGTATACTTTTGGACTATTTATACTATGTAATATATTTCTCTATACCTCTGCTTTCCAATTTTGACATCAGACACATTTGATAAACTAAGACTTCCATTAAAGACTAGTTATCCTCTCTTTAAGATGCCAAAAACAGGCATATTAAATATATTTGGTTTCTTTTCTTTTCCGTAAATTCAGCTCCACAAAGTAGATTTAACTTTCCATAATCTTGGTTGTGGTCAATTTCTTCTAACCACACTGATAAGTAATATTTAGGGAAACAAAAACATTATTTGTATAACAAGTTACTTGTAGTGACAGAATCTATACAGCAAGCAATTGGTAATGTGATATCAGAATGTTTATTGACAGGGGCTTTTACTTTAAGGATCTCCTTAATTTCTTCAGTACTGACTGCTTGTGTCACCTTTTCACAGATGGCTTCAGGGGAATGCAATGAAGATACCGAAGTTTACAACATAACACTAAGCACCGGTGATGAACTGACGTTAATGGGCCAGGCGGAGATCCTATACGCCAAGACTTCCAGAGAAAAATCTAGGTTCAACACAATTTTTAAGAAGATTGGGAAGCTAAACTCCATCAGCAAGATCGGTCGAAGCAAGATGCCCTGCTTGATCTGCATGAACCATCGCACCAATGAGAGCATCAGCCTGCCTTTCCAGTGCAAAGGCAGGTTCAGCACCTGCAGTCCGCTGGAGCTCCAGATGCAGGACGGCGAGCACATCATCAGGAACATCGTGGAGAAAACCCGCCTCCCTGTCAACGTCACTGTACCCAGCAGTCCACCCCGTAACCAGCACGACCTCCACCTGATCCGGGAGGGCCATCGCTACAAATTGGTCAACATTCAGACGAAGACGGTGGTCGTGTGCTGCATTTTGCGAAGCAACAAAATTATCCCCATCCATTTTCCCTTTCATATGGCCATGCCGAGATGTATTATTCCGGAAGAACTCCTGCTAGGAGAGTTGTGGCTTGACACGATGGTACATCGCTGGTTCTCCTTCTGCCAGGAACAGTTTGACATAGACGACTATTCCCGCGCCGTCCGGGATGTGCGGACTGACTGGACCGACGATGGGAAGAGCCCGAAGAAAAGCAGCAGGAATGGCAGTTGCAGCGGAAGCGGCGGAGGCAGCAGCAGCTCCAACGGTTGTACCAACCACATGCAGATTCCCAGCTCTTTAACCTACGCCCGTGATGAGCTCACCCAGTCCTTCCACAGACTGTCTGTGTGTGTGTACGGCAGCAACCTGCACGGTAACAGTGAGGTCAATTTGCAGGGCTGTATGACACTATGTGGAGATTGGGCTCTCCTTCCCTCTGACAGCATCCCTTCAGACTCGGGAGAAAATGAACACTTTTTCCCCGAACTGATGGACAGCACAAGCCAACAACCATCCATCAACAAGTCGGACGTTCCCTATGAGGAGCTGTGGCTGGATCATCTGAGAGGTCAGATCCCAACAGCTTCTTTAAGCGAGGGAACCCGAGGCATCAACAATGGCTACGGTACAACAGCGGCCCTGTCTTACCCAGTGACTTGTCCTCTTGGTGCAACGCCCACTTTAGATGTGTCTCTTACTCCGCCACCAGTTCCCCCCAAGTCTGAAGCTGTGAGTATCATCTATCATACTTAAAGTTGCAATCTTTCAGACTGTTTCGGTGATTCCCTTGGTGCAGTTTAAGACTACAGCAGACAGTAGCTTCTTTGTCAGAAATAGAACCGAAACAACTGGTGTATTAGATTACAGTGCAACTACACAAACTCACATTGTTTTGATAAAGAAGTCATTCAAAAATAAAATTCAATTGATTTCTTGCTACACACAGCACAAGTACTTTTCCACACAACAGATAGCCAAAGTGTAGTTGGTTAACTTGCTGAGTCGGAGTCGGTACAGCCTGTCACCTGCTTCTCTTCATCTAATGGTTCACTGTGGCTGTTCCTTCTCACTACTCTGTTGCAAAAACATTAAAATGCCCCCCTGATGAAATCAATGGCAGAAATGACCGCTACTTTGTTCTGTAGAGGCATTGGTCTCATGATTTCTGTTAAAAGGTTGCCATGAATGCTAGGTTGCCAGGATGCATTGATTACATTTCCTGTGACTGCTTCACAATAAAAGTCACCCTGTATTCTTCCTGTTGAAAGCTTGTTCAAGGATGTTCAGGAACTTACAGCACTGACACGGTTTAAAGAGAGACTGACAAACTGTGACGCTGTTTGCGAACAAGATAAGATTGTCATTAAGCATGTTAAAATCAGTTTTAAAGTCAGTTCATTTCCTTTCTAGGTGAAGGAAGAATGCCGTCTTTTGAACGCCCCACCAATTCCTCCACGGAGTTTGAAACAGGTGCCATCTGTGCCAATCCTGTCTAAACCACGGCAGCAAGAGACTCGGTCTCCAAGTCCAACCCTCTCCTATTATTCTTCTGGTCTCCACAACATGTAAGAACTGGCAACATTTCAATAGAAACATTTGACACCAGTTGCACCCAAATTAAAAATAGAAAGAAAAAAGCAGGACATGCTGACGTTTGTTGGTGGTATTTGTTCTTCTTTTGTTCAACTTCCCCTTGCAATTTGTTAGTTTGAAATGTTAAATGTGTTGAACTTATATGATGAGGTTTACATGAAGGGTCTTATACCACAAATTAATTTCTACTTTTCCATCAGCAGTGGAGCATCTGAGCAAGAGGCGGCCGACCCACAAGAGCCAAGCCGAGTGTGCTACCCCTGTAACTGGGTTAAATCCGACAGCACTGAGCCGAATGCTACGTTGGCCACTGGTAGCCTGCCTTCGGATGGGATGTCCTCCAGGTTGTCTTGGCCAAATAATTTAAGTGGAGGAGAATCGCACAGCATGGAGGAATTTCTACCAGCCGGCTGTCGAAGTTACTACAGTTACCCCAGAAAAAGGTCCCCAAGCACCCCAAAAACCTGCACAACCAGCCTGGTTGACTTTGATAGCAGAGAGCACGCGCTCAGCAGTACGGACTTCAGGTCGCAGAAAGCGTCTCTGAATCATTTCTGCACCAAATCTTCAAGTTACAACTCAGAAATGTACAGGGACAAGCCAATAGAAGAGTCTAACACCAAGCAGAGTCTCTCTTGCCCCATCTTGCCACCAAGAACACAAAAATCAAATGCCCCGCAGAAGAGCACAGACTTCCTGTCCGATTCCGTCTGTGACAGTGAGCAGGAACCCTCCAATTACTCACTAACTCAACATGAGCAGGCCACAAAAGACTCATTAACTCCTACCTGTCCATCCTCCCCCCCCACTGCCCAGTGGCAGCCCCCGTCCAGTCTGGCAGGCCTTTCCATTGAGGAGGTGTCCAAATCTCTAAGGTTCATTGGCCTGTCGAACGACATTATTTCTCTTTTCGTGTCCGAGAAGATTGATGGGAATTTACTCCTGCAGCTCACCGAGGATATTTTGTCAGAAGACTTCAAGCTAAGCAAACTGCAGGTAAAGAAACTCATGCAGTTCATAAATGGGTGGAGGCCCAAGATATAACGAGCAGCATATGAAACTAAGTTCTGTTATGAAGCAGAGCGTCATGCCTTCAGTATATATGCTATGCACACCAAGCCACAAAGAGTTTCTTTTTGTATAATATGAATTTATGTCTTTGTTACTATATTGTGGGGAAAGACTTAAAGTCTGACTGCTATTTACTAACTGAATGAAACTATTTGGCACTTTCATGGAGACATGTCCATGTCAGCTATACTTAGTACATGTATTGCCCACAGCCTACTAGTGGTCATGTCATCACATAGATCCTAATTTAAGGCGACAAATGTAAAAGAAAACATTGACGTGACAAGAGACTTGCTTAATGAGGACGTTGTACCATTCTGTCTGGGAAGAATCGCAACATGAATCGCAAGCTACTTCCAGGATTTCTAAAAAGAGCGCAGAGGTACGTACTATGGTATATGTTGCTTATTTACCATATTAAAAATATTAAAAACATTTAGTAGGCGATACGCAATTAGACATTTGGTGGAATTTGATGACAAAAAAAAAGAAGCTTTTCTTCCCAAAACTTGCAAGTATATAGTTTTGCAGTCGGTGACAAATGAAGTATGCACCTGTTTTGACGAGGTCAGGGATGTGATGGAGAATTTAGTTGCAAGTGCATTTCTAAACGTCAACTAAAACAGTTGATTTAATTCACTACTGTTGAATGAATTCAAGACCTGCCCTCAGCTAACGGGCATTAAGAAATACTCATGCTCATTTACAAATGTACCCTTTGAGCTCCTCTTGAGCTGTAATCTTGGTCTGCTTCAGTGAACATTCACTACTTTTCCGAATGGCCAGAAATAGCCAATGACGTAAACCTCATCTCTGAAGAGAGTCGCTGTCTGTGCATCGATCTGATATCGGTAGTGTTGGTTTCCTTCCTGGTTTCAGGAGATGAAGTGTTGCATTTAAACCAACTGGGCTTTGTTGGCCATCAGCAGTCACATGTGATGTTCTACATCACTGAACTAAGTAAGAGTCACTCATGTGCAACAAGATGTCAGATGTATGCAAGGTCTTATTTCTATAAGGATGCCTATTTATTCTAAAGTTGAATTCAACTATATTGCTAATTGCTTTGAATTTAAACATCTGCTGAAAAAAGAAAAAGTAAAAAAACAAAACCTTTTTAGAGATTATCTATTGCAGAAAAAGACTGGGAACAAGATGATTTCCTTACTCTAAAACGTACAGGAAATAACCAACAGAGGTGATGGCCGATGACATTCTACATAAAATACAAATTATGCATCATGCACTTTGGTGGATTTCAGCCTTATTAATTGCAGTTAAGGTCATTAAATATAAACTTATAAAAGAAAAGTGTCTACGTAGAGAGTGAATGCACTACATGCTTTTAAAAAACGTAAATGGTACTTCTCCTTTGTTCTCATTGTATGTATTGTAAGTTGCTCTCATGCTAGAAACTATTAAAAGATAGCGTTTCTGCGCCTTAACCCATAGACCTTAAAATATAATATTTCACTTTGGCTTAACATTGTCCGTGAGTCCGTGTTGTCTTGAGATTATACACTTAACATAAACGTCTCAACATGAACATGGTGGAATGATGTTAAGCTGGTATTTCCTCATGCCCTGAGAGGCATGCAAGCTCAAATTTAAAAATGAAATATTGGTTTCTATTGGTACCAAATATTTTCTCTGTAGCCTTGAATCAGAGTTGATTTATTTATGCAGTATTTAACATAATGCAGAATAGTTATTTTCAGACTGTTGGTGTGGCTGATATATGAAGGTGCTTCAGCAACAGCCTTTTTACAACCCTTTCTTCTTTCCACTGACGCGTATAGCAGTGGGTTGTTACATATTTTATTTTATATATTTTTTATGTAAATGCAAATGTAATGTTTGTTTTTTAAAGAAAGTGATTACTAATGTTGAAATGATTGTTATTAAGAAAAACATTTTTATGTTCAAATATCTTTAAAGAAAAAACATTCTGTACAACCTGGTTTCTACTTGGGTTAATGGATCCATTAATCCAAATAACATTCGGTCACGAGGCAAGAAAAGCCTCAGTCACACTACATGGACAGTGTCTAAAAAGAGTAATGTTAATAAGCCATGTGTTCAGGTATTTTCCAGATTTCCTTCTACCTTTGTCTCAGAATCCACCTTTATTATGGGGAATTCATGTGTCCCTCGACACTGTTATTATATGGTGATTAATGTCCTATGCAATAGACATGGCAATCCAAAGAGACCATGGGAAAGAACAACTAAGCAAGTGAGCCATAATGATGGGCAATGAAGTATTATGCATATTGAAATGACCACCAATGCATGCCGAAGTCATTCTTTCTAAGTCAGTAATTTGACATGGATACCTCTGAGATATTAACTGTGAACACACTACAACAACTGACCCGGTCCCACGAACTCCCATCGTGAAGCAGTTAATAGTGATGGGTATTCCATCTTGATGATGCACGTCAGCGCTCATTAATCATTAGCATCTTTGCAAAAAGGAGTGAAAATGACTGTGACACTGGGTTTGATAGCATTATTGGTGAACATTATTGAAATCTTGAGTTATGGAGAGCTATCTTTGAATAAACTTGTGTTTCCCTATTTTGATTGTATTAAAAATGGATTAACTGGTGTTTGTGTTTGTGCTTTTTTTAGGAATGAGTTCAAGTTTTCACATTTAATTAGTTGCACAACAATGTCATACGAAACCTGGAGGATGCAAGAGGTCTGTACTGTATAGCAACATTAGACGGGTGATAATCTTATTATCCTACATAATATGTTTTGTATAAATTGACACAGCATTTGATTGGTACAACTCCTTAAATATGAGAAGTGGCTCCTTTTCTGTCTTAACATTTTAATAAATGGTATGGCTTTGGGTTTTGGACTTTTAGTTTGACAAAACAAGACTGAAAACTCCTTTGGATAATAATTGACAGATTACTTGGTTAGTACAGTTAGTTGCCGCCTCACTAGTTTAGTTATACGGTGTACATCTGTACTCTATAGATTAATTGATTTAATATAGTTGCAATAGAAATGTTTCAAAATCAGTCAGCAATTTGCAAAAAGTCCTCAGCAGAGGTTCGCTGGGTTTTAGGAACAGATCCGACCTGAAGCTTCTCAGGAACCAGTAAGTGCTTCATCAGTTCTGCTTTTACGGTTTCCTGCCTTACATCAGGTTAACGTCTCAAAGTTCAAAAGGATCTGCAGTTCTGCTTTTTTATGGCTCAACTTTCACATCGGCTTGATATTTGAAGCTCTAATTATAATTAAAAAGCCCCAGGATTTGTTCCAGTCGGCCTACAGTAATTACACATTTGTGGAAGTCATACTTGAATATCATCTCTGGTCCTCAGAGATGATGTGCATCAAGTAGCCACATTTAATACTTAGTCATGCTTACATCTCTTGAAATACATATTTGTGATGCTTATTCATTCGCCTTTTTATAAGGCAGAAAACTAACTGATGGTGACTGATACATTCCATAAATTTCAATGAAGTTTATGTTCATAAATACTATACTCTAGGACTTACTATCAAGGGAGAACACACACACACACACACACACACACACACACACACACGGAGGACAATTTAACCTGGGGAGGAAAATGCAGATTATAAAAATAAATAAATAATATATGAAAAGTGAATTAAAATATTATGTTGTAGCTCAGTTTTCAAAGTATTTTCAAAGTGTCAAAACCTGACCCTAACTTAAATCTGAAAATTTGACTGCAGAACTAAACCATAAGATACCCTTCATGATCAATGGGTGGAAGAATCCTGTTGACCTGCAACACTTTATTGTTATTTCATAATCTTTCATAGAGAGGGAATGTCTTCTATCGTTAATCTTGAGAGCACCAATCAAATTCTACTCTGACCATTTCAATCCAAACCATATAAAACAATTCATTTGTGCAAGGTGGCAATGGTTTCAAACAGATGACCAAAGTATTCAGCCTCTCAAGCATTTTCAACATTTTTATTATAAATGAAGCTACAACACATTAACAATTAATGGTAATGATGATAATGGTTCTTTTCAAGATTTTTTTCCAAATTTAAGATTTCTTGATGAGAAAGTATGAGATAATCTGCTGAAGTGTGCCATACCCATGATATATGAAAAATATCTGTCGCAGCTACAAAAGAAGAAACATTTGACATTACAGGGAATGAGACCACTAAAAAATACATCTTCTCAAATGTATTTTCCCTTTCACGGTTGCTCACCTTCGATAAGATTTGCTTCCCAATTATTGTGAATGACTATCATCGAAATATTTCACATATCAGATAATCAGAACCATGGTTCCCAGCCCACCCAAACTCTGCCCAGCACATTTGGATCCATGGCTTGGTCCAGCAGACAGTCCACCTGCTTCTCCACCGACAAGCCTGCGGCTGGAAGCTGAGCCCGGATGTTGTGCTCCTCAGTCCCCAGCGCCACAGACTGCATCCCCGGGAAGGCAGCGTCCTTCTCAAAGCCCAGCTTCAGCTCCTCACTGACCAAAATAAAGCAACAATCGAATCACGCACAAGTTCAAGTCAAATGATGCCAGTTACAGTATTGTGGGTTGAAACTGAAAGCTGATACTTTATTTTTAAACCAAAAATGTAAAATTGTGCCACTTAGGGTTTGATTTTAGAGCTGTCTTATCAGATTGGATTACGTTACCAATTACTTAAACTTGTCACCACTTGTATACATGAAAAATTGTGTAGATCTTAATAAAAGTGTTATTAGTTTAGTATTAGGGCTTTCCCAAGGGAATAATTGTTTTGCAATTGTGCAATTTTATAAATTGTGTAATTTTGTAAATTACACAATTGGAGCAATATTTCCACCATAATGGATATAAACAATGCAAGTCTCATTGTTAATTGTGAAAATCCTCAGTGTGGTCTGACATAAATTAAATCCACGTTATGATTTGATGACATACCTGGTTAAAGCTGCTGGATTCGCTCCTTCTAGTTTTCTTCTGGCAAAGTTCACCTTCTGTAGGGGATACCAGTTGATTTCTTTGGTGTTCACGCTGTCCGTCCATGAGCCTTTTTTCTTCATCTGTTTCAGCTCAAAGTTCTGTTCAGAGCAATGGGGAACATCGTTTGTCATACAGTTTATTTACAGTTTACCGGATAACGAAGGTCTTAGCTTAAAGCTACTGTCACGTATTTCAACAACTCTGAAGACAAATCAGGTTCTGCCTGTAACACATTTAAAATGTCCATTTCTAGTTACATTCCTTGAGAATATCCTTCCTTCTTTTATCTACAGTTCAAACACTGACAGTCAGAAATTCAATGTTGGATGGGATCTCTGCAGCAGGAGTGATTGGTTACCTTCCAGTCCAACGAGGGCTCCTTGACAAACACATCCATGGTGTTTAGCAAAAGGTCCGGCTCGGCACTGTAAGCTCGGAGGGAGTGGATCATGATGCTCTGGATCAAACCCGACTCTCTCAAGGGTTGCATTAGATTCACAAACTGCTGAGTCAGCCGGAAGGGCATGAGCTCAGGCACATGGAGGAACTGTGAAGAAATACAAGATTGAACGGAGAGGGAATTATTTATACAAGAGCTGGTGGTGTCTTTTTAACCAAAGTGCTGTTCCCAGTTATACAGCTAGACACATAAACACCTCAGAACCTCACGCCCTTCTGTTTGCTACATCTCTATTCATGATAGCGGTACGCCTCTATGGATGCCAACGTCGGCCTGTCCATCGGTCAGGCCAGCACTTTGGTCCGGACTAAAATATCTCAACATTTAGTTAAAATACAATGTTTTCCCTTCTGCCCTCCAAGAAACACGCACGACCAACCTGTGTGGCCGAGCCGAACGCATGACCAAAGTCGATGCCGATCATGCCTCCCGTTTCCATGTTGATCATGAAGTTGGAGAGATGGCGGTCACCAATTCCCAGAATCCATTGGCTGACACAAAGCAAGGCATGAGAGCTGATGAAGTGGGAGCGCAAGGAGAGGAAGGCCTCAGGACTGTTGCACATCTTCAGAAAAGCTCTCCTGGACGTTGAAAAAAAGAGAAGAAGTGGTTATACTGCAAGTGTTAACCTTCATGAGCAGAGATATAATACAGAGATTCAACTCACTTCAGGAGATCACTGGGCACATGCTGCAACACTTTGGAAAAGTTGTTGACCGTGTCAGTACGTCCCGCTTTCCTGGCAAAGGATGAATATGTTGGAGCTCTGATTTGATAAAACTGTATTTCCCCCTGTGGCATTTCCTAATGTTTTAATATAGACTATAACAGATTATAAATGCTGTGAATATTAAACTACAATCAACAAAAGTCAGCTGAAACCGTTAAAGGAACTAAAATGAACATTCAGACTTACTTGTAAGCACATCCATACAGTGCAATACCTTCTAACTTTGGATCAAATCTTTGGAGCCATTTATTGTGATCTTCAGCAGACCTTTAAGAAAAAGAAATCCAAGTTTAGAGAGAACATTTCCAAATGCTCTGAAGATGACGTAAACTCATCACTGGACAGTGACATCTAGGTTATTACATTGAAATATGTACCGTACCTGGCTGCCGTTTTCTGTTCCACGTCAGTCATTGTGTTGTACAGGAACTCTTTCAAAGTACAGGTATTCTCCATCCATTCAATTAGACCAATTCTGTAAAGGCAGTGAAAGTGGTCAATTAAAGTCAAACAACTCATTTAAGGATGAAATAATAATAACATCATCTCAGCAATCTAGGTTGAGTTGTATGGCTTATCTGCTGGACGCACAGTAAACAGGTCTAGTTCTACTTTGACTCATGTAATCAGTCTATGCATCCAGTTTAACCGGAAGCATATAATAATGGACGGACGGACCTTGTGGTTATGGGAATGACTTGATAGGTGCGCAGCTGCATGCCTCTGCGTGTGCATGCGGCGTCATGACTCAGCATTATGTTCATGACAGCAAAGAGCTGCTCAATGCGTTGGTCCTGGCGGAGGTCCTCTCCACCCTTCACCAGAAAGGGGTGGTCACGTTCATCATCCCCGCGGATGATCAGGCGTTTGGGGCGGCGGATCGACGACATCACCTTCACCTGCGGTGCATAAATCCACACTAATGAGCCCACAGTGGGATTTCAAACTTACGTAGGACTGCAATTAGAACATTCAAATTATTATTTCACAACACTAAAAACTTACCCTTTCGTCAAAGCCTGTTATTTTTGCATGATATTCTGGTAATGGTTTGGCTCTGCCATCATATTGCCCTACAAGAGGACAGGTTAACAGGATATTTTATTTTCACAACTGCAAATATGTTTTTCTCTAAATGAGTGGCTCTCCAACCTTTTTGTCAGACAAAATTAAGTATGTCACATTTATCAAACCCTTTAAACTTCATCTACAGCTGACTCAATGTTAGAATATACACACGGTATATATGTATATATTGTATTCAAATTAGTTGAGCTACTCTTGATGCCACAATGGGGCCTATAAGGGATAATAATTGATCAAAACCAGCAATGTCCAATATCTAAAGAGTTCTGATTGCTCTTATTTTAACAGCTTGAGTTTCTAACTGCACTGACCTGGGATCTCCAGCTCATTGCTGAATGTGTCTGCTTTAAATCCACTCAGCCAGGGCGAGTATTCCTTAAGGTTCCCTGGTTCCTTCTGAAATCCACGCATGGATCCTGCCAGTTCTTCCACCTGCTTCAAAAAGCTTTTTTGTTTCCTCTTCTCAAACAGATTGCTGCCTTTAGATCCCAGCAGTTTCTCCACATCTTTAGCAAATTTCTGTTAAATACCAAAAAAAAGAAAAAAAAGCAATTTATTTTCGTACAGCGTACATACATGCTTTTGTGATACAACAGGGGAAAAAGCAAACTACTAACTTTGATGAATTTCATGCGAAACATTCCATGACCACCTGGTTTACAATCCCCGAGGGCAGAGTGCATCTCCTCGTACATGTCGCTCATCTGCTTCTTGTCGAAGCTCGGTTTTTCCAATTCATTTTTCACACAATCCCACCAATCCTGTGTGGACCAAACGGCAATAATCAATGACAGGCCAGTAACCAGTAAGTGGCATCTTGGTTAATTAATGGCTGAACTTGCACCTTGAAAAGCATTTCAGGGTTTGTCAGCTGCTGCAGTGCATCCACAAAGTTCTTCACAGATCCTCCCTTATCCAGCATGCTCATGAGCCTGTTGACACACACACACAATATCAATGAGCAGACATTTACACAGTATATCTATAAACATATCACAATGTAATTTTCCTTTCTTCCCAAAACAGAGCATTAGGTAATTTACCTGTTGACAAATTCCTGCTGCTGGTGGCCTGTAGCAGAGTCCTCAAACTGGTAACTCTCTCTGCTGATCATAAGAGCGTAAACCAGAGCTTGAGGGTAGCACTCCGCTATCTGCTCGATGCAGCGCTGCACCGCCACAGCCTCCCGCTTGTCCAGCAGGGCGACCATTTGACTGATCCAGCCAATCAGCATCCAGCAGGGAACTGCCGCCATCTACAGGCGGTGAGAAAGTCCCGACAAAAGCGCACAGAAACTTTTGATGTGGTGTTTCACTTGAGTTTTACATGTCTGTATGATCATTTTCACATACACAGGAAGGGAAAAGGGATGGATGGAACGTAAAGTTGCGATAAACTGTAATAATGTGGCCGTAGCATCCACGACATCCATGGTCTGAACTTACTAACCTCTTTCATCATGAGGTCCACTGTCTCAGACGGGTACAACTCAATGATCTGCAGCAGACGTGGGAACTTGAGGCGAGCTTCCTCAGAGTTCATCTTCAGTGCTTTCAACATGCTCTCCAATACATGAACAGGCAGTGCCAACAGATCTGGAAATTGGCTTTCTGGAACAAAATGCAAAATGCATCAAGTTAGATCACTGGGTTACTGGTGCATGCTGGCATGAACACTCCAGTCGGAGAGAGTGAGTGTCCTCTACAGGCAGGGAAACGTTATTTCATCCCCAGCGGGCATTCAGTGGCAAATCAGAATAACGGGTAAGTGTTCAATAAAGGCATACATTATCATCACTCACCAGTATCACTCTGCTCCTCCTCTCGCAGCCGTTTGTCACAGAAGTTAGCCAAAGTCATGTATGTCTCAATGATGCTGCTGCTTTCCACACAGTCCGCAGTATAAGACTGAAGCTCTTCATCAGCCTTTCTGGTCGCGTCACACAGCAACTTCAATGCTTTCAACTGCAGCCCCACTTCCACTTTCTGCAAGGAAAACTGTTTTTACCAAGAGGTGCCTCAAGATCTCTCATTTACATAGACTGTTTCCACATGCCACAGTCATACTAATGACTGATATGAAAATATAATTAGAGTACCTTTGAATTTTCATCGGGCCAAGCAGCTCCAGAAAGCTTTGCAACTCTCTCTGCTTTGTTAGCTTCAATAGTTTCCAGGACCGAGGGGCTTCTGCTTACAGCTGTGGCCAGGATGTGGAAGGATGTACCCTGAAGCATCTTTTGGTGTCTGAATACTTTAGCTGTGGCACTCTGACAGTCGGCCTGAAGGTCCTCTGCAGAGAGATCAGAGCTGACATGAAGCATCTCAACAGCCAACGAGAGCAGCCAAATTCACACAAATCTGTTTGTGAATGTTGCTGCACCTTAAGTTCTAGTTTAAAAAAAAGATGTATTCATTATCTCATCAATATCATATAGTAATTACCTTATATTTTAAAATTTTTTTTTAACTTAATATAAAAGTATCTATAACTAACAAAAAAACATGACTTAAAACATTGAATGTTAATATATGAATTAGTTGACACTTTGACTAGACTGTTTGTGCATTATAACACAGGCACTGCAGGTCAGATTCTGCTACCGGTTTCCCTCCATCCTGCTGATCGACATTTGGTGGCTGTAACGCACGGACGGGCAGCTTTGCACCAACAGAAGCAGTGAAGAAGATTTCTAGCAAGCAAACATGAACGTCAACAAAAATAATCTGAAAATTTAAGTTTCACATTATCAAATTTAGGTCAAACGTAGAATTCCCTCACGATAGCAAATATTACAGTAATCACGTCGAGGCCGTCTATCATTCTCTGTCTAGTAATCCACAAGGTAATGTGCATGAGTCTTTTCCCTGCTTACCCAGGAGTGGGACAGTCTTCAGCATGACACTGATTTGTTCAACAGGACCCTGGGCCTGGCTGCGTTTCTGGTTGTAGCGGCTAAAACTGTGGACCCAGCGCAGCAACCAGCCTCTGTTGGTTTTGGCTTCTTGGTGAAGTTCCTTCAGCAGCTTGGTGGCCACAGGGAAGTTATTCTGAAAACATCAGTTGTGTTCCAAGGTGAGTTTGTGGTAAACATGTGACAACTAAATAAGTAACTTCCACCGTTGTTTCTTCACCTGCTTCCAAGCGCTGTCGGCCATTTGTAGCTTCATGTTGAACTTGCAGTCATTTACTAACGTGTCAATGTCTCCCGCGGGGTCTTCTGAACCGTCCACCTCCATCCGGTCACTGGGAGCATGGCCTCCTAGTTTTACCCTGATCTTGTCCAAGAAGAAACATCTGAAACGTAGAGTTCAAATATGACACCTCATCACAATTTGCCATCTGATAATTTTAGTTTTCTTAAGTTTTGTACCAAAATATATCGTTTCTTTCCTACCGAGATGTAATGATGTCGTCCCATAAATTCACTGGATCCGCTTTAGCATCAGGATACCGCTCGGTCCAAAGTCTGATGAGCCCCTTGAGTGAGCTCACAGACACTAACGAATGAAACACAGTGAAAGTTACTCAATGTTGAGAGGGGGACAAAAACATTGTTTTATTTAAAGTGTAACACAAAGTTGCGGGGCAATGATTCCGCAATCTCGCCAGACAACGTCTCCGCTCACCTTCTCCTTTAATGAAAAGCAGGAAGTCTTGGATTTCAGTCAAGGCCTGCACTGACTGCAGGATGGTCAGCCGACTTTGAGTCAACAACGTGTCCACACTGGAGTAATTCTATGAGGCAGAAACATTGTGAGCAAGCTGTGGTATATTTGCAGGACGTATATATTTCAATCTGCTTATATATGCACAACATACTGTACAGCACATACGTTAACTTTTTTTCTTTTTAAAGTAAAAATGAACTCATTAAGATCTTTGTTGTTCTGCATCTGAGGTGATGGACAGAAAGGACGTTTCCAGCAGACCTGCATAAAGAGCTGCATGGCGTAGTTGGTGTAGTACGTCGCGCGGTCATAGTCCTCCTGCAGGATGTAGAGCAAGCTGAGCTCTTGGCTGTAATGGCTTTCCAGTAGCTTTTTGCGCTCCTCCACCCTCATGGCTTTGTCGATGAAGCTGAGCAGAGTTTGGTCCACCTCACCCAGCTGCAGCTGCTTCAGCATGCTGCGAATCATGTGTCGCAGGTACATTTCCTGGCACAAATGCAAAAGACTTGCGTGAGAAAGGCACTACAACTCTGCTGCACGTCTCCCTTGTGCATAGCTGAGAATTCCCTGACTGTGAAAGGTAAGATCTAGTACCTGGTAGAACGGCTCCGACCACATCATCTCGAGGTTGGGTGGGGAGTTTTCATCTATGTACACGGTGGAGCAGTATTGAAGAGACTTCCACTCAGTCAGGTGACCGTAGGCCTCCATGGCAGCTATTTCCCAGAAGTCCTTCTCAGAGTTTGTGGGCTCGCCATCGCTCCAGTCCTCGGTGTTCAGGGCCTGTCGGTATGGGAGAGAGTATGCAGTTTGACACCATTGTGCTGCACACACAGCGAGCCATCTGACAGAACTGCACCAGTCCACGTGCATTGACATGCTGCTTAAGCACTACTAGACTTATTGCACTGGTGAAAAACTGTACCTCATTATAAAGCTTCACAGCTTCTGCAAAGTCAGTGTTGGCTTCAGCTTGAAGCGCAGTGCAGGTGATCGACTTGGTTCCAACTTTACCCCCAAAGATGCCGCGCACGACATCATAATCCTCCAAAGACCTGTAAAGCCTGCAGAAGAGAGAGAACAAAGGCCGCACTCAGTAATTTGCGAAACAAAAAAGCTCTTAGCGTATAATTGAACCAGTATCAAGCCCAACAACGTTGTCACACCTCGCTAGGTGGATCCATTTGTTGGTGTCTGGGGGGATTTCTTTGTGTCCTCGTGATCGCTTGGCAGGAGGCTCATTCTGGCCACCGGCGTGCAACAAGCCCTCTTCCAGCAGCAGGATGCCCGACGGCTGCTGGAGGCTCATCAGGCACGTGGAGCTGATGGCTGCCGGATCGAGCTGATGCAGCTCCTTATGCTGGTGGCACATGTCCTACCAACACAACCAGCAGAGTATCAACTCAAACCGATGGTCATGAGTTTGACTCTAATAATGAAGCTAAAACATATCAAGGCATTTTTAATATTAAAATACTTTCTCAGGGTTATACCTGAACACATGCTATGAATGGAGGGAAGCAGAGGGTGCTCTTGCTCAGGAATGTATTCATGCTGCCGCGCAGCTCCTCTTTAATCCTCCCGCTCTCCCCTCTCGTTTTGTGCGTTTCCATTTCTTGGAGGATTCCAGCAAACAGGGAGCTGAACAGCTGTTTGGCTAAAATTGGATCTCTCTGAAGGAACATGCATAGGGGGGAAAAAATCTTGTTTTCTGGTCTTTAGGGTTTATGTATTGATTCATGTTTAGAGAAGGAGTACTTTGTGGGAAGGACACAGAGGGCAGTGGCCGAGTTACCTGGGCCAGTGCTTGAAGGGGGGCGATGAGGCTACTGTATGTGATCTGGATGTCTGGGAAGTCTCCCACTCTGTAGTTACGATAGAGAGTCACCTGAGCCTCTTTTCGCAGCCTTTGGTCAGCTTTGTCCACCTACGGGACACACAACAGAACCACAGACAGTAAGACTATACAGTAACACATCTTTAAAATGTTTGTGCTGCCGTCCAGTCTTTCACAAACTAATTTCACGAAGGATAAGTGTGGATCCGCATATTGCTTGTTGGGTGTTTGATACCTTTTTCTGTCTTTGATGTTGTATCTCTTTATGCGCAAAAGTCAAGCTAACTTTCTCCTGGTCCTTGAGAAATCGGCGTCTCAATCTGAGGATGCTATTGCGTTGCTCAATTGCCGCTGTTGTGATAAAGACAAACAAAACACATATACAGAATCACAATCATGTTTCTCTCTTGGAACATGCTTTAGAGTCACAAAACGTTAAGCCCCGGATGGAAAGAGAAAACCAACCTCGAGTGCGACTGTCCACCTCATCGGTTGATGCAGTCAGGCGCCTCAGCCCGAAGCCTTCTCCCACTGGTCTCCTCGCTGTAGTTTTCCTCTCTGCTTTCTTATCAAACACCAACAATGAAGACAGAGACTCAGAGCCAAGTGTGTACTCTGCTAGTGTGTCCACACTGCTGCCCGTCAGCCAGTTATATGCTGTGCGTCGACCTAGGGAAGAAAAATGAAGGTAAATATACATATCTTCAGCACAAACACTTTCATCTTTAGTGCTGCTTCAACAACAGGATATTGACTTATAGAAGTACCTGCGGTTTGGGTTTGGCTGAACTCTAATGAACTCTGAGTGGCTCGGAGCTTCCCCATCATGCCTGCAGACTGCGACGCTGCCGCACTCTGCGGGCCTTGAGAGCTTTGGGTTTCAACAAACATGGGAGTCATCACTGTGCTCCTGAAGCGCCAGTTGGAGTCGATCACATAGTCCTAGAGAGTGGATAAATATAATTAACACAGCGGGCTCATCAGTGACATACAAATCGAAATCTCAAGTTTGAAGACTTTGTAACGAGCTCATTTGTTCCGGACCCCCTGAGAGAAATAAATGCTGTGGATTTCAACTGACCTGGAAGGTACACTCTGACAGCGGATACTCAAAGATGTTTCGTTGGAAGTCGGGACTCCGGCTGGTCATTTCCAGCAGCAGATTGGTAGCTAAGCTTAAGAAACACCTCTCTATTTGACGGGAGTAGAGAGAACCAAGCACTGTCAACATTCGCTCAAGGGTCGCAGTTGGGAGGCGCTTCTCCTGACTCCAGAAGTTACGAACGTAAAGCCTAAAACACAAAACAGACAGCATTTGTTCAGATTACACTTCCCTGCATAATCTGAAACATTATCCAATAAATCAAAGAAATGAGAAATAGTTGCTTCTTACTGCAGGCCTTGGTTTTCTTCAGACAGTCCCTGAAGTAGTGTTTCTTTCGCTGCATTCAAAACCTCTAGTGAGGTGTTGTCCTCCATGCTCTCTGCATCACTGGAAGAAAAACAAACAGCATACCATTAAAGTTCATACCAGAGAAGTGACCTGTCACTGCATATTGCAGATCAGTGCAAATAAAAAGCAGTATAATAAAAGTGATGCTGGAGAATTTGCAGCATTTGCTAGTCTTGCTATATGGACTTTATTTTGCCCCACATTGGTTTATTGGTAAAGTCCGAATCAGAAGGAGGTTACTAAAATCAATGCATTATGTGAAAACAGAAGCCAAAATGTCTCACAGTACCTGTAGTTGTCCTGGATCCACATGAGGATGTCATACATCCTCTCTCTGCACACTGGTGAAGGATGGGAGACAAAAGCGGTCACAGCTCCCAGGAGCTCCTGAAGCTGAACTGGACTCAGGCAGGCAATGATCTTGTGGATGATATCCAGACACACTCTCTGCCTGGCTTCATCCCTGAAGAGTAACATGCAGAAACATGGTTGCAGCACAAACATTTGAACAGTGTTAACCATGAGTTTTTGGCATGCAGATCACAAAGAGGAGCCCGGATAGAACTCACCTGTGGCCCATCATTTGAATGAAGCCGGTGGTCTTCAGATGGAGAAAGATGTCTGGGATGACATCAGCACGGCTCAGCACGCACTCCAAACAATGAGTCTTTAAGACGCCGTGCAACTTTGGCAGGAGGGAGAACACATAGTTGAAAAACCTGAAGAAAAAAATAGTAAAGCTGCAGTTATAATAAGACCGGGGAATTTACATACACTAGGATTCAAGAAATGATTTATATTAGAGGGGAATCACATAAAGCAGAACTACAAACTCACCGATCCATAAAAGGAGGAAAGTGCTTTGAAACTTTGTTCAAGCAAATAATGAACTTGTCATCCATGTCTTTTTTCTTCAGATTCGTTATCTTACTTGCAGCAAGACTGAGAAGCTCTTGATGAGCCTGGGACAAGAAACAAATTGACACAACATCTGAATAAATAACATGAATTCAATATAAGAGTATTGCAGCTAACAGATAACATGTAAAGAGCAATATATATCTACTGACTTTACCAAACACTTCTGAAAATAAATATTCTTTTCCATGTGAGATCTTTGATACTGAGTTGCTTTCAGCTCTCCTCAGACATAAACACAAATGAAGTGCCACTGTGATTCAGCCAAACTGGGGAAGCTCTCATACATCGTCCTTTTCAGTCATGTTCTTCAGGATGAGGCCGATAATCTCAGCGGCAGCAGCGTAGACGTCCTTATATCTTACGAAGGACACGTTGTTGGTGAGAGACTGGATGTACCTGAAACCCCGCCCACAGAAATTATTAAAGATCACTTTGCAAGATGGCAACATGTGAGCAACAACACTCGTGTAGACGTTTTAGAGGAAACCAGAAATGTCTGAATATATATTGTTTTCTATCTCTTTTCCTTGTTGTTTATTTGTTTCATTGATTGTTTTCTTTTTCACCTGCAGTGTTAAATAATAACCGGGGGTCTCAAACAGTAAAGCTGGAAGCAGATACTGTGCAATATATCTTACCCATCATATTCAATTCCACATGAGGCATCGTAAGCAGGGAGGTTGTTTGCCAGGATGATTCCCAGCAGCTGAAGTCCAACAGAGTTGTCTTTGCTATTTGGGTCCATGCCACGAAATCGCTCGTATATCAGACTAGAAGGGCAAGAAAAAGATAAAGTCAAGGACCGGTTCAAGTCCATTTTCTTTGGACTACCAGATCTCCTACACCAGCAAGGAAATAGAGTGCATAACCACTATTTTACAGAATTACTCAATGGCAAACACATTTATATTATTCATAATTAACATCTCGAGTCAATGTTCCATCTGACTTTGATATTGCGCTTGTCTTTTGTAAAAATCTTCTAAATTAGAAGTACAAATATTTTCAAATAAAAATCAACAGTTTGGTTTCTTCAACTATATTTCACATACATAAGTCAAGACACCGGCAAAGAAAAACCAGAGACAGATATACTATACAGGACATTCTCCTTCAGGGAGCATGCAGCGTGCCGTAGAGTGTCTGTGTCTTGAAGCGGCCGTTCCCACTGAGCTACAGACATGTGTCAAATAGATATCTGTTCATTCAGAGTATGCCATACCCACCTGTAAGGCACATGCAGACAGTCTTTCCAGCACTCAACCAGGGTACGAATGATCTCCAGATTGTGCCGGAAAACTGCCCTCTTGGAGTGGAAGCTGTGCTTCATCAGGAACTCCAACAGCCGGTTGGCGAGCACTTCATCTCTGGGGTTTCCCTGAGACAAAAGAACCCTGTTACTAACAGTAATCCACCAGTTATGTCATGTGATAAAAGGCAACAATGGCAAGAAATAAAACTTCAACAAATTAAAAACAGTTTAAACCAGTTTATATGATTATTATACCCCGTAAACTGGAAAGATTCATATGCAATATGTTGGAATCAAACTATTGATGATTGCGCAGGCCATGACAAAAATGTAATCATCATTAATATTTGCGGCCTTTAAAAAGAAAGCATTAGCAACCTTGGGGCTGACCAGGCTCGTCCAGGAGAGCACTGCGACGATAATATCCACCACCATGAAATGGATCCCCTCCCCTCCGTTGTTTCCAGAAACGACGACCTGCAAGAGCGGCCCCAGCCAATGCTTGGCATATGGCCGGAAAACCTGGAAAGATCAAGAGATTAAATCCACGGACCAATAGTGAACATAAGAGGAGCAGCAGTGTGAGGTGTCACACACACAGGTTCACATTCAGGGACATTTACCTCCTCTGTGTTGATGATCAACTTTGAGATGAAGAGTCGAATATTCAGAGGTGTAGCTGGATTTGATAGTTTGCCATGTAGAAATTTCATCCATGGAGGAAGTTCACTCGACACGGTTCCCTGTTTCATGAACAAAGAAGAGAGCCGTTCCAGAATAATATTTGCATATGATAATGTTCATCAACGAAAGTGACTAAATCACTGTAATTTATTTGATGTGAAAAGGCTTCAGTTTCCTGCTTTACTCATCTTGGGTGCCACTGACCTCTTCAGTTTTGGGGGTAATGTTGTTCCTTAGCATGTGTCCAATAAGAGCAGTCATGGTTGCCATGCATTCATGCTGATTTAGCTCATCCATTTCTAGATCCACCATTGCATCCTGGGAGGGATTTGTCTCCTCTGTCTCCTTGATGTACAAACATACAAACACCGTTCAGACCATCATATGACACTAAAGCATGTTACAAGCTTGGTACAGTTTTATAAAAGGGGAACACAAAAGACTAACGACTAACTCTTTTTGCAACAGTGCGTCGGTGTCCTTCAGGGTTTTGGGAGCTGAAGGAAAAGCTTTGGACTCCGGTGGAGAAATCGAACTGGCTCATCTCCTCACTCAGGCTGCTGTCGGCCATGTAAGACTGGGACGACAGATACACTGGCGCTTCTGTGGGAACCAAAACATAGATCTCATGAACATCCCCTACTGGAGATGCACTGACCTCTATGGCCACCTATTTACCCTTTGTTAGACCCATCGCATCCCATTTCACTGTAAAAAGTAGAGCAATTTCATCAGACTTAAGGCAAGTCTAATAATGAAGCCTAGAGACATAGCATACAGTCAGTTAAAAAAAGAAAAAATGTCTGTGGCAAAGATTGCTAACTTCCAACAGTTTAAAAACATTGTTAGTAGCAGAACATACCTCCATTCTCCTCGCTCACTTCTTTCCGAATCATGACGTATTTCTTCTTTCTCTCGAGTGGGACCTACAGGGATATACCAATATATGTGAATAAACCACGATTGCAGCTCAAAGTATACTGCTAAACAAACAGGCCTGTTAAAAAAAACACATACCTCAATTTCAATTGGAAAGTTGTAGGTCCTTTTAACGTCAATGATATTCTCCAGAATGAACTGATTCTGGACAAGGAAAGAAAACCACAAGCAGTGAAGCTCCAAAATGAAAGATGGCCGCAGTGCTGAAGAGAGTCGGACATAATTATACAAGCCAGTCGGTACCTTCTCGGGCTTCTCACTGAAGAGGAAGCCGTGGTAGAACTTGGGCTCATTGAAGCTGCAGCTGATGGCGGCGATGGCGCAGTTGTACGCAGCACAGTGGTAGTGCCTCCTCAGTTCAAGGAGCTGAGTCTCACCGGCCATGTTCTCAGTGAATGCTTCAAAACACGACCTGGTTCAAATGAAATCATCGCTCGGTCACAATAAGGACCCTTCACATCACTGGCCTGTCACTTGTTGAATCGTCAGAGTCCTACTTGATCAAGGTCTTGGACAACTCATTCCCCTCGGTTTTGTCTAATCGACAGTAGGCTTGGTTAATGCGGGATTCCTTGGAGTAAACCTCTTCTTTGGGAAGCTGACAATACAGGAGCTCCATCAGCTTGTAGCAGCCGATCTTCTTCATCAACTGGATCTCAAAATCCATTTCATTGGACTGAAATTGATAAATACATTTGCCTTAAAAACGATTTAAAAATGTGCTCCTCTGACCTGAATAATTCAGCACTACCTTCGGCCTGTGAGTACAAACAATATAACAGCTATTGCCGCTTATTGCATTTCTTGACATACTCCCCAAAATATTAAGAACCAAACCTTTGTGAAGCGGCTGAGCAGCAAAACTATTACGTCAGAGACATTGGCCACAAAGAAGTCATTCAGGGCCTTGGTGCTGCAGTGAGAGGCGAGAGGTAGCAGGACCCTCTCCATCATGGCCTGCAGCATGGAGCTCATCGGCACGTCACCCTGCTGGATCGCCCCGTATACTGTACACAGCAGCTGCAGCTGCCGCTCACTGCTTGACCTACATGTAGTAAGACATTGACAAACACAGGGAGTGGACACAAGATAAGAGACTTCCAATAACATAATAGCATGTAATATAATGACCCTGCAATGGAGCTTGTTTAACCCAGCAGTTGAACACACTGACACCTCATGGGTAACATTACTGTCTCCCATGAATGAGCCTTGACTAACCGTCTGGCGATTTTTTGAAAACAAGTTTGGAAGGGCTCCTCCATGATGTGTTTTCTATCGCGACACAGAATCCCTGCCATCAGTTTGAGAAGAAGTGGGCTCTGAGAGAGCTCGAGGGCATCCAGCAACTAAACGAGAAAGCAATGTACAATTGGTGCAACATTACAACCTTTCTTACATGGTAAAACCTGCAAGAAAAATGTGCCACGTATGAGGGTTTGGAGAAGAAGAAAAAAAAAATCTATCAATGAATTTTCCCTGCTAATCTGTGTTATCCTCCTTAATCTCCAAAACCCTGACTTCACCTTTCGGATACAGTCCATGTAGTTGTTGCGGTGCAGCGAGCCCTTGGCAAACTCGTCGGACTGCATGGGGAAGTGGGACACAACCAGGTCGTCCAGGGCTTTCTGCAGCTCAGCAAGTGGCTCCTCTGGGAGGGTCGTGAAGAAGGGCAACACCAGCAGAGCCTGACTCTGAAGAGTTGAGGGAATCCAAGAAAATAAACCACACATAGATTCCTATATGGCAATTTGAAGCAATCCACGACGTTGACTCTCAAAACGTATGCCAATTCCATTACCTTGAGATTCAGTGGCAGATTCATGTCAACCAGCAGCATGGTGAAAGTGGAAAACACTGGTTTGAACGATTTGTGGTTGGTATCCGAGCAGACGGAGGAGTCAATCTGAGGACAGAGGGGGGGAAAAGTGTCCATGGAATACATAGAGGACATTAGAGGAAATTAGAAAGAATAATAGGTAAGCTTGTAATGTACTGCATTGTATATATGTTTCACAGGTCTGGGCACATAAATGACGAGGATCAGTATTACTTATTCACAAACCCGACAGTCAACGCGAATAAGGATGTTTTTCTAGTGGACATGCATGTAGTAACTGCAGCTTCATAATACCTGTAGGAGCTTGGAGAGCAGCAGGAGAGTGGCCGTTTTCCTCTCCGGCGTGGAGGAGTGTCCCTCCCACCACGACTGCAGACTGTTCCATCTTCCTAGCACCTCTTCGACCAGCTGTTTTCCCTGAGTCTTCCTCACAGAGCGCTCTCTAAAGCTGTGGTCCAGCATGCCATTCAGCAACACGCTCACCTGACGAACAATTCAACACCAGAAAAGTAAAATACTCCCCTGCAGGAAAAACAATGATGCTCCTTCACATGCATGGCTACAAATTTTCTGAAATTGAAAAATGTGAAACAGGGAGGATAAAGAGCTACCATGCCGGGGTTTTGAGAGGACGCCTTCATGAGGCGTGCCACGGTGGTGTCCAGACTTCTCAGCAGCTCAGTGTTGATGGTCACCTGGAAGAGGCTGTAGAAGTACTCGCCGTGCGAGAAGCTCAGAAAGTTATTGCTATGACTTCCGGAGATTGGCACAGAGAGCATGATGGTGTTTAACAACAGGTCCACCAGCTGCTCACTCTGCAGAGAAACAGCAATAGACAAGAGGAAAGCTGTCAGACACTTGGTATACTTACAGAAAATAAAATGTTTTACATCCACTATCAATATTGCTACATTATTTTCATCCTAACTTTTTTTTTTGCTGTAGTCAGTTGTCTGCAGCTCAAATAACTCACCACAGGTAGTTCACATTTCCTCTGATTTGATCAACGCTGACCCAAAGAGAGGTAGCACTGACCTGTTGATTTAGAGAGAAGGCGAGCTGCAGCAGGCCATCCGCCAGACTCTTGGTATTTATGTCCAAGGATGGAAGTGCCTTCCGGTCCTCACCCGGCGCTATTCCTTTATACACAGCCATTAGAAGTCGGGACCCAAGGGATTTGGCATAGGTGCCGTCCTTTAACGCGACAAGAAAAACAAACACACAAACAAAATGTGTGTTCTTTATTGGTGGATAGAAAACACTGTATTATTATTATTATTATTATGAAAACTGAATTGCATGAGGCATCTGAAGAAGTAAAAAAACGCTACTGCAAATATAAAGCTTATTGTGGGTTAATGGTCACACAATCCCATTTGAAAATGTCCCCGGACAAATACCGGACTGTGCAGAATGGAGGTGAGGAAGTCGGCTTTGTGGATCTGCTTACAGGACGACAGGACCAATTCCATCTGGTCGCGGTTTAGGGTGCCGGAGTGATAAAGATCTACAGCACACAACTCCTCCACACTAGAGAGACCATTCACGACATGAGGAAAGAAACAATATGTGATGATTGTACTATGATCACAATCATCATGGCATCAACAAATGCAATCGGAAATTAAAACAACTGATATGCTATCCATTCTTTTATTTTAACAAAAACACATTGCATGTGGCTTTGTCTTGTTCTCTAATAGTGAACCTAAAATTAGAGTGCTACTCTAGAGATGATTTACATACCTTTGACTGGAGATCTTTGTCCGCAAACTGCTTTCGAGGCGAGTGCGGTAAGGTGAGGCCAGCAGCGCCTTTAGTAAAGGAACACACACTTCCGGTAGGTTCCTCATTACCTCCACATCTGCCATGTTGAACCCCACAGTGGATGGCTCACACACCACCAGCGCAGTCAGCTCAAAGAAATCGGAAACAAAAATGTCTTTTTCCAGAAGCTGTGAATAAATGAAGGAAATAGTGAGCAGAGAATTCATTAAAAAAGGAGAAGAAGAAGACTCATGAATTTCTTAATGTCAAGGGTGTCTTAAATACAGTGATACCATCCAAAGTTCTTGGTCTCCTTTGACAAGAATCATGGTGGCAAACTCCAGTATGCGGACAATGATGGTGCACTTGCTGAGGTTGTACTGGTCCACCTCTCTTGGGCTGAAGTGGGAGGTCTTCTTGCCGAAGGGGAAGCAGCTCTCTGCTGCTGCCAGCTCGTGAGTTGCCAGCTCCATCAAGAAAAAACGCATTGCTTTCAGAAAGCTTGATTTCTCTTCGTAGCCTTGACAAACAGTAAACAAGAAGAAGAAGAAAACTGTGACTATTGCGATCACTGCGGGGCCAACAGGTTGTTTCAACTCGCCGTTCAGTTTACATGTGTGCAGGTTGAGCAGGTGAGGACTTTTCTGCTGACTTACTAAGCATGAGGTTCAGCTTGATTATGTGCAAGCGGATGAAGGTGTTGTAGCAGTCCAGGGCCGCCAGCAGGACGTCCAGCCACTGCAGGGTGGCTCTGACACTGAAAGGACCCGTCAGGTCCCCGAGAGTGGGCTGAGAGAGGAGACCTCCACCCTCGAAACGTGAGACCAGAAAATCTTTGCCGCGATCCTTCAGCATGCCATCCACCCACTGAGATGGAGACTCCTTTCCTAAGGTCAGTCACAAGATCAGAGAATGTATTCACATGCAAGAGATTGAAACATAAATGAACGCATCACCGTTGTATTGATATTATTAGAGTTAAACTCAAAATGAAGAAATATGGTTTATGATTGCATTTTCTTTTTATAACTAGCATTTGATGTTCTTACATGTTCACCTGATTGAGGCTACCATGGGTGGGTTGCTCACCTGGGAGGAGAGGAACGAACTCATAGAATAGTTCCATGCACTTGTGGCGACACTCAGCCTGAGGACGGCCACATTGTTCCAGAAGCCATAAAACCACATCAGAGAGGCACAGCTTTCCATCAGCTGGAAAGCCCCTTCATGAACAGAATGAAAAAAAGACAATGCTGGAACATATGATAATTACTTAAACATATAATCTATAATGTTGGATCTTTTCATGAGCATTACTGCCACTCGGACTTTAGTACAAAAAAGGAGTACACATTAAGCAGTTATGAAATGTGATGCTTAATATAGACAACTTACTGCTGAATTTCCTTTCAAGGCAACTATAATTTTAAGTCAGATTCACAATGTTACATTATGTAAAAACCCAGCTGATACCCATGCACCGATTACCAACCGTGGGACGCGTGTCTTGGCATTGTGCTGATTGAGACTGGGGGCCTTGTGATCGATGATTCTTTTCAGGTGATCAATGGCACTGGAACACTGCTGCAATGTACCTGAGGATGGAGGAGTGGCAAGAGCAGAGGCAGACCATTGTGAAAATTAAACTATTATTTTCCTTCAACGTGCAGAGGAACCTTGTTTAACCCACCAAGAGAGCAGTGGAATAAAACACAACAATAATAAGGAAATCAATTCTAAATACAATTACAAACAAGTGGATTAAAACATTGTACTGATAAATTACCTTCAAAGAAAACACTGCTTTTAAAACTAATAATAATAATATTATAATACTAATGCTAGTTAGTTATGGCGAGAAGACGTTGGTAATGATATTAAAATCTGAATGTCCTGTCGATAAAGCTCAAGTGGAGGAACAATTACCCATAGAGGGCTCATCTGAGTGTGCAAGAGCCAGACTTTCCACAAATATGACGAGAACTTCAAAGATAAACTGCTCCACCAAGGACTTCTCCTCCCTGCAGAGACAAATAGGCAGTCAAACCTTAAATGTCACCAACAGGATACAGAGTGCTATTCTGGAAATGGGGGTGAGCAGAAATGAAATGCAAGTGTCAAAACAGCGAGAAACGTATTTGACCTGAATTGTCTGTAGATGCTGTTGAAAGCTAAGGCTGCACCAAGTCTTTTGAAGCCATTGGGGTGCAGAGCCAAGCTGTAGATGCGCTTAAACAGGGACTTCATGTTGGTCGGGCTCTTCTCCTGCTGCTTGGGGCTGGTTTGTTTGATTGACCATTTGACAAACTCTTCAATGCAGCGGCCACAGAAGTCTCTGAGAGTGCTATCCATCGGGTCAACCACCCCGTCCTGAGGAGAAAAAACAAAACACTGCAATGTGTGTGCTTCATGTGGCAGAAAGGAATCCATTTATTGATGCGTGACCTCAGGACTTGTTTGATCACTTGTAAAACCTCCATAGAGTATCAACACTTACCATAATGGCCTCCAGAACAGCTACTGTGTCTTGGCTCTCGAACTTCTTGTTGTTTGTGAACCAGTGAATCAGCTGCATGACCAGCGGTTCAAACAGCTGTCTGGTCACCTAATGAAGACATTTTAATTTATAAATTATTTCTGTTGACATCTTCATGTGAGAACCAGAATCAGGCTGATAACAATGATAACAACATTAAACTGAAATAACTAAGAACCAACCGGAGGCTGGTTCACTGTGCATGAGACATGAAAGATGCAACTTTCAATCATTTGTAACTGTAGCAGCTAAGTCAACAAAAGCACTAAATGATCAGTTAAGTTTTTTTATATTTTTAATATTTTAAAAAGGGACAGTCTACCAAATAAATTAAAAAATATATCTTCTTTCACCTGTAGTGCTATTTATTTAGGTGTGAGATGCCTAGTTTTGGACATATCTGCCATAGAGATGTCTGCCTTCTCAGTAATATATAAGAGGACTATGTGGCACTCGGCTTGTGGTGCTAAAAGTGCAATGTCTCTTTCCAGAAATCTTGAAGAGGTTCTTCAAGATAATCCACAGACCATGTTGTGCTGTGGATTATCTATATTCAGGATAAACTCTGTTTAACTCCCATCAGGTATCTGCAGAACTTCCAAAAAATCCCCTTTCCCCCCCCGCGTGATAATTAACATACGTCTCTCCCTGTTTGGATTACAACCAGCGCACACACCTGATCCACATCGCATGCCAGACGCAGAAGCACAGGAAACAGCCTCTTGTGCAGCTTGTACATGGGCGGCAAACTATTGTCCCCCTCCACCATCTGAGCACTCTTCCCAACCATGTAGACCACCAAGCTGTGGAGAAGCTCACAAGCTGCGACCTACAGCACAAAAGAAACAATCATTTCTACTGGGTGATAGCAGTGTCTTCATGCCAAAGTTTGTATCAAATTCATTTGGGAACCGCTTTGATCTTGGAGGACGTACTTTGGTTTGTCTGTCACTTGTGGACAGAGCCAGTTCACTGATGTGCGGCAGAAATGGGTCGAGGTAGATGACTGGCTTCATGTCGGCAAATGGCACCGCAAAGCTGAGCCTCTTCTCAGAATCCCAGGCGACGAATTTCTTCATCGTTTCCTCTGATGAGACCGCTAAATGTGAAAATAGAGGCGTTCAGTCAACAAAACAGCACATTCCTTGCAGTACACGTGTCAGGTGTTCTCAAACCATCACTGTGGAGCATGGCCCCGATGTTTCAGTGTGAATGTAATGAGACAGCGGCGGGTTTGTGATGAAAAGTGTTACCAGTCACAAGGTTCCTGTTCAGCTGTCCTCCCAGGTGACCGAGCAACTTCACCACTCTGAGCCTCACCGTGACCAGAGGAGCGTCTTCCTGCATGATTTTAGATAGATTATAAAAATATAACTTCCGATATGACTTGTGGGGGCAGTGAGAGACTATAGAGAGTGAACTGGACATGTTATGTTATTACGGTTAGAAAATGAAAACCACTGAAGCCACAGTAAGAAATAGCACAAGGAGCAAATTGCTCCCCAAAGACTAAAAGATGTCTTCCTGTACCGTGGTGAGCTGGTGCGATTTTTTCAAGAGCCTCGTCATCACCCGGCTGTATCCTTTGTCACTTCTCGAAGACAAAGAAGACATCACCTCCCAGTTGCTGTCGTCTTTGTCTGAAGCCAACAACATTGGAATAGATTTTGGTAATGA
This sequence comes from Cottus gobio, assembly GCA_023566465.1. Lineage (NCBI taxonomy): Eukaryota > Metazoa > Chordata > Actinopteri > Perciformes > Cottidae > Cottus > Cottus gobio. The sequence goes on along the minus strand of CM042234.1, from coordinate 14,496,427 downwards.
TAACCTTTATTTAATAAACTGAAATCATTTCAAATGGAACCGAACCGATGTGCCTGACCTCCGCTGGTACTATCGTGGGCTTACCATCGGAGGTGGTTTTCAGGTATCCATCCAGAAGAGGAAGGATGCTCGTGTAGCAGTGCCGCATAGTCTCCAGAGGAATGTGGGAGGACCAGTCCTCGAGGGCATCGAGGGCCACGTTGGCCAAAGGAACATGGCTCAGACCCAACTTCAGAGCCGCCTAGACGCGCCCAAACAGACACACAATTTACAGTCGGAAGTACACCCACAGCTTTGTCAGATTAAATTAAGCACCTCCTCCTTCAGCACCACCTGTCATGTTCCAAACGCGCTTTGTGCACTTGTACTACCACTTAGAGTGGCTATTTAGCCATGACTTTCTGCTATCTACTTCAACCATTCATCCATTGCTTTTAGCAATTGGTTTCTATTTCCTTGTCATTTCTATTTTATTAAAGTACATGAGCTGCAATTTGACCATGTATGCCCTGTATATTGGTGAATTACTGCACTAAAGCGCCTACAGTCCATCTGCGGCCTATGTTTCTGTTTGAAGCGGTGCGCCTCCATCCTTATCTAGGTCACAGAAACACAGTGAAACAAGTTAAAGGATCCCACCTCAAGAGCAGGACAGTAGGCCTTGATGTCCTGAGCTACGATGTTGTGCTGCAGCGAGAGGACGAATGTCAAGCAGGAGGCCAGCAGCTCATCTTTGTACTGCTTCATTCTCACACACACCTGGAAGGAAACCACATGTCTCTTACATCCCATGCATATTAAGGTCCTCAGTAGTGCCACATTTTAGTTGATGACATTCCCAGGAAATATTGCAGAGAGGAGCTACCTCTTTTCCGAACTTAGCGAAGAGAGCGAAACAAGCGCTCTTCACTGTGTCACTCTGGGGGGATATCGAGCTTCTCGGGTCAACTCCCTGATCAAAAACAGAAAGAGTAGAAATGTCACACACGCTGTATACATACGAGTAATAAAAATAAAAATAAATAAATAAATAAAATAATAAGGTAAAAACAACGACTGATGGCAGAAATGGTTTGTACTCATGGTCATGTTACCTGGTAGTACTTGATTCTCTTGGCAATTTTCATGGTGACAGAGAGCAGCTTGTAAAAGCCACTGACGAGTGGATTTCGTATGGAGTGGAGGATAAGTTCATGGCTTAAGGGATACATCCAGGACTGGAAATAGTCCAGGTGTTTAGTCAGCAACAACTCGCTGCAAAAAAGGGAAAACACTGTGAGACCGACATTGGAAATGCTTGGTAAAATACATGTTCAATTTTATGAAAATAACAATACCTTTTATATGTAGAGCGCTTTAAAAAGGTAATGAATGCCTTTAAATGTTTAACAATAGGGGTGTCTGCTTGTTTCTGCTAACTTTGCCACTTTTAAAGGCCCTCATGATGTCTGGTAGACCGATCTCTCATGTGTGCGTTGACTCCAATACCTGCAGAAGTCAACCAGGTTGATGAAGGCAGTGAAATCTTTGATCTTATTGGGCAGCAGATGAGCTGAGGGGTCGGAGGACGGCAGGACATGGGCCGCATCATCTGGAGCCTGATAGACAAGGACGCCATGGATTAGGGTTTTACGTTTAACCGATACCGCCGATAGCAAGTGAACAAAAGCTTTTACAGTTTCATGCTATCGACATGGGACACATTCAAATCGACTGAAACAATATCAACATCTCTCGTACACTGGCCAATCCAATATCACTTTTAACATCGAAGTGTGACCTGAGCGTGAGACCTCACCTCCTCTCCCGTTGTCACTTTCTGCACAGACAAGTCCAACTTTTCCACAATTTTGAGAATGGATTTCACCAGCTCGTCATAAAGCAGACGGCTCAAAGGCACGAGGGCGGCGTTCTGACTTTCAAAGGCTCCATCCAAAAATCCTGAATCCTGCAGCGGACGACACAAACGTAACAAGGCCATACAATTAAATGTGCTGCTTATTGTGAACAATGACACACTCTCCCCTGCAGCATACCCAGCAGAATGGAGGAGAGCATGCTGGTCCGTAAACGCATCTCATGACTCAATGTATCTAAATATTTGCAATGCAAAACTCTACATGCTGAACGTACTTTTGAACAATTTTAATTATTCAGCGATAAGCATATAAAGTAGGTTACAGCAATACAGTAGATTAGATAATAATCTGAATATAGACTTATTGATAGTATTTACAAAATGTATAACTACCGTCTTCAAAAGGAATGCTATATTGCCAAATGTTATGTCAAATAAATAACAGGCTGTCCCAAATAAATCGGCTAAAATGAATTATGATACCCATATAGGCCCCATCCGCCCCAATTTTGGTGCTTTTGGGTTTAGCCTCTGGGACTGAAAAATACTTAACTTCACCCAATCAAAGCCAAACTTCGCACAGATACTCCTACAACATTGAGCTATTTTATAGTAATTTAAAAAGTGTTCACATCGATGTGTAAGGTAATAAAGATTAACTTTTAACATCATTTTTCTTAAAAGAAATACATCTTTTTACTTTTTTTTCCTTTTGTATGTGTATTATCATAAACCAATATACCACTAACACATGTATGGCCTTATTATCTATCTTGACAAGGGTTTTCTGTATATTATAGCTTTTTAAATTGTTCAAATAGACCCTTTGAATGAGGAGATAATATGAGATAAAAAGCATCCACAATTTTGGCTGAAAAATTGGTGGGGAGCATAAGGTTAAAAGGACATATCCGAACCTTCAGCAGATGACAGTCTAGAAGGCTTTTAAAGAGGGCGAGGTAGTTCTGACTAGATGGAACTTTCCATTTTCCAGTTCGAACTTCGGAAGACTCGCTGTCTTTGTCCTGAAGAAAAACATTTAGATAGGAAAATGAATTTAACTGCAAATGAAACATTCAGTAAAAATACTGTATACATGTGTGTAAATGCAATGATGACATCTGAAATCCAGTGCCAGACCTCAGAAAGCATGATGGGTTTTGAACAGACACGAATCAAGCCCTGGTGCACTAAAAGAAATGAGCAAAAGTGAATATTTTAGCAGATGTTACGTGCAATCTCATCGCAGATACCAGTCATACAAAAGCAGCATGCAGGTTTCAATAATACATTTATTATATTTTTGGGGCCCTTTACCCATATGACAGTCCCTTCTCTCATTTCTGTACTGAATCAATTCCTGAACGATGAAGACACCAGTGTAAAACCCGTACTTTAATTCAAAACATGAGGTGCAATGTGCTCTTGTGTGACCTACCCACAGAGCTAATGAATCCCCAAAGGACAGGGCCTTTGGAGGCCATGGCAACCAGCACCTTCAGGATGGACCTGCAACAAACAGTCTGCATTCTCTCGCTGTACTGGGGGAAGCTGTCGATCTGCACCACGAGGAGACGCTCCAGCAGCGGTGTGTACACCTCTGGGATCTGAGGCCGGGGGCAAGAAGCAGACGTTCAAATCAATCCTGAGGGTGAATTTGGTTTTTCTCCTGCAGGACATAATGGTGCGTATATAGGCAGATACACACATGGATTCAAATCTATGATTGTCAGTTTGATTCAGATGATTGTTGTTAGTCAACATTTGGTCCAAGTGGCCGTGACTTTGTTACCTTGTCCAGGTGAATCAGGACACTAGCTATAGAGTCCAGGAAGCTGGGCAGCTGGTAGAAGCTCTCGTCCTCCCCATCGGACTCAGTCAGATACATCTGCTTACAGCGCTGAATCAGCTCCGTGTACATCAAGTCCACGTCTTGTGGGCAAACCTTCTTGCATGGCTACAGAAACAATATAGTATATTTTTACATTTTGTATTAAGACACAGGAACTCTATGGGAACGCAGAATATTAGTAAGAAGCAACTGATTGAATCACAACAGCTCGAGCAGCAAACATACAATTATTGTCAAATAGGTTTGGGCTTCCACGGCTGTATTGAAAGCAAACAAGGCAATGAACGTACGGTGGCAAAGAATCCATATCCCCGTATGGCAATGGACAGCTCCTTGTGCGTCGAATCCATGGTTCTAATGATGCCGCAGAACTTCTGCATGAAGAACTTCAACTTGCTTTTGTGCTCCTCAATATTCTCTGCCACCAGCATTGCAACCTTAGAATAACACCAAAAAAAGACATGAATGCTCAGCAGAGGTGTTGGAATAACAAGGAGTGTCAAGCGATTGTGTTCTCATCATGGTGCTGCTAACCTGTCCGACTGCTACATGTCTGCTGCGCCTGTGTGGAAAAGCCTCGGAGTGTTTACCTGTTTGAGGAAGGCCTCAAGTGCGTAGTAACTCGTCTTCTTCATCTCAGCGTTGATGTGTCCACAGAGCTTCGACATGACCTCGAACAAAGCTCTGTAGTGGTCCATGAGGCAGCTGCTGAACTGGGACGCATGTCTGGCTAGTAGTCTGAGCCCGGCTGTTCAAGAGACAGAGTCAAAGACGTATGAGTTTTCGGGGACTTTCGTCTTCATGCCGCTATGGAATTGGCGGGCCTTACCGAATGTGACGGCGTAGCGCGCCATCGACATCTACAACGAAGATGAGAAAACAAGTGGTCACAGCGGGAGTCAGAGCCGCATGATTTAATGTTAAAAGCGATCACAAATGAACTCATTATGCACAAACACGAGGGTTAAATATGATGTGCTACAGAAAATGATTATTATTTTTATATCAGTTCATTTCAATCTGCATGTCATGTTTACACCTACAGTGACAAATGTGGCTGCTCGCTACGACCGTTTGTCACCAAATAATGATTGAGCCGCGACACCCAGCTCGACACACGCAACTGCAGAGGACAGGCTTACCTGGGGGCTGATGGCCTTCAGGGCATACTGAAAGATGGCCTTAGACGTCGCTGGGTCTGCAAGTCAGAGACGCACACGAATCACAGCATGCACTCATCATAGAAACAGCATGTTGTGTTGAAAATGTGAAATAATATCCCACCTTCCTCCATTGTTTTAGGGAAGTTGACCATAAGAGCGGTGATTCCTCTCAAACATCCAGTTACGACTAAAAGTTTGGGCTCCTTTGTTAAAGAGGTCATCTGAAACAAAAAGGTTTGACAGCCACAGCCGATCACACACACATTTGAACAACACTGCACCGTCGGAGCCGTTTCCCCTGTTGGCATACCTGATCTTTGAGCTCCCCTAGATAGGCTTTGTAGAGTTTGTCAGAGTTCTTCTCCATCTCGCTGGGGTGAACCTCTGCGAGAATTCCCAGCACCTCATAGATTTTGCCGAGAACTAAAAAAAAAAAGGATTATTGTTATTTATTTATTTTAATGTACGTAATTTACATTTTCATTTCCTGGATGAATTCCTGTCATTTCCATTCCAGCGTTAAACCAGACCTTCAGGCTTCAGGCATCACACGAAGACTCACCTGAATCGGACAGTTTGCTCCTCTGACAGAGCTCGCCGTAATATTTGTTAAATATGTCACAGACTCGGAGCTCTGCAACCACACTGGAAGCCTTTGTTTTTTGGAGAACCTGAGGAGAGTCAGAGCAAGAACAAGGTCCAGCCAGCATATACTCCATATTCACAAATATGTCAAACAGACTCTTGCATGACCATGTGAATGGGGAATTGTGTCAACGGTAGATCTCTTCTTTCGCTCAGTTCAGGTTGCACACCTAACACACTGAGAGAAACCAACCTTGATGAGCAGCTCGAGCCCCAGAACCTTACACTTGGCTGCTTTATCCTTTGTATACACAACCATGCATGTGTCCTGCACGAAGAGAGAAATGGGAAAAAAAACAACATGATTCATTTGTGACATTAGGTGTACACGTACAAAAGTCTGGTTTGCGGTACGGCTCGGTTGTCTTGTGTTATACTGAGAGCTGTTTGTAGATATTATTATGCATAATATACATAGAAGCTACTTTGGTGTCAGTATCAGTTTTAGTCGGATGTTGAATCTACTTGGAGTACATGGATGCACCATTATGTGTAATGATCTTTCCTTTTCCCTGCTCTTGTCACGCACACATGGTAAAAGCAGAGGAAGCCATACATTACACTCGCTGTACAATGAAACTCTTTGAATGAACATTTTCTCTGGGTCTAAAAGGGGAACTTACTCTTATGTCAGTGGCGTAAGTCTTCTCCCAACCCTTGACTCTTGGTGAGACCTTGTCCAAGAACTTCTCCAAAAAACCCAAGATCTCAACTCGGGTGTCCCGGAACTGTAAAGCAGATGTTTCTGTCAACACGAGAACCTTTCAGTGTCGTGACATTTTTGTTCACTAGATGCCTACCTCATCTGACGCCAGGGACTTCCTGATGAAGATGAGCAGTCCAAAGTTTTTTGAGAACAATAAGGACGTCTGCAAAGCTTTAACATTAGAGATGCAAATATGTTAATATTTGTTTTCACAGTATGTGTTAAACCCCAACACTAAAGTCTGCACATTTAGGAGCATTGTGAAATTTTATACATCAATACATCTGTGCAATTTTAAAGCCTCCATCATCCACTCTTTTCTTCTGCCTTACTGTGTTAGTAATGTGTTATAACTGCACAAAACAATATTGACCAGTTTAAGGACCTAACACTTTAATCTAGAGATTGGGAAGAACACTTTAGTTGGATTGAAGTTAAGTGGAGAGCAAGAGAGAACACACATGCAATAAGGTTATATTTTGCATATGGTGACACACTAAATCAAGGGTGGGCAAACTACGGCCCGCGGGCCGGATCCGGCCCGTTGGGCGTTTTGATCCGGCCCGCCGAGTATTATGAATTATACATTATAGTAAAGACCGCTGTAACGCTTCTCCGTTCCCGACTTGAGTTTCCCGAAGCACGATGACGGCAAAAGACCAGCATCGATGTTTCTTAACTCAAGTCGGGAACGGAGAAGCGTTACAGCGGTCTTTACGTGCTGTGCTTTCTGCAGCGCATCAGGCTGCGAGTCCAGCTGCTGCTGTCTGCGCTGCTCACCTCCACCCCTCCCCCACAGGCCAGCGCGCCACGGAGACATGGTCCGTTTTATACGGCATAACGAACGCACATCAGACCCACGGGACTCATGTGACATATAGGGTTCTGCCTGCCAGCCTCCTGCCAGCTTCCTGCATTGAGCCCCTCTGCAACAGGGGGGCTTTTTTTAGACAAACTGCTAGTCAAGAATCAAGCACCAAGGCAAGTTATTTGCTAGCATTTAAATTAGCAAAAGCCAGCAAGCCTTTCTCTGAAGGGGAGTTTTTGAAAGAATGCATGGCAGAGACAGCAGGTCTCTTGTGTCCAGAGAGCAAAAACAAATTCGAAAAATGTAGTTTATCACGCAGGACAGTGACTCGGCGTGTAGAACTAATTGACGAAGACTTAGCCAGCAAGTTAAACAAAAAAGCTGAGTCATTTAAGTTATATTCGTTAGTAAGTAATGTAAGTTATCTTTACTTTTTAGTTATTGGCTTTTACTTATAATTTATATTGGTTCACACAAACACTCTCTATCCATCTGATACTGGCCCGGCCCGTCTGTCAAATTTTAAAAGTCAATGTGGCCCCTGAGCCAAAAAGTTTGCCCACCCCTGCACTAAATAGCAGAGGTGGGACAAAGTCATTGTTATGCAAGTCACAAGTAAGTCTCAAGTCTTTGCCCTCGAGTCCCAAGTCAAGTCGAGTCAAAGATGAGGCAAGTCCCGAGTCGAGTCACAAGTCAAAGCCAACAAGTCTCAAGTCGAGTCCAAAGTCCTACCATTTTAGTTTCGAGTCATTTCAAGTCCTCTTACCACAGAAATAAAATGTATACAAATCATGTATGTCTGTAAGATTTGTATTTATTTAAACCTCTTTTTATACAATGACATTAATCAAATACAGTAAACATTTTCACAAAAAATGCTTGTATTTCAACAGCATATTGCACTAGAACAATGCACAGCAACTTCAGTCCTGTATTGTATTGACCTCATATTGCAAAACAGTTTAACTTTCAAATAGACATGGGTCCTTTTAGCCTGAACTTTTTTAAACATGTCATCAATAAAATCCTCACTCCTCAAAATGATCACTTCTGAAAAACTGGACCAACCTGATAATATAACTGGAATGACTCCATAGAGACTTGAGTGAGCTGTGTGGACAGGTGATGAGCAGAGAGTGAGTGAGTGAGCTGTGTGGACAGGTGATGAGCAGAGAGTGAGTGAGCTGTGTGGACAGGTGATGAGCAGAGAGTGAGTGAGCTGTGTGGACAGGTGATGAGCAGAGAGTGAGTGAGTGAGCTGTGTGGACAGGTGATGAGCAGAGAGTGAGTGAGTGAGCTGTGTGGACAGGTGATGAGCAGAGAGTGAGTGAGTGAGCTGTGTGGACAGGTGATGAGCAGAGAGTGAGTGAGTGAGCTGTGTGGACAGGTGATGAGCAGAGAGTGAGTGAGCTGTGTGGACAGGTGATGAGCAGAGAGTGAGTGTGTGAGCGCATGCGTGCTGTGGACAGGTGGAGGGAGGCCCCTATACTGCATTGCATTTGCAAAAGATCAAATTGGCCAAAGGTCTGTCAGTCATTTGTGCACGATGGGGACGCAGAATGATGCCACCATGGCTGATTCTTCATACCTGTAACAGAGAAAATACTCTTTACTCATATCAATGTTGTTGTGTTAATATTCATTGTCTATTGTACACTACGGTATACGATAATACATTTCAGTTTCAGTGTATGCAATATTAAGAACATTTTCACTGCTTCAAAAGTCATAAGAAAGCCCTTTCTCTCAAGCAACTGAAGTCATATGCTTTATAGCAGTGGTTTTTGTTGGAAATAACTAGATATATATATATCAGAGAGCACAGTCAACATTAACACATAGAGATAAATAACATAACGACAGCTGGAGCGCCCTGATAGGAAGTGCAACAACATCCGGTTTCCTCCATCTTTGTTTTACTTTGAAACTCAAATACCAAATGACACAGGAAGTGATAGCGGAAGAGAGTCGAACCGGATTCAAGATGCATGAGCCAGAGTGGGTGGAGAATACCCAGTGCTCCAACCAGAAGACTGTAAACTATGCAAAGGACTCCGCCTCTTTGTAGGGTTGACCAATGGGCTCCACAAGGAGAATCGAATGTACACGCTGCGCACCCTGTTTAAGCGCCTTTTGTTTCAGGGACATCTGAACTAGTCAGACGTCCCCATCAGGACCGTGCACGTATAAATGCCCGGAATGCATTGCTCTGCTTAGTTTAGTAATTAAATACTTTTGATACAAGATATCTCAGTCTGGTAGTGAGTCATTAAATGTAGGATTCCCAACATTTTCAAAGTGGGGACAGGGACCCCTGGGTGCCGCGAGGAGGTGCTAGGGGGGCCATGGCAAGTTGGCATGAAAAGTATAGCAAAACAAAATAATTGAATAAATTAAATAACTAAAGTAAACCAAAAACAAGCTAAACAATATTCCCATTAGTTAAGAACTGCACTATAATAATCTATTGCATCTCTGAACATTACTACTATAATCGTTATTATTTTATTTTATTACATGGCTTGGTTGAATTCCAATGTAGAATGCGGTCTGTTATTTCTTGATAACAGACCCTGCGCCCGTATAGCGAGGCGGTAGTTATAGCGAATACAACCCCTGATATGAAAAGGGAAGGCTAATGGTGGATCTACTGTGACTGTGTTATGGTACTTTAAAACGGACGTTGACATGATGTTGGCGAGGTTTTCCATCTGAGTGTGCTACACTCATGTACCTCATATAATCAGGGTTAAAAAATCCCTATTTTTGTAAGCATCAACCAGCAAGGGAGACGTGCGTTTACTCTCTCGTTGATACAGTAAATATGCAGCAGCTAGCTAGTAAGTTACGGTACATCCGATAAGGTGCTTAGCATTCGTTCAAAACTTACCTTTCTTTGTGCAACTTCAGGTGTCGAACAAAGTTGGACGTTGTGGCAGCTCCGTCTGTAATCTTCGACCCGCATGTTTTGCAAATTGCAACTCTTTTTTTGTCGATTAGCTCGTAGTTTTTATAGCCAAACGAAACTATCTTCGGTATCATTTTGCCAACTGGCGCGTTGTTGCTTGTGCTTCATTGGTTGTCTTGCAACGTGCCTGCTTAGATACTGTCACATCAAAACAACGTGGGACTACAGTGATTGGATGTCGTGCAGGCAGCGCGCGTGCTCTCTGCATGCATACAGGTGGTGCACATTTTTTTCACAGATGCAGATAAACTGAGAGCGGCGTGGCCGTGTGAACATTTTCTTCCCCAGTTTTCATGGGAAGTAGCAAGTCTTCTCGAGTCAAAAGGCGCAAGTCCAAGTGAAGTCACGAGTCATTGATGTTAAAGTCCAAGTCGAGTTGCAAGTCTTTGTACATTTTGTCGAGTCGAGTCTGAAGTCATCAAATTCATGACTCGAGTCTGACTCGATTCCAAGTCACATGACTCGAGTCCACACCTCTGCTAAATAGTCCCCCTGAGAAAAAGATGTAGTATTGTAACACTGGCACAGTTTATGCTTGGAGACTGTTTTATTAATGTAATATTGCAGACTTCCAATGTAGCTGTGCATTGCTTATTGTCACGTGGTATTTATATTATATTCTAACTGAGCGTTACCGCCCACCGCAGTGAGTTTTGGCGGAAGAACCTGATGTGATACAGGCAAACAAAAACAAAATAAAAAAGTAAATGCGCAATTATTGAAATAATTGACGCATTACGAATTGACAAGTACCGTATAAAGATCCATACTCCACCTCCTCCTACAAGGTGGTTAAGTCTCATCAACAACAGAAGCACCATCAACATTAAAGTGCCAGATTGTTATTGGGAGATTTGCGCGGATTCATTGCGTTCTCATGTGACAACAAGAGGAGTATTTGATGGACTTTATTGTCTTACCAAGTTCGTTCTCGGTTGGTGTTAGCATGCACTCCTGTCCCAAGTCCCCGATTATATCGTAGCATTTCAAAGCTGCGGATCGTGTGTCTTCGTCCGAGAGATATTCATGAAGTTTCAGGAGAAGCCCCTGAACGCCTCCAGCAGCGTTGCACTCTGAAGACATAACTGCAGCGCGTAGCTAAGCTAACATTAGCATCACTTCAGCCACCCTACTGTCTCTCATAAAGTACACGATCAGAACAAGGACGACAGCATATGCAAAGCACGCACACTGTCAGACATGCTGGGGAAGAGCCATTCAGTCTCAAGTAGCACATCAGGAAGAATCAGGATGGGATGCGTTTGTTTCAAAATAAAAGCTCCGGAAATGAATGTTCCGGGAACTTTAGGTGACATAAAGGGTCGTTCTAGTGGCCGTAAAATAGTGTTTAGTGTAACGTTTTTTTTTTTTCTATAATTATTGACAACGTAACGTAACGCAACGTAACGTACTATATCAACGTATATGGGCCATTCTACCGAATTGGTTCAAAATGCTGTCCCACAAAAAGAAAAACTATTTAACAAAACAATTAAGTATTCAGACAAATTTACTAAGAATATGTTATGGTAAATTTAAACCCAAGGCATTAAATTAGATAATGATACGCTATATATAAACAGTGGCGAAACCACCGGGGTGGCAAGGGGTGGCAGCTGCCACCCTAAAAACATTGCTTGCCACCCCACTTGCCACCCAGGTTGTCAGAAATGTCTCCTATAATATACTATACATTTATATAATGGTATTATATTTTTGCTACTTAAGCTGTTGATCTCTTTGGTAACTTGTTCTAAAATCTTTAAGTTCCCCGTCCCCTGTAAAATGGTTGAGTCCATGTGTCTGCTTTGCTCTCGTCACCGTGGTTGCCCATCTCCCGCAACTAACTGGAGACAAGCCTACTGTAGGGGTCTATGTTTTTATTGGTTGCTTGAGTAAGTTATATTAGAAGACGGAATAAACCAAAAAGACGAGCTGCGTGGCCTTTAAGTAATCTGGCCGCCATTGAGCGTTCACATTTGCATTTTTCAAAATAAAATAAAAATATTTAAGAAATGTAATATAACACGGTGCTGTTTTTGGTGCAAACCACAGAGGTACACAGAAGTGTACCACGCTCTTTGAACAAAGTTATGCATTTTAAGTGAAGCAATTTTGGATTATTCATATAATAATTACATAAATGTGAATGTATGAACACATTCACATTCAACAGTATTTATTTAATCTGCAGACAAACCCCAGCTACCCTGGCCGGATATTCTCACACTTTTCTCCTCTGCAGCAGTGAAAACAAGAAGACTTCCCACTCCGGTCACAGCTACAGACACAGTCCCAAACATCCATCTCCAGCTTTGTGTAACCCTTTAAGTGGTACTGCAGGCTCGTGGTTCTCCGTCATAAAACAGTTCCAGTTTGCAGTGGTTACGAATAGCTTTGCTTTTATCAACTCCGCCTTCTGGTAGCGATTTAAAATGAAAATGTCCATTTAAAAGTGCAGTACCTGTGTGCAGCAGTGTTAAGCCCCTCCCAATGCTCAAAAAATAAATAAAAATAAATACTGTTAACGCATGATAAAATCATTGTCGGCGTTAATGAGTTGCTACGTTAACGTATTTATAACGCGTTAAGTGCCCAGCCGTAATTATTATTAAAAATTGTAATCCTCAACTGAGCAACCGGATATCGTGTTCAAAAAAATGCATCAGCATTAATTAATTAGAACTAAAAGCTAGTTAATATACAGCATTGCGAAACAAATTATCCAAAATATTGTCTCAATGTTTAGATAATATGCTGAAATAATAAACATTGTATATTTCTTCTAAATTTTCGAGTTTATTACAATTCTTAATCCTCAATTGAGCAACCGGATATCAGTTTTTGAACTAAAATGAAAAATGTCTAACGCGATGCTTGGATCAGGCACTCTCCCGGACATGGAGTGAACATACAGAGCATGCTGCCTTCTCACTTGAATTCTTCCGCTCGCTGTGCAGACCCAGTGGAGCCTACCATCTAAGTGACTGGCTAACCCAACACGTGAGCAGTCCACCCTTAGTTGCATCAGCCCAGTTTGGAACCAGTTTGTTATTTTTTTGCCCGAGACGGACCGAAATAATTGTTTACTTCTCTCGTCTCTGTCTCATGTATAAAGTTCTTCTTCGCCACAATTATGGTAAATGCAGCTTTATGTATTATGTAGTTATGGAAAGTCCAATTCTCCATGCACTGAGAACTAACAGGGTGCAGGTATTTCTTTGAATTGGTCCTTTAGGGGAGAATGGGGTTAGCTGGCACACAGTTATATGCTGCTATGTTAAAACATCTAAAGATCACCAACACTTTAGTCCAGTTTTATAGTATCGAAAGTAAATATGTGCTCTGTGGACTAAACTTATAAAACTGATTGTGATTTATGTATATGAAAAACTAAAGAGACTCATTTTAATTTTATAAATAATTTTATAACAGTTTGGGAATTACTGTCTGGAGTTAGATACTGGAGTAAATAACATCGAGTAAAAGTACAAAAAGAATATCAGCAGCACAATCATTTATTTTAATTTTTGTTATTTGTTTGTTATTTCATTTCATTTTACCACTTGAGGCCTCCAGATATATCTGGTCAAATGGAAAAGGTAATATCACTCTTTGGGCTGACAACCACAAAACCTCACAAATGCACCGTGACGAGTCACCACGGCTCTTTATGACTGACTTTATTGAAACAAATGTAAACATATGAAAAGTGATTTTTAATTTAAATCTTTAAGCTTTAGCTAATTATAAATGAATGAGTGAAAAATGTTATCAGACTTATGATTTCAAATCACAAACCTATTTCTCAAAGTTAGGGCTGATTGTAATTGTTACCAAGAGTCACTGAACTGATCATTAACACTATAACTGCATATATGTGTGTGTGTGTTCTTAGGGAAGATAGAACTCAATAAAAGAAACAAGGGAAACTAAGTTTTTATTCTCAATTTATTTTACAAAAAAAACAAACAAATTAACAATAAAAGGAGAGAGCGAAGAGGAGAGAGGAGCTCAGTGTATCCTAAGATGTTCCCAGTAGTCTAGGCTTGTAGCTCTACACAATAAATTAAAATGTAATTTACTTGTATTATCTTGTTAATTATGTATACAATAGATAAGAAAGTGTCTTAAAAATAGTCCTAAACTTAAATTCATACCTATTTAGACAGGATGTATTATTTCAGTTTTTTTAAAATATTTTTTTCAAATGATCAAAACTATTGTCCTGGATTTGGCTCCACATCTGTGAGGCTGCAGTGCTAAACACTGAACCACTGTGTCGCCCGCAAGGAAGGAGAGAGGGAAATAGAGGGGGATAGAGGGAGGAAAGATGGATAAAGAGATACACAATGTATTGACAACGGGTCCTTCAAATAAACACGTCTAAAATAACTTGATACATTAAATACAACTTAATACATCTGAAACTTAATACATCAAATAAACACGTCTAAAATAACTTGATACATCAAATACAACTTAAAGAAAATGCATCAAAAAAGTAATCTAAATATAAAACAACTTATGTGTGTGTGTTTGTATGTATATAAAAATGTGTGTTTTTTTTAAAAGAAGAAAGTAAAGAGTGTGTGTGTGTGTGTGTGTGTGGGGGGGGGGGGGGGGGGGGGGGGCAGTTGACCTCAATAGGCTCACCAAATCCTTCCGGGGGGTCCACCTCCATCGATTCGTCCTCACCGGGGTCCAGGAATGGGGTGGAGGCTCCAGGAATGGGGTGGAGGCTCTTTGGAAAACAACAAAATAAGTTATCAGAATTATGCAGATGACAATGTTACATAACCATATGACATGGGGACTATTGTTCAATACAAACACAGTACAATGAGTACATTGGACCAATCAATAATTAAAAAGCAGAATCTTCTTCAAGTAAACAAAGATGTAGGTAGTTCTTTCTTACACTGCACTAACCTTTAGACTAATATTTTATTCTTGTCTACTTCTATTTTAGTCTAAATTTCAGGTTCTCCTGGCGCTTTAATGCTTTTAATTGTATTTCAATGTAATTTTGTGGTGTGTTTCTGTTGAACTTTTGATGTTTTGTTGAGAGAACCTTTAATGGCCTGGGGAATAAATAAGCTTACCGTCTCATGCCTTGCCTAAGGGAAGAGATGGAAGAAGAGGGAGAGAAGGAGGAGGAGCTAGAAGAAATGGGACTAGAGAAGAGACAGGAAGAGTTAGAGGAGGGGGAGGCTGGCTTATGGGAAGGACATGGGTGAACGGGCCGGTTGGGGTCCAGGATGGGGGAAGGCCTCCACAGGACGTGTTGGCTCGCCTGAAGGTAAAACAATTAAAATACAACCATCAGACCACTGCTCCACACATGGAAACAAACCAATGAAGGACTGTGCAGACGGCCCCCAATGCACATGAGCTTGATGAGCTGATGTTGCTGCTTTATCATATTTGAATGTAAGAAAGTTTAGCTTCGTTAAGTGACTGAGCGACATTGCTGTAGTACTGCAGCTGCCTTTATTGACCTTTTAGCTCATCGTGTCTGTAATGGAAGGTGCCTCTGTATGGAGCATACAGCTGGACCATGACGAAACATTAGAAGCACATTTTTATTTCTCAGTGTTTATTTCACCTGCAAGCCCAAACAGAAGGAAGGTGCAATATCATAATATATTATATATATATATATATATTATATCAGATTCAGAACCGTTTATTGCCATGTTTGTTTACATATTCAAGGAATTTGTCCTGGCGGGAGGTGCATAACATTTAACAAAAAACAGAGTGCAATACATGGGAATGAGTGAATGCATATTTACAATGAACAGTAGAATATACAATTAAAAAAAGATAAAGTGCGAAAAAACTGTGAAAGTGACAAGTGTAGTGAGAAGGTGGCGAGTGTATTTAAATATGAGGCATGAGGGTGTGTGCGGGGGAGTGACCAGTGAGAAATTGTCTGGGGGTGACAGAGTCAGTCAGTGGGGGACCCGGGCTCTGTTGATGAGCCTGACTGCCGACGGGAAAAAACTGTTTGTGTGGCGTGAGGTCTTGGTCCTGATGGACCGCAGCCTCCTGCCAGAGGGGAGGGACACCAACAGTTTGTGTCCAGGGTGAGAGGGATCAGCTACAATCTTCCTCGCCCGCTTCAGGGTCCTTGAAGCAAACAAGTCCTGGAGGGACGGCAGATTGCGGCCAATCACCCTCTGTGAGTATGAACACACATGGCCAATAAAGCTGATTCTGATTCTCAGTTGAGCGAATGATGCGCTGCCCTTGTCCTTGGCAGTGGCTACAGCATACCAGCCGGTGATGGAGGAGCAGGAGTTGGACTTGATGAGGGAAGTGTAGAAGTGCACCATCATTGTCTTTGGCAGGTTCAATTTGAATTTGCCTTCTTGGAGATGGAGCTGATGTTTAGCTCCCACTTGAGGTCCTGGGTAATGATGGAGCCCAGGAAGCGGAAGTACTCCATAGCGTCGACGGGGGAGTCACACAGGGGGAGGGGGGCTGGTGGGGCTGAGTTCTTTCTAAAATCCACAACCATCTCCACTGTCTTCAGAGCGTTGAGCTCCAGGTTGTTTTGGCTGCACCAGTTCACCAGGTGGTCAGACTCCCACCTGTAGGCGGACTCGTCCCCACCAGAGATGAGTCCAATGAGGGTGGTGTCATCCAGAAACTTCAGGAGCTTGACTGGAGCTGCAGCTGTTGGTGAACAGGGAGAAGACAAGGGGGGAGAGAACACTGCCCTGGGGGGAACCGGTGCTGATGGACCGAGAGGCTGTTTCCCCAGCCTCACACGCTGCTTCTTGTTGGACCGTAAGTCTGTGATCCACTTGCAGGTTGACTCGGACACGTGCAGCTGGGAGAGCTTATCCTGCAGCAGAGACAGGATGATGGTGTTAAAAGCAGAGCTAAAGTCCACATACTCCAGGTGCTGGAGGATGTAGTGGAGGGCCATGTTGACTGTATCCATATAATTTCCACTGAAGAACGTGTAGTTGTCCATCTAGAAACAATTAACATTGTCGTTGTATCATAACTTGTTTTCTTCAGATTATTTTAGTTTGGCAACTGTATTTTGAAAATATTTACCGGAAGTACTATTACGTAATCATGTCTCCTTTAACGCTTGCTTGACGAATTTACTACACTGCAGTTCCCCACCTTGGCCGCTGGAGGGCACTAAACACCGCTATAGAGTTTATCTACTGGCGCAGACAATTCTCGACAATAGTTTGTTTATCTAGCTGGTCTACCTGAAATGAGCATGTTTTTGCGTGACCCTCATCTTTTTTCAACCAAGTCTGAGATTTGGTTTCACTGTTTGTTTTGTTACAGAAAATACTGAGCAGAATATTTTTTGAATTAGGTCTTCAGCTGAATACTATCTCACAAAAGTCCTCATGAAGTTGTATAAGAAAGCCCGTAAACGCTTTCTTTCTGCTAATTTAACACTGATGACCTGCCATAATTAACATCATTAACAATATGTTTATCCAATTTTCATTGATAAATATGTCCTGCAACCATTGCATTTTGTGGTAAGTGAATCAAAACCTGCAATATAAAATAGATCTAATCCGCTAAAATCAGATATGACAACAAGTACAACTAAAACGCTACTGAGATATGGAAGTACTGTATATACATGTAATTTACTTTAGTTTTGAGTGAATATGTCAAGTCAGACACGATGCTGTAGGCTCTGTAGTTTTTTCTAACTCGGACAAAGGATCTTACTTTTGTCATATTCATCTCATTGGAATTATTTCTAAAGTATTTTCTAAAATATTTTTTCCCCCGAGGAAACACACATGAGACAAGTAAAGGAGATAGAAGACCATTCACACACACACACACG